>CM041777.1:298454322-298620601 GCA_023374045.1 Limonium bicolor | reverse complement strand
GGAAGTGAAGATGGAGGAATCAAGATTTTGTTGGGTGGAAAACGAAGCTCTCACCGAGAGGAATCTAGCGGTATAATATTTGTGTGATTTGGTGGAGAAATGAACAAGATAATGGAAGGAGGAGATAGAGGTTGTGTGCTTTTTGGAATCTCTTAGCTTACAGAGGAGGAAGAAGATGATAACAGAGGATGGGCAAAAACGTGAGAAATAAGGAAAGAAGAAAGTGAGAGAGAGTATTTAAGTTACTTTTACTATTTCACTATTTGCTTTACTTTACATATTTCTTTGTCATCTTATTACTAATTAGCTAACAAGCTATTAATGAGTGTACACATATTAATTAAAACCGGCCCATATGAATTAATATCCCAGGTCGTTTTTCATCTTTTCGAATTACACGCGTTTCGTCTCCCGGATTCGATACTATTCACTTACCGGGTCCGTTTTCCAGAATTTTCCCGTTTAATTAATTTTAACAGCTCCAGACCCACGCTATGGTCTAATTATAGATATTGAACTAACTATAATTATTAGGAGTTAATTAAACCCATTTAAAATCACGTTTTCCCCGGTTTCTCGAAAAACGTGTTTTAAAGCTCGTTTGCGTTTTTAACTCGTTTTACAAATCCATTTTCTTCGGGAATCATTCCTACATATTTATTTAGGACTAATTAAGCTTTTAAATATTTCATTAGCCTAATTAATCATTGTTTTTAATCCCGAGGTATTTCAATGCAAGAGAAGAGGAGAAGCCATTGTTGGCTGATGGAGAACTTCAAAATCGTCCCCAACCAGAGAGAGAGGTGCAAAATCGGCTGGGAGAGGAAGGAAGAAGAAAGAGAAAAGAGGAAAGGAGAAATGAAGGTGAGAGAAAAGGTAAGGTGCCTTTTTACTTTTTCTCTTTTTGCTTTTTGACTTCTTTATTTGCTTGCTAGTTATATGTGTGTGTGAGGAAGTTATTTCACTCTTAAAAACCGGCGCCCCTACAATATTACTAGTTGGAGCGTTTTTCGTCTTTTACAGAAAACGCTCGTTAATTTACCCGGTTTTGGTACTATTCACTTACCGGGCCCGTTTTCCGGAAATTTTCTCGTTTCTTTAATTTGATTAGTTATAAGCTTCCATTAGTGCTTAATTATAGTTATTTAATGAACTATAATTTTTTCGGGTTCGTTTGACCACTCAAAGTCACGTTTTTGGGTTTTCTCGAAAAATGTGCGCTAAAGCTCTATTAGCGTTTTAATACATTATTTGGATCCGTTTTCTTCGAGAATCGTTCCCGTACACTAATTATGCATGAATAAGCCTTAAGAATCCATATAATACTCTAACCGAGGTCTCATACCTCCTATGGTTATATAACACTTATTTAGCGTTTTTCACTTTTTAAGCGTTTCTTCATTTATTTTGGATTTATTTTCCTTACTAATATTACTTAGGCACTATTAGGCCCTTAAATACTATATTGGAATGATTTTAATCACTATACTTAAATTCGAGGTATTTCAATCTACCCCCCTTAAGAAACTTTGCCCTCAAAGTTGTTCAAGGTTGTAGGATTACGATACTTACTCATTCAGACACGTCTAATGCCAAAAGTCATACATTCCTCCTCCTTACAAATTCCCAAATCCGTTACTCAAGGTTTTTACTTTCAATACCATGCCAATATACTACAATCACTCTAGTCCGCATTAAAACCAACCATCTGGTTTTACGTTACAAGGTTTATACATACATACAGTGCAAAGCTATCCCAACACAATGCAATACACACTACGATCCCGCAGGCACTCAGGTCATCTAGACACAGGACTCCTCTACATCCCGCTGCCCTTGGAATAATACCACATCATACACCACCACTGTTCTCTGGTATAGGCTTCAACCAAATCCTTATTCTCAAGTCTGAAGGAAATCCTTTCACAAACACTTATTAGAAATCTTTCTAAAACACAACAACTAATGTAACACCCCGTCCAAAGCCAATCGTGGTTATCGCAACTTAACAGTAACACATATACGTCGCAACAGAACTAAACTAACACCAGGACCTTGCCACGGTCTAATCAACAAGAAATATTGTTACTTAAATATTTACAACCGCATATCCATAATACATACATCAACCGAGTTTAAAGTATCTCCAAAACCTTACAATATTCCACAAGTTCAACTATCAACAGACGGGTGCACAGGCGCTACCCGTACTCAAAATAAGTCCCACCTAGGGCTACCCGCTCCTACTCTCGTTGAAATCCCTAAATTAATTTAAATTATTTAGGGGATTTCTTTTATTAAACCTTTAATAATACTATCAAGTATTAAATTATTATATGGAATTATGAATATTAAATTATTATATGGAATTATGAATATTAAATTATTATATGGGGTTGTGAGATTTATTTAGGGGTTTTCTCCTAATTATTATATATTATTGTATAGTATTATGAATTTAATAATAAGATTTATAAGTCAATAAATCTTGGGAAAATTATTAAACACTCCATATATATTATAAAGATTTTAGGAAGTGTTGGAACATTGTTTTGAAACATAAAAGTCAATATAAAATTCTAGAAACCTTAAAGCTTATTAAGCCTTGCTAGAGTTGACTTTTTGAGAATGGTCAAACCAGGTCATGAAACCTATACCAATAAATAGGTTATGAAAAACCATGAAGATCGATAAAAAGAACGTCAAAAACGGATCATCCTAGCCAAAGTTATGCTAGATTGAAGTTTTGAATCAAAATTTTAAGAAGTGCCACGTGTCACTCTGTAAGGGGGTCGCTCACACTTAGCCGATTTTTCCCTGATTTTCGTAACCGAATTCCCTTACTTTGCCCTAACTTTAGACGGCTGTAACTTTCACATCCCTCAATATTTTTCCATGCCGTCTTCACCATTCTCTTCTCCTACAATTCCTCTTTCCAACCATTACTCACACATACCATAATTCATTATACATCAGCCGGAAATTAGATCCAAAGTAGCCACCTTGCAAAACCGAAACTGCAGTTTTCCAGTTTCTCTTCGAATTCAGGTAACTTCGACTAGCCATAACTTCTTCGTTTCTCAGCCAAATTCCATGTTCTTTAGCTCGTTTTGAAGAGCTCTAATCCCTCTATAACTTTCATGTTGATGACCAAAGCCAATTCCAAACCGTTTGTAAGAGAGAGGTGTCTAAAGTTTCGAATTCATCACAGCATAAAATCACAGTTTTTTTTTCCAGAAAACGTAAGGTAAACGCGAAACTTCTAGCTTCAATATCTTTCTGTATGGTGCGAGTTAGGATTTGTTCTAGTTATCAATGCGTAGAGATACGTTTCCGCTTTTGATTAAGCCTTTATACGCATTCTAATTCGATCTAGAACTTAACTTATAGATCTGCAAAGTGAGCTCCTCGAAAACATTCAAGTTCGAGTTTTTACCCAGTTTCCGAATTGGGATTCACCAAATTCGTACAATCCGGTGAGTCTCCGATCAAATTTCTCCGTTGTTGCTGTTCGTAATGGTATTTCCGATCTAACCCATGTGTTAATTTAGTCAATTTCGTATTAGATTAGGAGAATTTGTAAGAATTGTAATCGATTTTAATTCTGAAACCGAACTAACCCTAACATTCGAATTGATTTCGAATCTTGGTGTATACTGTATTAAAATTGGGGAAATTGGTACCAATAGAACCGAAATTTGATTACGAATCCATAGAAACAAAAATCACTCAATTTCGTTCTGTAGATTGTGAGGAATCGTCGATTTAGTACTCGCCCCCCTTATCGAACTCGCTGATGAACTAGGAGTACAGGAGCCGTCGATTTCGTTTTAAAGGATTTGAACGGCCAAGATTAGATCTGGTGTTTATAAGTTACTAAAGTCTCTATAAAAATTCAGTAAAGTCGTAACTTGTTTGGTTAATTTAAATATCTTCCCGAATGTATTTTGACTTGAAATTTTAACCATAGATTCCTTATTTTATGTAGTTTATTTTGATATAAATTATTAAGGGTTTGGAGTTTTTAAACGTAAGTTATGATTTTTACAAGTTACGGGTTTTCTGGAATTATTTGGCTAAATTAAAAAGATATTTTTATGAAACAAAAATTTTATAATATGTCTAAAATGTTATAGTTACTGTATATTAAGTTTGGGAATTTTTGGGCAACGGGAAAAGGTTTTAAAAATTGTGTTTGTGAGTTTTCATAAGAATAACTTATAATATATAGTTTTTAATGTAATCAAAAATTAAAGTATAGTTGATTAATGAACTTTATAGGTTGGGGAAAATATAATAAGACTAATTAACATTTAATACAGTATGTTTATAAATATTTTGGGTATTAACTTTAAGTGAAGTAAAAAAATTGTTACATATATTTATATATATGTTTATATGAGAGAAATAAAATAGAAACTTATATTAAATCAAGGAATTTAACTAAACTACATTTTATTTATTATATAATATGGAAGCTAATATTTTTAACTAAAACTAAAGGAAATACTTTATTTTGTAAACCATAAATCAGTTTTGGATATGTCTAAAAGATATTAGATATAATTAAATACAATAGAATTTCCTAAAGAATGTTCTGGATAAATCTTAATATATGTAGGTATATGTATATATATATATAAATACAATAAAAATAGATAAAGGAAATAACATTCCTTGTGAGAAATATAATAGGAAGGATATATATATATATACGATAAATAAATAAATAAAAGAAATAAAATACCTTATAGAAAATAGGATATGAAGGAATTAATGAGTTAAACTAAACCTCTACATGATACTAATAAAAAGAATATTATATGAGGTGGTACTAATTTATGGTTATGAATTGAGTTTTTAGTTACCCTTGAATTTCTAAGATTTATATAAACAGTATTAAAATACATGTATATATTTAGTCAATGTCCTCAATGTAAACCTATAATTGGGTTAAGAAATTAATAAGTTGAAATTTAGGAAAATTTGTAATTAGTTTACATAAAGTGTTACACAAATAGATCTTGATAATAAAATGAATGAAATACTTTTACATTTAAATGTTCATATTATATAAACAATAATAAAATAAATGAGTTACTTTTACATCTAAATGTGAAGAGGATAAATAAGTCTAAATTTAATCATTTCTTAATATTTATAGTATTGAGTAATAACTTAATATTTTGAGACAAAATCATTAAAAGGGGTTATGGTATAAGACTATATTAAACTATGATTAGGAAATTACTCTAAATAATAATCCTTAAGTTTCTTAGAATTAGTTAGCCATATAAAATACATTTATTACTAATATTCAAGATGTGAGTTTATAAATAAGTGTTGTACATAATAGTTAAAGATTTACTAAAAGGTTTATAAATAGAAATTAGATACTTAAAATCTTTAAACCTTTAATTAGATGAAATTAGGTTACATAAGAGATTATGTTGATTTACCTTTTGACACTGGAAATATTAATGTGTCATTTGAATATAAGGTATGGGGATTTTTCAGAATATATTATCTTATTAAATAGTTAACAGTTTCACTTACGATCCATAATTTAATTCTTTGATAAATTCTACCTTATGTAGATATATTGTCCATCCTAAATACAATAAAGGAAATTAATTTATTAAGTTATACCTTTGAAACTTTAGGTTTTGTAAACAATATAAAATGTATTTAAGACTTGAGTTTAACGAAGTTTAATATAAAAGGATTATACACGGTCTATAGAGAGAATGTGTGTAAAAGTAAAACAGTTAGGGAATTAAGTGTAAGTAAGGATACATAAAAAGGGTTATCTTAAAACACCTTATTATAAAGTTATGGTTAAGTAAATAATATACCTTGTGGATACTAAATGTGAGAGTTCGATAAGTTTGAGTTAACTATAATATGGTTATTTCAAGATGAAAAGTAATTTAACAACTTATGACAAGATTAAAAGATGGTTGTAATTAAAGGCCATTCTGAACTAAAGATAAGATAATTGAGTTTATTAGCTCAAATAAGTTATACTAAAATGCATCTACAACACTACGATTTCAGTGTACGGGATGTAGATCTTAATTAAGTTAAGGGGGAAAACTTAGTTATAATGGATTATCTAGTAGATATTGATAAAGATACATAGTCAATAAATTGTGAAATAATAGTATAGTATTCTAAGATAAACTCATCATTGGTCATAACACGATGTATGTCCTAAAGTAAGAATAAAAGTATCGAGCTTAAGAATTGTTATTGGAATTCTAAGATTGATTGAATAACGTATAATGCACTTATGTTATAAAGGTCTTTAATGTGAGAATTATGGTTAGGTATGGGTAAAGTGGATAGGAGTGGACAATTAGCAAATGTTAATCGAATACATTCCTTGATCTTACCACCTTGGGCTATACAACGTTCTCATATAACACAAAGATTATACATAACACATAAGTGAGGGCTTAAAGGATAATTGAGACTTTGAAATGAGAGTAAGGAGTTATTTAAGCGTAGCATAGGCTACGAGTGGTTGATGATGGATTACCTTTAATATTCTTCAGAGTACTGTTGATTGTTTGCGCAAGTTGATTAGAACTGCTACAACGTTACCCAGGTACGATTTCTCGTACTCAGTTTGTTGTGTTTTGGCCTTTATGGAATGTTTTGTACGATTTCTCGTACTCAGCTTGATGTGTTTTGGACTTTATGGAATGTTTTGTACGATCTCTCGTACTCCGATATTTCTGATGTTTGACCTATGAGTCGTTTTCGAGAAACGCTAACTGACTTAAAGAGGAGTTTTTTAAAAAAAAAGAAAAAAATGGTTGTGTGACTAACTCAGCTTGTGTGACTAACTGAGCCTTGGATGTGGAACTCACTTGGGTATTGGTTTCTTCTACTTGGTTGCCCGTTAGACATTGGCTGCTTAGGGTTTACGCTTCTGCACTCTGTAGGACTGAGTGTTTTGGTATTGCTCTGGGTAGTTGGTGATCTAGTGGGATTTTGGAAAAGGTCAATCTTGGAAATCTTTCTTTCGACGTGCGCGCGTCTTTAATGTGAACAGTAGGGGGCTGTATATCCCTCGCCCATAGGGGCATTGATATTTAACAGTAAGGGGCTGTATATCCCCTGTCCTTAGTGGACGTGATGAACAGTAAGGGGCTGTATATCCCCTGTCCTTAGTGGACGTGGTAAACAGTAAAGGGCTGTATATCCCTTGTCCTGAGAGGACGTAGTTAACAGTAAGGGGCTGTATATCCCCTGTCCTTAATGGACGTTCTTGGCGGTGGGGGCCATCTCTCCCAGTTGGTTTCATTCCATTCTTGAGTTGCTGGTTTTGGTTTTCTCTCATTCATTCCTAGTCCTTTGTGGCTATCTGGGTTTTCTACTCCTAACGGGAATTGGTTCTAACATCAACAATGGATGCTTGCTAACTATGTGGTGTGACTACTTAAGTGGATGACTTGGTTTGGAATTTCTTTATCTTTGTCTTGTTTTCCTTTCTCTTTAAACTTGATTGTTTTGAAGTGTTTTATCTCTGTCTTACTTTCAAGAGTTTATTTTCATGTTACTATTTATTTTGAAGAGTTATGTTTTATAAGTTTGTTTTGGAGAATTGTACCAGTTCCATTCCAGGGAACTGACCCGCCCCTTTTGGGGTGGGCTGCTTGGTTTCATCTTGCAGGTACGAATTGATTTACAGGTGGCCACGAAGAGAATGAGCGTTTGGGATGGGACTAGGTTTTGTGGAGAGCGAATGTGTTTTATTGTTATGTTTGTTAAGTTTTCTCGAGTTCAGACCGTAGCTTTTGTAAGTATAAGTTGTAATTGGTGAGGTTGGTAGGGTGTTTGGAACCCGATGGTCTGTACGTCCTTCGTATTTTTATTTCCGCTTTAAATACGTTAAATAGGGGCGTTACAGAAATGGATAATAATCATAAGGTAAAATTTTATAACACCAAGGAAACACAAATACATAACAATCAAGAGATACATAATACGTAACGATCATAGATATAATCAACGTGTGCAGTAAAATTCATCAAAGCTGGTTAATAAGGTGTTGAATTTTTTGAATGTGCCATTAGTAGCGGTACGAGGGCGTACCTTAGCTCTTTTAAGGGGATATGCTGGCATACTCCTCCTTCGTTATCTCATCCGGATTATGCCGCGTTTCATTATTAGCAAAGGGAGAACAGTATTAGCAGAATGAGAGGTGTTTGTTGATGTGCTTGGTTTTTACAATATGACACAGTATGTGACTGTTGTTTTTCATCGTGATATGTCTTGGTATATCTTGGTTCGTTGTGAGTTTGAGTAATCTTGAGTGGAATGTTGTTATGGAAGTGGATGGAAATAAAGGATTGGTTTGGTATGGAACTTCATTGGAACTTTTATTGTCTCAGCACACCCGAAGCGGTGTGAGTGCTTATTAGTTGATTTTTAAACTTCGAGGCGAAGTTTCTTTTAAGGGGGATATGCTGAAATACCCCTAAATTAATTTAAATTAATTTAGGGGATTTCTTTTATTAAACCTTTAATAATACTATCAAGTATTAAATTATTATATGGAATTATGAATATTAAATTATTATATGGAATTATGAATATTAAATTATTATATGGGGTTGTGAGATTTATTTAGGGGTTTTCTCCTAAATTATTATATTATTGTATAGTATTATGAATTTAATAATGATTTATAAGTCAATAAATCTTGGGAAAATTATTAAACACTCCATATATTATAAAGATTTTAGGAAGTGTTGGAACATTGTTTTGAAACATAAAAGTCAATATAAAATTCTAGAAACCTTAAAGCTTATTAAGCCTTGCTAGAGTTGACTTTTTGAGAATGGTCAAACCAGGTCATGAAACCTATACCAATAAATAGGTTATGAAAAACCATGAAGATCGATAAAAAGAACGTCAAAAACGGATCATCCTAGCCAAAGTTATGCTAGATTGAAGTTTTGAATCAAAATTTTAAGAAGTGCCACGTGTCACTCTGTAAGGGGGTCGCTCACACTTAGCCGATTTTTCCCTGATTTTCGTAACCGAATTCCCTTACTTTGCCCTAACTTTAGACGGCTGTAACTTTCACATCCCTCAATATTTTTCCATGCCGTCTTCACCATTCTCTTCTCCTACAATTCCTCTTTCCAACCATTACTCACACATACCATAATTCATTATACATCAGCCGGAAATTAGATCCAAAGTAGCCACCTTGCAAAACCGAAACTGCAGTTTTCCAGTTTCTCTTCGAATTCAGGTAACTTCGACTAGCCATAACTTCTTCGTTTCTCAGCCAAATTCCATGTTCTTTAGCTCGTTTTGAAGAGCTCTAATCCCTCTATAACTTTCATGTTGATGACCAAAGCCAATTCCAAACCGTTTGTAAGAGAGAGGTGTCTAAAGTTTCGAATTCATCACAGCATAAAATCACAGTTTTTTTTTCCAGAAAACGTAAGGTAAACGCGAAACTTCTAGCTTCAATATCTTTCTGTATGGTGCGAGTTAGGATTTGTTCTAGTTATCAATGCGTAGAGATACGTTTCCGCTTTTGATTAAGCCTTTATACGCATTCTAATTCGATCTAGAACTTAACTTATAGATCTGCAAAGTGAGCTCCTCGAAAACATTCAAGTTCGAGTTTTTACCCAGTTTCCGAATTGGGATTCACCAAATTCGTACAATCCGGTGAGTCTCCGATCAAATTTCTCCGTTGTTGCTGTTCGTAATGGTATTTCCGATCTAACCCATGTGTTAATTTAGTCAATTTCGTATTAGATTAGGAGAATTTGTAAGAATTGTAATCGATTTTAATTCTGAAACCGAACTAACCCTAACATTCGAATTGATTTCGAATCTTGGTGTATACTGTATTAAAATTGGGGAAATTGGTACCAATAGAACCGAAATTTGATTACGAATCCATAGAAACAAAAATCACTCAATTTCGTTCTGTAGATTGTGAGGAATCGTCGATTTAGTACTCGCCCCCCTTATCGAACTCGCTGATGAACTAGGAGTACAGGAGCCGTCGATTTCGTTTTAAAGGATTTGAACGGCCAAGATTAGATCTGGTGTTTATAAGTTACTAAAGTCTCTATAAAAATTCAGTAAATAGTCGTAACTTGTTTGGTTAATTTAAATATCTTCCCGAATGTATTTTGACTTGAAATTTTAACCATAGATTCCTTATTTTATGTAGTTTATTTTGATATAAATTATTAAGGGTTTGGAGTTTTTAAACGTAAGTTATGATTTTTACAAGTTACGGGTTTTCTGGAATTATTTGGCTAAATTAAAAGATATTTTTATGAAACAAAAATTTTATAATATGTCTAAAATGTTATAGTTACTGTATATTAAGTTTGGGAATTTTTGGGCAACGGGAAAAGGTTTTAAAAATTGTGTTTGTGAGTTTTCATAAGAATAACTTATAATATAGTTTTTAATGTAATCAAAAATTAAAGTATAGTTGATTAATGAACTTTATAGGTTGGGGAAAATATAATAAGACTAATTAACATTTAATACAGTATGTTTATAAATATTTTGGGTATTAACTTTAAGTGAAGTAAAAAAATTGTTACATATATTTATATATATGTTTATATGAGAGAAATAAAATAGAAACTTATATTAAATCAAGGAATTTAACTAAACTACATTTTATTTATTATATAATATGGAAGCTAATATTTTTAACTAAAACTAAAGGAAATACTTTATTTTGTAAACCATAAATCAGTTTTGGATATGTCTAAAAGATATTAGATATAATTAAATACAATAGAATTTCCTAAAGAATGTTCTGGATAAATCTTAATATATGTAGGTATATGTATATATATATATAAATACAATAAAAATAGATAAAGGAATAACATTCCTTGTGAGAAATATAATAGGAAGGATATATATATATATACGATAAATAAATAAATAAAAGAAATAAAATACCTTATAGAAAATAGGATATGAAGGAATTAATGAGTTAAACTAAACCTCTACATGATACTAATAAAAAGAATATTATATGAGGTGGTACTAATTTATGGTTATGAATTGAGTTTTTAGTTACCCTTGAATTTCTAAGATTTATATAAACAGTATTAAAATACATGTATATATTTAGTCAATGTCCTCAATGTAAACCTATAATTGGGTTAAGAAATTAATAAGTTGAAATTTAGGAAAATTTGTAATTAGTTTACATAAAGTGTTACACAAATAGATCTTGATAATAAAATGAATGAAATACTTTTACATTTAAATGTTCATATTATATAAACAATAATAAAGTAAATGAGTTACTTTTACATCTAAATGTGAAGAGGATAAATAAGTCTAAATTTAATCATTTCTTAATATTTATAGTATTGAGTAATAACTTAATATTTTGAGACAAAATCATTAAAAGGGTTATGGTATAAGACTATATTAAACTATGATTAGGAAATTACTCTAAATAATAATCCTTAAGTTTCTTAGAATTAGTTAGCCATATAAAATACATTTATTACTAATATTCAAGATGTGAGTTTATAAATAAGTGTTGTACATAATAGTTAAAGATTTACTAAAAGGTTTATAAATAGAAATTAGATACTTAAAATCTTTAAACCTTTAATTAGATGAAATTAGGTTACATAAGAGATTATGTTGATTTACCTTTTGACACTGGAAATATTAATGTGTCATTTGAATATAAGGTATGGGGATTTTCAGAATATATTATCTTATTAAATAGTTAACAGTTTCACTTACGATCCATAATTTAATTCTTTGATAAATTCTACCTTATGTAGATATATTGTCCATCCTAAATACAATAAAGGAAATTAATTTATTAATAACCTTTGAAACTTTAGGTTTTGTAAACAATATAAAATGTATTTAAGACTTGAGTTTAACGAAGTTTAATATAAAAGGATTATACACGGTCTATAGAGAGAATGTGTGTAAAAGTAAAACAGTTAGGGAATTAAGTGTAAGTAAGGATACATAAAAAGGGTTATCTTAAAACACCTTATTATAAAGTTATGGTTAAGTAAATAATATACCTTGTGGATACTAAATGTGAGAGTTCGATAAGTTTGAGTTAACTATAATATGGTTATTTCAAGATGAAAAGTAATTTAACAACTTATGACAAGATTAATAGATGGTTGTAATTAAAGGCCATTCTGAACTAAAGATAAGATAATTGAGTTTATTAGCTCAAATAAGTTATACTAAAATGCATCTACAACACTACGATTTCAGTGTACGGGATGTAGATCTTAATTAAGTTAAGGGGGAAAAACTTAGTTATAATGGATTATCTAGTAGATATTGATAAAGATACATAGTCAATAAATTGTGAAATAATAGTATAGTATTCTAAGATAAACTCATCATTGGTCATAACACGATGTATGTCCTAAAGTAAGAATAAAAGTATCGAGCTTAAGAATTGTTATTGGAATTCTAAGATTGATTGAATAACGTATAATGCACTTATGTTATAAAGGTCTTTAATGTGAGAATTATGGTTAGGTATGGGTAAAGTGGATAGGAGTGGACAATTAGCAAATGTTAATCGAATACATTCCTTGATCTTACCACCTTGGGCTATACAACGTTCTCATATAACACAAAGATTATACATAACACATAAGTGAGGGCTTAAAGGATAATTGAGACTTTGAAATGAGAGTAAGGAGTTATTTAAGCGTAGCATAGGCTACGAGTGGTTGATGATGGATTACCTTTAATATTCTTCAGAGTACTGTTGATTGTTTGCGCAAGTTGATTAGAACTGCTACAACGTTACCCAGGTACGATTTCTCGTACTCAGCTTGTTGTGTTTTGGCCTTTATGGAATGTTTTGTACGATTTCTCGTACTCAGCTTGATGTGTTTTGGACTTTATGGAATGTTTTGTACGATCTCTCGTACTCCGATATTTCTGATGTTTGACCTATGAGTCGTTTTCGAGAAACGCTAACTGACTTAAAGAGGAGTTTTTTAAAAAAAAGAAAAAAATGGTTGTGTGACTAACTCAGCTTGTGTGACTAACTGAGCCTTGGATGTGGAACTCACTTGGGTATTGGTTTCTTCTACTTGGTTGCCCGTTAGACATTGGCTGCTTAGGGTTTACGCTTCTGCACTCTGTAGGACTGAGTGTTTTGGTATTGCTCTGGGTAGTTGGTGATCTAGCGGGATTTTTGGAAAAGGTCAATCTTGGAAATTTTCTTTCGACGTGCGCGCGTCTTTAATGTGAACAGTAGGGGCTGTATATCCCTGCCCATAGGGGCATTGATATTTAACAGTAAGGGGCTGTATATCCCCTGTCCTTAGTGGACGTGTGAACAGTAAGGGGCTGTATATCCCCTGTCCTTAGTGGACGTGGTAAACAGTAAAGGGCTGTATATCCCTTGTCCTAGAGGACGTAGTTAACAGTAAGGGGCTGTATATCCCCTGTCCTTAAGGACGTTCTTGGCGGTGGGGGCCATCTCTCCCAGTTGGTTTCATTCCATTCTGAGTTGCTGGTTTTGGTTTTCTCTCATTCATTCCTAGTCCTTTGTGGCTATCTGGGTTTTTCTACTCCTAACGGGAATTGGTTCTAACATCAACAATGGATGCTTGCTAAACTATGGGTGTGACTACTAAGTGGATGACTTGGTTTGGAATTTCTTATCTTTGTCTTGTTTCTTTCTTTAAAAACTTGATTGTTTTGAAGTGTTTTATCTCTGTCTTACTTTCAAGAGTTTATTTTCATGTTACTATTTATTTTGAAGAGTTATGTTTTATAAGTTTGTTTTTGGAGAATGTTACCAGTTCCATTCCAGGGAACTGACCCGCCCCTTTTGGGGTGGGCTGCTTGGTTTCATCTTGCAGGTACGAATTGATTTACGGTGGCCACGAAGAGAATGAGCGTTGGGATGGGACTAGGTTTTGTGGAGAGCGAATTTGTGTTTATTGTTATGTTTTGTTAAGTTTTCTCGAAGTTCAGACCGTTAGCTTTGTAAGTATAAGTTGTAATTGGTGAGGTGGTGCCGGGTGTTGGAACCCGATGGTCTGTACGTCCTTCGTATTTTTATTTCCGCTTTAAATACGTTAAATAGGGGCGTTACATAAATGGATAATAATCATAAAGGTAAAATTTTATAACCACCAAGGAACACAAATACATAACAATCAAGAGATACATATATACGTAACGATCATAGATATAATCAACGGTGCAGTAAAATTCAACAAAGCTGGTTAATAAGGTGTTGAATTTTTTGAATGTGCCATTAGTAGCGGTACGAGGGCGTACCTTAGCTCTTTTAAGGGGGATATGCTGGCATACTCCTCCTTCGTTATCTCATCCGGATTATGCCGCGTTTCATTATTAGCAAAGGGAGAACAGTATTAGCAGAATGAGAGGTGTTTGTATGTGCTTGGTTTTTACAATATGACACAGTATGTGACTGTTGTTTTTCATCGTGATATGTCTTGGTATATCTTGGTTCGTTGTGAGTTTGAGTAATCTTGAGTGGAATGTTGTTATGGAAGTGGATGGAAATAAAGGATTGGTTTGGTATGGAACTTCATTGGAACTTTTATTGTCTCAGCACACCCGAAGCGGTGTGAGTGCTTATTAGTTGATTTTTAAACTTCGAGGCGAAGTTTCTTTTAAGGGGGATATGCTGAAATACCCCTAAATTAATTTAAATTAATTTAGGGGATTTCTTTTATTAAACCTTTAATAATACTATCAAGTATTAAATTATTATATGGAATTATGAATATTAAATTATTATATGGAATTATGAATATTAAATTATTATATGGGTTGTGAGATTTATTTAGGGGTTTTCTCCTAATTATTATATTTATTGTATAGTATTATGAATTTAATAATAAGATTTATAAGTCAATAAATCTTGGGAAAATTATTAAACACTCCATATATATTATAAAGATTTTAGGAAGTGTTGGAACATTGTTTTGAAACATAAAAGTCAATATAAAATTCTAGAAACCTTAAAGCTTATTAAGCCTTGCTAGAGTTGACTTTTTGAGAATGGTCAAACCAGGTCATGAAACCTATACCAATAAATAGGTTATGAAAAACCATGAAGATCGATAAAAAGAACGTCAAAAACGGATCATCCTAGCCAAAGTTATGCTAGATTGAAGTTTTGAATCAAAATTTTAAGAAGTGCCACGTGTCACTCTGTAAGGGGGTCGCTCACACTTAGCCGATTTTTCCCTGATTTTCGTAACCGAATTCCCTTACTTTGCCCTAACTTTAGACGGCTGTAACTTTCACATCCCTCAATATTTTTCCATGCCGTCTTCACCATTCTCTTCTCCTACAATTCCTCTTTCCAACCATTACTCACACATACCATAATTCATTATACATCAGCCGGAAATTAGATCCAAAGTAGCCACCTTGCAAAACCGAAACTGCAGTTTTCCAGTTTCTCTTCGAATTCAGGTAACTTCGACTAGCCATAACTTCTTCGTTTCTCAGCCAAATTCCATGTTCTTTAGCTCGTTTTGAAGAGCTCTAATCCCTCTATAACTTTCATGTTGATGACCAAAGCCAATTCCAAACCGTTTGTAAGAGAGAGGTGTCTAAAGTTTCGAATTCATCACAGCATAAAATCACAGTTTTTTTTTCCAGAAAACGTAAGGTAAACGCGAAACTTCTAGCTTCAATATCTTTCTGTATGGTGCGAGTTAGGATTTGTTCTAGTTATCAATGCGTAGAGATACGTTTCCGCTTTTGATTAAGCCTTTATACGCATTCTAATTCGATCTAGAACTTAACTTATAGATCTGCAAAGTGAGCTCCTCGAAAACATTCAAGTTCGAGTTTTTACCCAGTTTCCGAATTGGGATTCACCAAATTCGTACAATCCGGTGAGTCTCCGATCAAATTTCTCCGTTGTTGCTGTTCGTAATGGTATTTCCGATCTAACCCATGTGTTAATTTAGTCAATTTCGTATTAGATTAGGAGAATTTGTAAGAATTGTAATCGATTTTAATTCTGAAACCGAACTAACCCTAACATTCGAATTGATTTCGAATCTTGGTGTATACTGTATTAAAATTGGGGAAATTGGTACCAATAGAACCGAAATTTGATTACGAATCCATAGAAACAAAAATCACTCAATTTCGTTCTGTAGATTGTGAGGAATCGTCGATTTAGTACTCGCCCCCCTTATCGAACTCGCTGATGAACTAGGAGTACAGGAGCCGTCGATTTCGTTTTAAAGGATTTGAACGGCCAAGATTAGATCTGGTGTTTATAAGTTACTAAAGTTTCTATAAAAATTCAGTAAATAGTCGTAACTTGTTGGTTAATTTAAATATCTTCCCGAATGTATTTTGACTTGAAATTTTAACCATAGATTCCTTATTTATGTAGTTTATTTTGATGTAAATTATTAAGGTTTTGGAGCTTTTAAACGTACGTTATGATTTTTACAAGTTACGGGTTTTCTGGAATTATTTGGCTAAATTAAAAAGATATTTTTATGAAACAAAAATTTTATAATATGTCTAAAATGTTATAGTTACTGTATATTAAGTTTGGGAATTTTTGGGCAACGGGAAAAGGTTTTAAAAATTGTGTTTGTGAGTTTTTCATAAGAATAACTTATAATATATAGTTTTTAATGTAATCAAAAATTAAAGTATAGTTGATTAATGAACTTTATAGGTTGGGGAAAATATAATAAGACTAATTAACATTTAATACAGTATGTTTATAAATATTTTGGGTATTAACTTTAAGTGAAGTAAAAAATTGTTACATATATTTATATATGTTATATGAGAGAAATAAATAGAAACTTATATTAAATCAAGGAATTTAACTAAACTACATTTTATTTATTATATAATATGGAAGCTAATATTTTTAACTAAAACTAAAGGAAATACTTTATTTTGTAAACCATAAATCAGTTTTGGATATGTCTAAAAGATATTAGATATAATTAAATACAATAGAATTTCCTAAAGAATGTTCTGGATAAATCTTAATATATGTAGGTATATGTATATATATATATATAAATACAATAAAAATAGATAAAGGAAATAACATTCCTTGTGAGAAATATAATAGGAAGGATATATATATATATACGATAAATAAATAAATAAAAGAAATAAATACCTTATAGAAAATAGGATATGAAGGAATTAATGAGTTAAACTAAACCTCTACATGATACTAATAAAAGAATATTATATGAGGTGGTACTAATTTATGGTTATGAATTGAGTTTTTAGTTACCCTTGAATTTCTAAGATTTATATAAACAGTATTAAAATACATGTATATATTTAGTCAATGTCCTCAATGTAAACTATAATTGGGTTAAGAAATTAATAAGTTGAAATTTAGGAAATTTGTAATTAGTTTACATAAAGTGTTACACAAATAGATCTTGATAATAAAATGAATGAAATACTTTTACATTTAAATGTTCATATTATATAAACAATAATAAAGTAAATGAGTTACTTTTACATCTAAATGTGAAGAGGATAAATAAGTCTAAATTTAATCATTTCTTAATATTTATAGTATTGAGTAATAACTTAATATTTTGAGACAAAATCATTAAAAGGGTTATGGTATAAGACTATATTAAACATGATTAGGAAATTACTCTAAATAATAATCCTTAAGTTTCTTAGAATTAGTTAGCCATATAAAATACATTTATTACTAATATTCAAGATGTGAGTTTATAAATAAGTGTTGTACATAATAGTTAAAGATTTACTAAAAGGTTTATAAATAGAAATTAGATACTTAAAATCTTTAAACCTTTAATTAGATGAAATTAGGTTACATAAGAGATTATGTTGATTTACCTTTTGACACTGGAAATATTAATGTGTCATTTGAATATAAGGTATGGGGATTTTTCAGAATATATTATCTTATTAAATAGTTAACAGTTTCACTTACGATCCATAATTTAATTCTTTGATAAATTCTACCTTATGTAGATTATTGTCCATCCTAAATACAATAAAGGAAATTAATTTATTAAGTTATACCTTTGAAACTTTAGGTTTTGTAAACAATATAAAATGTATTTAAGACTTGAGTTTAACGAAGTTTAATATAAAAGGATTATACACGGTCTATAGAGAGAATGTGTGTAAAAGTAAAACAGTTAGGGAATTAAGTGTAAGTAAGGATACATAAAAGGGTTATCTTAAAACACCTTATTATAAAGTTATGGTTAAGTAAATAATATACCTTGTGGATACTAAATGTGAGAGTTCGATAAGTTTGAGTTAACTATAATATGGTTATTTCAAGATGAAAAGTAATTTAACAACTTATGACAAGATTAATAGATGGTTGTAATTAAAGGCCATTCTGAACTAAAGATAAGATAATTGAGTTTATAGCTCAAATAAGTTATACTAAAATGCATCTACAACACTACGATTTCAGTGTACGGGATGTAGATCTTAATTAAGTTAAGGGGGAAAACTTAGTTATAATGGATTATCTAGTAGATATTGATAAAGATACATAGTCAATAAATTGTGAAATAATAGTATAGTATTCTAAGATAAACCATCATTGGTCATAACACGATGTATGTCCTAAAGTAAGAATAAAAGTATCGAGCTTAAGAATTGTTATTGAATTCTAAGATTGATTGAATAACGTATAATGCACTTATGTTATAAGGTCTTTAATGTGAGAATTATGGTTAGGTATGGGTAAAGTGGATAGGAGTGGACAATTAGCAAATGTTAATCGAATACATTCCTTGATCTTACCACCTTGGGCTATACAACGTTCTCATATACACAAAGATTATACATAACACATAAGTGAGGGCTTAAAGATAATTGAGACTTTGAAATGAGAGTAAGGAGTTATTTAAGCGTAGCATAGGCTACAGTGGTTGATGATGGATTACCTTTAATATTCTTCAGAGTACTGTTGATTGTTTGCGCAAGTTGATTAGAACTGCTACAACGTTACCCAGGTACGATTTCTCGTACTCAGTTTGTTTGTTTTGGCCTTTATGGAATGTTTTGTACGATTTCTCGTACTCAGCTTGATGTGTTTTGGACTTTATGGAATGTTTTGTACGATTCTCGTACTCCGATATTTCTGATGTTGACTTGATGTTTTGGAAACGCTAACTGACTTTAAGAGGATTTTTAAAAAAAGAAAAAAATGGTTGTGTGGACTAACTCAGCTTGTGTGACTAACTGAGCCTTGGATGTGGAACTCACTTGGGTATTGGTTTCTTCTACTTGGTTGCCCGTTAGACATTGGCTGCTTAGGGTTTACGCTTCTGCACTCTGTAGGACTGAGTGTTTTGGTATTGCTCTGGGTAGTTGGTGATCTAGCGGGATTTTTGGAAAAGGTCAATCTTGGAAATCTTTCTTTCGACGTGCGCGCGTCTTTAATGTGAACAGTAGGGGGCTGTATATCCCTCGCCCATAGGGGCATTGATATTTAACAGTAAGGGGCTGTATATCCCCTGTCCTTAGTGGACGTGAACAGTAAGGGGCTGTATATCCCCTGTCCTTAGTGGACGTGGTAAACAGTAAGGGCTGTATATCCCTTGTCCTGAGAGGACGTAGTTAACAGTAAGGGGCTGTATATCCCCTGTCCTTAATGGACGTTCTTGGCGGTGGGGGCCATCTCTCCCAGTTGGTTTCATTCCATTCTTGAGTTGCTGGTTTTGGTTTTCTCTCATTCATTCCTAGTCCTTTGTGGCTATCTGGGTTTTTCTACTCCTAACGGGAATTGGTTCTAACATCAACAATGGATGCTTGCTAACTATGTGGTGTGACTACTTAAGTGGATGACTTGGTTTGGAATTTCTTTATCTTTGTCTTGTTTTCCTTTCTCTTTAAATTGATTGTTTTGAAGTGTTTTATCTCTGTCTTACTTTCAAGAGTTTATTTTCATGTTACTATTTATTTTGAAGAGTTATGTTTTATAAGTTTGTTTTTGGAGAATTGTACCAGTTCCATTCCAGGGAACTGACCCGCCCCTTTTGGGGTGGGCTGCTTGGTTTCATCTTGCAGGTACGAATTGATTTACAGGTGGCCACGAAGAGAATGAGCGTTTGGGATGGGACTAGGTTTGTGGAGAGCGAATGTGTTTTATTGTTATGTTTTGTTAAGTTTTTCTCGAGTTCAGACCGTAGCTTTTTGTAAGTTATAAGTTGTAATTGGTGAGGATTGGTGCCGGGTTTTGGAACCCGATGGGCTTAGCACCTTTAGTTTATTTTCCGCTGTTGTTTTATTATTATGGGGGTGTTACAGAAAGTGGTATCAGAGCGTAGTTACGCTCTGAACCCGAGAAAACAAGCCGAGTGAAATACTTAGATTATAGGTGCACTTAAAACTGGGGAACTGGGGTAGAATTGGGAAGTGAGGACTCCAGTGAGGCACGACTCCTAACCCTTTTTGGAATTGTGAATGATTCCTTTACATACTTTTCTTTTGTGAATGTCTGTTGAGTGTGATGTGTTGTTATACCGTTCCAACAATAAACTACAAAATATATATATAAGTTTGGAACATCCAATATTAAGTACATAAGATTTTGGGGAGATATGCAAATATTAAGCTATTTTTCAAAAGCATACTCATGGAGAATACATTGCTAAAAATGCAATCCTTTAAAAGCTAGTACACAAATTCCTAGAATTTTAAAGAATACTTTTGGTTGAAACAGTATACAAATAGAACTTTACATAATTAAATTAGTATTGATATTATGTGAAATACTTCAACTCCTTTAAAGTTTGAAAATAAATCTCATGAACTACTTGGTATCAATTTATTACCTAAAGATAATGTTTAAGATAAATCTTAAGTCTAGAAAATTATTAAGCTAACAAGAACTAGTAGTGTATTAGAAAAGATCAACATCTGAACTTGTAAAACACATTAAAACTCTATGTTAACTTTAGAAGAAAACACCTAAACCTAACACCCTACGGGAAGTGCCTGGTGCGACGAACTCCTAGGCTAAAGTAGTGGGGGTGCACACCCACTTCTGGAAGTTTAGGGGCTAGACAAGCCTTGTCATCTAACTGTAAATAATCTTCTACGCAGGTGATGGATTGTGTTGAACTTGAGGAGGATTGGTGGTAAGACGTTACCATCATGAAGTCTTAAGTTGGGCATATTTCATTACTAGCCACAATGAACAATCTTATATTTATATCTTAATATCCAGTATTAAATTCAAACAAGGAAAGGATTTATTGAGTTAAATTTTGGTGAAAAATACCTATATATGGAGGAAGGGAATTTAAAATTTGGGTACTTCAAGGTAGAACGTCTACCCCTTGTTGAATAAAAACCATTAAAGGAAGTTACTTAAAGATTAAGTGAAGAGAAGAGTAACACTAAACTAAATATCATTGATCCTTAAATACTCGGAATATCGAGCATCTAGTGAGTAATTGGGAGTTACTTAAAGATTTGGAAATTCTCATGTTTACTTGGAAGTTTAACATTATACAGGTATAAATTTTAAAAGACACACTAAGAGTGATATTTACTAAAAGCCACCATTGTCTAAGAGAGTACTAAGATTTAATAATCAGAAGAACACTTACATAGAACAAACCCGAAGAAAAATAATCACCAAGAGTGAGTGAGTTTTCATTAGACTAGTTCATTTGACTTAAAATTTTATATAGAGTCCCTATCTTGAAAAATAAATTTTAAGATAAAGAAATCAGATTTTGGAGCTACATTATAATGATAAGAACTTCCTTAGATTCTCCCTTGGGTGAGATTATGTAAATATATAATAAGTAAATTTTATAAAGTAAACACTGAATGAATCATCTAAAATACGATAATTAATTATAAAAACAATTGAAACTTGAAAAGTCACAGAAAATATTTATCTTATAAAGTTTTAACATATGGTTGACTAATAAACCCTTGAAGATGATTTTGGAAGATTATTAAGGATTATTAAATGATCTGAAATATTATTATAAACTACTCAATACGTTACACCTGGTTTATAGCTTGATAATATAATTGATATGATAAATGATCACATATGGACATATAATTCGTATCCGTCATTAAATGAATGGATAATAATCATAAGTAAAATTTTATAACCACCAAGGAAATACAAATACATAACAATCAAGAGATACATATATATAACGATCATAGATTAATCAACGGTGCAGTAAAATTCAACAAAGCTGGTTAATAAGGTGTTGAATTCTTTGAATGTGCCATTAGTAGCGGTACGAGGGCGTACCTTAGCTCTTTTAAGGGGGATATGCTGGCATACTCCTCCTTCGTTATCTCATCCGGATTATGCCGCGTTTCATTATTAGCAAAGGGAGAACAGTATTAGCAGAATGAGAGGTGTTTGTATGTGCTTGGTTTTTGCATTATGACTCAGTATGTGACTTTGTTTTTCATCATGATATTCTTGGTATATCTGATTCGTTGATTTTGAGTAATCTTGAGTGGAATGTTGTTATGGAAGTGGATGGAAATAAAGGATTGGTTTGGTATGGAACTTCATTGGAACTTTTATTGTCTCAGCACACCCGAAGCGGTGTGAGTGCTTATTAGTTGATTTTTAAACTTCGAGGCGAAGTTTCTTTTAAGGGGGATATGCTGAAATACCCCTAAATTAATTTAAATTAATTTAGGGGATTTCTTTTATTAAACCTTTAATAATACTATTAAGTATTAAATTATTATATGGAATTATGAATATTAAATTATTATATGGAATTATGAATATTAAATTATTATATGGGGTTGTGAGATTTATTTAGGGGTTTTCTCCTAATTATTATATTATTGTATAGTATTATGAATTTAATAATAAGATTTATAAGTCAATAAATCTTGGGAAAATTATTAAACACTCCATATATATTATAAAGATTTTAGGAAGTGTTGGAACATTGTTTTGAAACATAAAAGTCAATATAAAATTCTAGAAACCTTAAAGCTTATTAAGCCTTGCTAGAGTTGACTTTTTGAGAATGGTCAAACCAGGTCATGAAACCTATACCAATAAATAGGTTATGAAAAACCATGAAGATCGATAAAAAGAACGTCAAAAACGGATCATCCTAGCCAAAGTTATGCTAGATTGAAGTTTTGAATCAAAATTTTAAGAAGTGCCACGTGTCACTCTGTAAGGGGGTCGCTCACACTTAGCCGATTTTTCCCTGATTTTCGTAACCGAATTCCCTTACTTTGCCCTAAACCCTAACTTTAGACGGCTGTACTTCACATCCCTCAATATTTTTCCATGCCGTCTTCACCATTCTCTTCTCCTACAATTCCTCTTTCCAACCATTACTCACACATACCATAATTCATTATACATCAGCCGGAAATTAGATCCAAAGTAGCCACCTTGCAAAACCGAAACTGCAGTTTTCCAGTTTCTCTTCGAATTCAGGTAACTTCGACTAGCCATAACTTCTTCGTTTCTCAGCCAAATTCCATGTTCTTTAGCTCGTTTTGAAGAGCTCTAATCCCTCTATAACTTTCATGTTGATGACCAAAGCCAATTCCAAACCGTTTGTAAGAGAGAGGTGTCTAAAGTTTCGAATTCATCACAGCATAAAATCACTTTTTTTTCCAGAAAACGTAAGGTAAACGAAACTTCTAGCTTCAATATCTTTCTGTATGGTGCGAGTTAGGATTTGTTCTAGTTATCAATGCGTAGAGATACGTTTCCGCTTTTGATTAAGCCTTTATACGCATTCTAATTCGATCTAGAACTTAACTTATAGATCTGCAAAGTGAGCTCCTCGAAAACATTCAAGTTCGAGTTTTTACCCAGTTTCCGAATTGGGATTCACCAAATTCGTACAATCCGGTGAGTCTCCGATCAAATTTCTCCGTTGTTGCTGTTCGTAATGGTATTTCCGATCTAACCCATGTGTTAATTTAGTCAATTTCGTATTAGATTAGGAGAATTTGTAAGAATTGTAATCGATTTTAATTCTGAAACCGAACTAACCCTAACATTCGAATTGATTTCGAATCTTGGTGTATACTGTATTAAAATTGGGGAAATTGGTACCAATAGAACCGAAATTTGATTACGAATCCATAGAAACAAAAATCACTCAATTTCGTTCTGTAGATTGTGAGGAATCGTCGATTTAGTACTCGCCCCCCTTATCGAACTCGCTGATGAACTAGGAGTACAGGAGCCGTCGATTTCGTTTTAAAGGATTTGAACGGCCAAGATTAGATCTGGTGTTTATAAGTTACTAAAGTCTCTATAAAAATTCAGTAAATAGTCGTTACTTGTTTGGTTAATTTAAATATCTTCCCGAATGTATTTTGACTTGAAATTTTAACCATAGATTCCTTATTTTATGTAGTTTATTTTGATATAAATTATTAAGGTTTGGAGTTTTTAAACGTAAGTTATGATTTTTACAAGTTACGGGTTTTCTGGAATTATTTGGCTAAATTAAAAAGATATTTTTATGAAACAAAAATTTTATAATATGTCTAAAATGTTATAGTTACTGTATATTAAGTTTGGGAATTTTTGGGCAACGGGAAAAGGTTTTAAAAATTGTGTTTGTGAGTTTTTCATAAGAATAACTTATAATATATAGTTTTTAATGTAATCAAAAATTAAAGTATAGTTGATTAATGAACTTTATAGGTTGGGGAAAATATAATAAGACTAATTAACATTTAATACAGTATGTTTATAAATATTTTGGGTATTAACTTTAAGTGAAGTAAAAAAATTGTTACATATATTTATATATATGTTTATATGAGAGAAATAAAATAGAAACTTATATTAAATCAAGGAATTTAACTAAACTACATTTTATTTATTATATAATATGGAAGCTAATATTTTAACTAAAACTAAGGAAATACTTTATTTTGTAAACCATAAATCAGTTTTGGATATGTCTAAAAGATATTAGATATAATTAAATACAATAGAATTTCCTAAAGAATGTTCTGGATAAATCTTAATATATGTAGGTATATGTATATATATATATATAAATACAATAAAAATAGATAAAGGAAATAACATTCCTTGTGAGAAATATAATAGGAAGGATATATATATATATACGATAAATAAATAAATAAAAGAAATAAAATACCTTATAGAAAATAGGATATGAAGGAATTAATGAGTTAAACTAAACCTCTACATGATACTAATAAAAAGAATATTATATGAGGTGGTACTAATTTATGGTTATGAATTGAGTTTTTAGTTACCCTTGAATTTCTAAGATTTATATAAACAGTATTAAAATACATGTATATATTTAGTCAATGTCCACAATGTAAATCTATAATTGGGTTAAGAAATTAATAAGTTGAAATTTTGGAATATTTGTAATTAGTTTACATAAAGTGTTACACAAATAGATCTTGATAATAAAATGAATGAAATACTTTTACATTTAAATGTTCATATTATATAAACAATAATAAAGTAAATGAGTTACTTTTACATCTAAATGTGAAGAGGATAAATAAGTCTAATTTAATCATTTCTTAATATTTATAGTATTGAGTAATAACTTAATATTTTGAGACAAAATCATTAAAAGGGTTATGGTATAAGACTATATTAAACTATGATTAGGAAATTACTCTAAATAATAATCCTTAAGTTTCTTAGAATTAGTTAGCCATATAAAATACATTTATTACTAATATTCAAGATGTGAGTTTATAAATAAGTGTTGTACATAATAGTTAAAGATTTACTAAAAGGTTTATAAATAGAAATTAGATACTTAAAATCTTTAAACCTTTAATTAGATGAAATTAGGTTACATAAGAGATTATGTTGATTTACCTTTTGACACTGGAAATATTAATGTGTCATTTGAATATAAGGTATGGGGATTTTTCAGAATATATTATCTTATTAAATAGTTAACAGTTTCACTTACGATCCATAATTTAATTCTTTGATAAATTCTACCTTATGTAGATATATTGTCCATCCTAAATACAATAAAGGAAATTAATTTATTAAGTTATACCTTTGAAACTTTAGGTTTTGTAAACAATATAAAATGTATTTAAGACTTGAGTTTAACGAAGTTTAATATAAAAGGATTATACACGGTCTATAGAGAGAATGTGTGTAAAAGTAAAACAGTTAGGGAATTAAGTGTAAGTAAGGATACATAAAAGGGTTATCTTAAAACACCTTATTATAAAGTTATGGTTAAGTAAATAATATACCTTGTGGATACTAAATGTGAGAGTTCGATAAGTTTGAGTTAACTATAATATGGTTATTTCAAGATGAAAAGTAATTTAACAACTTATGACAAGATTAATAGATGGTTGTAATTAAAGGCCATTCTGAACTAAAGATAAGATAATTGAGTTTATTAGCTCAAATAAGTTATACTAAAATGCATCTACAACACTACGATTTCAGTGTACGGGATGTAGATCTTAATTAAGTTAAGGGGGAAAACTTAGTTATAATGGATTATCTAGTAGATATTGATAAAGATACATAGTCAATAAATTGTGAAATAATAGTATAGTATTCTAAGATAAACATCATTGGTCATAACACGATGTATGTCCTAAAGTAAGAATAAAAGTATCGAGCTTAAGAATTGTTATTGAATTCTAAGATTGATTGAATAACGTATAATGCACTTATGTTATAAAGGTCTTTAATGTGAGAATTATGGTTAGGTATGGGTAAAGTGGATAGGGTGGACAATTAGCAATGTTAATCGAATACATTCCTTGATCTTACCACCTTGGGCTATACAACGTTTCTATAACACAAAGTTATACACACATAAGTGAGGGCTTAAAGATAATTGAGACTTTGAAATGAGGTAAGGAGTTATTTAAGCGTAGCATAGGCTACAAGTGTGATGATGGATAATACCTTTAATATTCTTCAGAGTACTGTTGATTGTTTGCGCAAGTTGATTAGAACTGCTACAACGTTACCCAGGTACGATTTCTCGTACTCAGCTTGTTGTGTTTTGGCCTTTATGGAATGTTTTGTACGATTTCTCGTACTCAGCTTGTGTTTGGACTTTATGGAATGTTTTGTACGATTCTCGTACTCCGATTTTTCTGGTTGACTTGTGGATGTTTTGGAAACGCTAACTGACTTAAGAGGATTTTTAAAAAAAAAAATGGTTGTGTGACTAACTCAGCTTGTGTGACTAACTGAGCCTTGGATGTGGAACTCACTTGGGTATTGGTTTCTTCTACTTGGTTGCCCGTTAGACATTGGCTGCTTAGGGTTTACGCTTCTGCACTCTGTAGGACTGAGTGTTTTGGTATTGCTCTGGGTAGTTGGTGATCTAGCGGGATTTTTGGAAAAGGTCAATCTTGGAAATCTTTCTTTCGACGTGCGCGCGTCTTTAATGTGAACAGTAGGGGGCTGTATATCCCTCGCCCATAGGGGCATTGATATTTAACAGTAAGGGGCTGTATATCCCCTGTCCTTAGTGGACGTGATGAACAGTAAGGGGCTGTATATCCCCTGTCCTTAGTGGACGTGGTAAACAGTAAAGGGCTGTATATCCCTTGTCCTGAGAGGACGTAGTTAACAGTAAGGGGCTGTATATCCCCTGTCCTTAATGGACGTTCTTGGCGGTGGGGGCCATCTCTCCCAGTTGGTTTCATTCCATTCTTGAGTTGCTGGTTTTGGTTTTCTCTCATTCATTCCTAGTCCTTTGTGGCTATCTGGGTTTTTCTACTCCTAACGGGAATTGGTTCTAACATCAACAATGGATGCTTGCTAACTATGTGGTGTGACTACTTAAGTGGATGACTTGGTTTGGAATTTCTTTATCTTTGTCTTGTTTTCCTTTCTCTTTAAACTTGATTGTTTTGAAGTGTTTATCTCTGTCTTACTTTCAAGAGTTTATTTTCATGTTACTATTTATTTTGAAGAGTTATGTTTTATAAGTTTGTTTTGGAGAATTGTACCAGTTCCATTCCAGGGAACTGACCCGCCCCTTTTGGGGTGGGCTGCTTGGTTTCATCTTGCAGGTACGAATTGATTTACAGGTGGCCACGAAGAGAATGAGCGTTTGGGATGGGACTAGGTTTTGTGGAGAGCGAATGTGTTTATTGTTATGTTTTGTTAAGTTTTCTCGAAGTTCAGACCGTAACTTAGTTAATTGTAAAGGTTGTAATTGGTGAGGTTGGTACCGGGTGTTTGGAGCCCGATGGTCTGTAGCACCTTTAGTTTATTTTCCGCTGTGTTTTATTATTATAGGGGTGTTACAGTTATATCCGCTGCGACGTTTGTGATTAAGTATTAAGTTTCACGATAACCACGATTGGCTTTGGACGGGTTGTTACAAATAGAAAACACCTAGCATTTCATAGCATTTGCAACGTATTAGTTTATATACGTAACATATAACAAATATGAATCCACCATTATACAATCTCAATCATCTAATAAATGTATTATATAATAAATGGCATGCACATTTATAATCACAATGACACAAAACAGTCCAGAAATATAAGACAATATCAATTCACGTAGATTCGAACAACATAATATACAAATGCTTTATCAACTAAGTGATAGCAAAATACACATCTCAAAATGTTAACAAAAACGTAATTACAATATACACTATCTATAGCGTTTACTTTGCTCTTCAATGCACATAATATATTATGTCATAGGTAAGCAGTGTCACTTTTCTAGATTCGAAATTATCTTTGTTCAAATTATCAAAATATAAGTTAAAAGCGATATGAAAGACCAACACATAACAAATAATTAAATATATCAAAAATCAAATAGAAGACTATATTTATATAAATATATATTTTTATATATAACCGTTTAACCACAGTTAACTACAGTATAAAAATTAGATACCGTAAATTACAATTGTATAGTTATAACACTAAAATGATACAGTTAACTAGTCAGAGCATACAGTATAAACAGATTTTGATACAGTAACATGGTAACCATTTTTTTTACACCCGGGGCTCCTACCGTACAAAAATATTTAGATCTCACTCACATGTGTTATAAATAGAAATAATAATAAAACCCTTCACGATTAGAAAGAGCTAACTAGTTTGCGTTTTTTTAATGATTTATACAACTACATTAATTCATCTTATTTTTAAGAGGTCCATATGGCACGCTGTTTGCCTTTCCCTTGAATACTTTTAATTTTACTGAATGTTCAGTCGCTAGGGCACAATTATAGCTGGATCGATATACCCAGAACATGGCGTCCAATAATGTAAATTGATTATGAAGATACTGAATTATATGCTTACTAATATTATTATTATTATTATATATATATATATATATATATATATATAATATTGATAATTTGGGCATATAGCCATATTATTAAATATAAAAGGCGGATGGGTTACGATAGGGCCTCATTAAAACCTCCCTAAGCAAAACCCAATGGGAAAAAACTAGGGAGGAAAAAGAGTGCCCACCACATCCATTACAACTTATAAATCCATCTAAATACTTCACCCAGCCAACAACAAGAAGACTAAGATGTTACAGGCCTAGAAGTTGCCATAACAAACTAGATAAGCTAGTACATGACCAGACACCAGCCGACACAACCTACGAAACTATACATACTCCTATAGAGACGATCCACCTCGAGAACAACCGACCTGACAAAACTTGATTATATAAATATATTTTTGACTAATTTATGAAATATTAAAAAATATAAACTTGATGATATTTTTTAAAGTCTATGAAATGTTATTATAGTCATTGAGAAGGAAAGAAAAAAAAAGATCAAAATATTTTAGTAGTCAACAAAATACTTTTAAATTTCATCACTTATACTTATTGGAGGGTCCTATGGAGCTGCATCCCCTAAGTGTAAAACAATTCACAAAAAAATCAAAATACTATAAAAATATAGATAACTATATAAATATAATATATCGAAAAATAAAATTAAAATATATAATAAAATATCATTTATTTTTTAAAAAGTAATATTTCTTAATTTTTTTAAATTAGTAAGAATATAATATGTAAACACAAAATTTTACCAATTTTTCCACCAATTAAGTACCATAATGTCTACCAATTAAGTACCATAATTTTTACAATACATTTTTTAAATTATTTTTCTATTAACTTAAATTATTTATATTTTTTCAACTAATATTTGGAAATTTTATTTTTCAAATTTATATTTATTTTTGCAGATAGATTTATGACATAATATTTTTTGTTATCTACAAAATATTATGTCATAAATTTATTTACGAAATGGAATACAAAATTTTAAAATAATTTTGTGAATATTTATATTAAAATACAAAAATATATAAAATATAATATAATATATAATATAATATAATATGATATTGAATAAATAATTTAAATTGGTAAAAAAATGTGAAAAATGTATGGTAATTTATGGTATTTAATTGGTAGACACTGTTAAAAAAGGTATAAATTATTGTTTAAAACTCTTATTTTTTATGGTACTGAATATTTAAAAGAATTCTAAGAATATTTATTTTTTTCAATATTTATGATATTTTAATTTTTTTATGGGGCATTTCATGTACTAACCAAAAATAGTGACATTTCATAAATTTCCCTATATTACTAAATACCTGTATAAATTGAGCTAGGATTATTATAAAAATTATTCGTTATAATTATTTATACAATTGGATATAGTTTTACATTTGGTAGATGTCGAGGATAATAATGGTATTTTAATTATGTTATTGAGTTGGGTAAGTGGTATTGGGCTGGATAACTATATTACAATACGCCAATGTTGGATAAGTTATTAACGGGCCCAGGGAAGATAAATTAATTATTCTATTTATTATGTCTCTTTTTCTTCTTCCTCATCAGTCGTCACGATTATTCACGCTCTCTTCCTCTTCACGCCTTACTTCATCTTTTCCTCTGTCTACTCCAAGTTTCTTCTTCCCTGGTACCAATCTGAGTTTCTGGAAGGGTAAAAGCTACTACAGTAACTAGGGGTAGATAATTTCTATTGCAATTGTGGTTTGATGAGTTCTGAATAGTGGCTCTTTGAATTCTAGATCTCGAATTTGTTGATGGAGGGTATTTGAAATACCCCGTAATTAAAAATAATGATTAATTAGGCTAATTATGATTTTAAAGGCTTAATTACATCTAAATAAACATGAGGGAACAAATCTGAAGAAAACAGATCCTTAAAATGGATTAAAAGCAAAACAAACCTTAAAGCGCGTTTTTTTCGAGGAAACCGGGAAAACGCGACTTTAAGGGAATAAAAGAATCGTAATAAGTTTTTTTTAATCGATTATTTTTGTATTTATTGGTCAACCAAATATGCATTAATAAACATTAATGAAGGTTTAGAACCAATAACATAATAAACGAGAAAATTCCGGAAAATGGGTTCCGGTTAGTAAAAATGTAAAAACAAGAAGTTGTGGGGTGTAAACTGTAATAAAGCTAAACTAATGTGTCCCCTTTGAAAATAAAAATAAAAATAAAAATTGTTGGTGAGTAGTGTGGCCGATCACTCACTAACTGCCCCTTCTTTATTTGCTATTAGACATGTAAAGACAAAACAATAAAAGAAGGAAAGTGAACAAGTACAACACTCACCTTTTGAGTCTCTCTCCTACCCATTCTCTTGCTCTCTCTCACGTTGGCACCTCCCTCCTGAATCTCTTCCCCTCAGCTGGTTAATTGCGATTTGTAGAGCTCACCCAGCTCACCTCTTGACTACTTCATTTTCTTGCGCCAAAATCAAACTCCAAATGCAAAGAAAATTACACCACTAAACTCCTCTCTCCTGGGCAACATTTCCCTCTTTTCAAAAATCAGAAAACAAACACTTTATCTCCATGTGTGTATCCTTTGCGAACTTGAAGACCACCATTGGAAGCACCTTCAATCTCCTTGTTGTTTTGAGGGTAAAAATAGCTTGAAACTCCATCTTTTTCCAGCCTGCTTGCAAAAACGAAAATTTCAAGTAAGCCCTTGTTGGGGCCTTGTTTTCCAGCCGGTTTTGGCTTCTCCATTGGTGCTGGAATCTTGCTCTCTTGCTAGCCAAGTACTCCACTTAGTGGTTGAAGGGATACATCTTTCAAGCTTTAAACCTCCTTGAAGTTTAGGTGACTTTTAACGGTTGAGAACCCCATTAGAAATGCTCATTAGTATATCTTAATATGGATGTAGCATTGGAGTGTGAACTCCATTTGACACGGTTGTGAAGGAAGAAAGAGAAAGAAAGAAGAAAGGAGAAGGAAGGAAGGAAAGAAGAAAAAACTAGGAAATATAAGGTAAAGGCCCTTACCTTGAACTAGTTTTGTATTACTTTGTGTAACAGATTTTAGATATTTGAAATGAGTAATGTATATTGTTTTGAGTAGTAGTAATGTTGTAGTGTAATGAGGAAGAGAATCAATTGGTTTTGGAACTTGTAAAAGATGAGTAAAAGCTTGGGAAAACCTTGGGGAATAAATGTGTATGTGCAGGAACATGTATTGTGTTGTTAGTGCTTAAATGGATGTGGAAAATCTGGAAATGAATTGTGAGCTGAACTTATGTGTGGTCAAAGTGGAAATTATAGGGGAACCTCTGTCCAAATTTGTCTAGAAATTAGAGGACTTAGTTGTGTAAGAAGAGGGAATAACCTAGGTAGTAACTAGGTGTGTTTTGAGAGCTTAATGTATGTAGGAGAACATTGTGAAAACAGATTTGAGAAAAGAGTTAGGTAATAGAGGAGAGTGTGGAAAGAAGTAATGCATTTAGAATGCTAGGAGTAGCATTGGTAGAGGGAGTAATGGATGGTAAAAGTTGTTTTAAAAATCTGTAGCATTTAAGACAAGAATTGGTATAAGTGCTGGAATGAAGTGAGAAAAATTGTGTAAGTTGATTTAGGAATGAGTAATGAATTTGGTGGATGAACTAAGGTGATTTAGAGGGTTTAATTAGTGTTAAATCATGAGGGATTACATGTAGGAAGGTTAGGGAAACAATGGGCAAATAATGAACTGAAAACAGAATTTAAAACAAGTGTACTGGGCTGGACCGACCTTGGGACCGAACATAGCAAGGTCGGTCGAGCCTTAATTTGCAAAGACGGAAGTCTACTGACTTCGACCGACCTTGGGACCGGACTTGACAAGGTCGGTCGAGTCGTAAAATGTGAAACCAGAAGTCACTGACTTCGACTGACCTTGGGACCGGACTTGGCAAGGTCGGTCGAGTCATAAATTTTGAACCCAGAACTTACTGACTTGGACTAACCTTGGGACCGAACTTGGCAAGGTTGGTCGGGTCTGAATTTTCCAGTTATGTTACTCACTGATTTCGACCGACCTTGGGTCCGACCCTGGGTAAGGTCGGTCGAGTCAAACAAAAAAAAATTAAAAAAAATGTAATCATAGTAATCATATGTACATATATACATATGTATGTGTATATACATATATAGTAGTACACCATTAATGGAGCAAAAATGGTAAGAAAGTAAGTACATGAGTAAGAAAGCAAGTTTAAGATTAATGAGAAAAGAATGAGTATCATAATCAAGTATGGAATGTGAAGAACTAGTAGGTATACATTAGAAATATCAATGAAGGAATAAGTTGGTTCAATAATAGATCATTGACCATACAACTTCATGTATGTATAGGAATCGAATAGTTGAACTCCGGATGAAAACCGAAAGTACGAGTACAACGGTGAACGGTATGATTTTCTCATGCCCTATATCCTAACCTGGTTACTCTGATTTGTGTTCTTATGTTATCACCTAAATAAGATAAATGCACGAATCGTACTTTTATCGCACTTCTTGTGTTTGAGCTATATTGATCTTGTTGTAATACCCTGAACATTTAGTTTGTATAATTCATGAAATGAATGGATGAGGATGAAGTGTATGTGTAACTTGTGGTGTAGTGAATTAACCCTTGGTATGGAAGTAATGGCTTATACTAATTCCTAACTACCTAACCTTCTAACTTGAGTAATTGGTAAAAATGGAATGAGTAGAAGTCCGATATAGTTTCGACCACACGTGAGGATAAGGAGACACAAGAGGTTGGATCCGAATCCTGGCCTTACTCCTTTCCATGGACCAAACCCCTTAAATGGGTAGCATCCTGGATTGGTGAGCCACCCTAAAGCCCGGTGGTGGGATATAGTAGTCCTTGCCCGGAGGTCATACCGACTTGACTTGAGTAAGTAAGTAAGTAAAGTATTGTATGAATAATGGTCTTTGCTAGTGTAAGTCATTGACCACGAGTAAATAAAAGAGTAAAGTACCCCGATTAACCCGGGTGTGTAAAGAAGCTAACAAGCCCTGTGTATGTATTGGAGAAGTGTATCTCCGTATTCCGGTAAGTATGAATGGTTGACTTGTAATGTCTTCCTTGTATGCATGGAATGTATGTATGTTTTGTGATATGAATGTATCGTACTGTATAAGAGCATGTATGTATGTATGAATGAAACGAACCACATGTATTCGACTAAATAGTCGGCGTACCCTCGTTAGCACGCGGGGTATGCGAATTTCATATGCAGCGTTTAGCTGAGCCCCTTGGGGCACTGTTTTTAATTTACAGGTACCCGTGAGACTTAAAGGTCGATTAAGGACCGGGATGAATTCTTTTGGGAGTAGTTAGTAGGATATGAATGGTGTACCGAGTTGTACACGGCTTAAGCCTTTTTGAGTAGCCGGTGTACCACATGGTACACCCTTTTGGATTTTGAGAATGTGAATTTGGTAAGGATGTAGTTGTATAAACTCATAATTTTGAATAGACTTGTAGAGTTGGGATGTAATTCGTATACTTTTGGATACTCGGTGATCAAAGTTGTAAGTAAGTATTGGAAGTGTATTGTAAGTATTTTGTTACTCGTTAGGTATATCTTAATCGTCAGACCGTTACTGTAAGTAGTAGAAGCCTTGTTAGTCTTGGGATGACTAACAGCGCTGTATCACCCACCGGGAGTGAGTAAGTATCCGCTGTGTGTAGAGTAATTATGGAGACGGTTAGAGGATAATGGAAGGTGTAAACGATAATTTTTGAAATATTAAATACTAAGAAATAATCCTAGAAAATAACAAATCAAAAGACCGTCAGGTTGCAAAAATCCCGGTTATTGTAGTAGAGTTTGTGAGAAACCAGGTATCGAACCGAGGGACTATGTGAAAAATAATCTAATCTTAGCAAAGGTTATAAATCGGGGGGGGGGGGGGGGAGTTGTTTGTTCTGATCTGTAAATTAAAATAAAGACAACAAGAATTTAAATAACATCTAAGAATTAAAATCACAGAATATTAAAAGTGGTTGTAAATATGGAAGAATGGACTCTGGGTTTACGTTTTACTCGTTTGATTAATTATGCTAATCTACCGGTTTAATTAAGAATAACTTGGCAAAGTTTCTTTTAGAGTCTTTAGATTTAAACCATAAATCCTAATAACCTCGTTTACCAGAACATGCAAGATCTGATATAGACTCAAGCAAAACACATGTAAACAGCTAAGTAAAAGAAAATATAATTTTGCATCTGAAATACTAGACTTATTCGACCAGAATAAGCTTTTCCACAGACATAACAATTAATATGACCTATCCATTTATCACGGACCTGATCAAAATAGATTTCATAAGGCAATTCAATAAACTCATGTAATTTATTGTAAAACGAGAGAATAACATTAATTGTATCAAATTATAATTAATTTAAACCTGTTAAATAAATTGCATAATTAAAACAAACTAATAATAACCATTCCCCAAAGTATAAAATATTCTAGCCGGACATATTAAATAAATAAACATATACAAGAGTAGAAGAAATCATCTGTTGTTGGACTCTTGAAGTTGCTCTGCTATTTTAATATACCGGACTAGAAATTGCAATATTTGGATAATATTTGTGGAGAATGTGTAAATTATGGAAGTTTGTGGTGGAAATGGGAAATAAGTGGAAGTGTGGTGGAGTTGGAAAATAAAATGGAAATGGGATGAAGTGTACGTGAGATTATGGAATTTGGAAAATGAGAAGGAAAGAAAAGTGATGGTGGGGGAGTATGTGGTCTGCTTGCGTGTTCGATGGATCAAAAATAATTGGAGCAGATGTGGGGTTTTTATAGACTGAAAAAGGAGGGAGTAGTGAATATAATAATCGGGGGAGAGATTTGAGTCAGACGGTGGCACCGAAAAAATCTTCCTTTTCTGCTTCGCGTGCTGGAACAATAGTCTGCAAAAGATGCGCGCGCCTACAAATGAAGAAGTCTGCAAAAGCAGACTTTCTTTCCTTTTTTATATTTTTTTTTCTTGTCTTGTCTGCACACACACGCAGACTTCAACATTTTTTTTAAATACTTGCTTTCGGCGCTGCACTTCACGTACATCACTTTTGATTTTTTGATTTGAATTTTTTTTAAGTTATGGGGCCGGTCTTCTCTTCTCTTGACAGCCCCTCGAATCTTTGTTTGAGCTCCGATTTGTTCCCTGTTTGCGGCGTTGGAAAGCTCATGAGGAGAACTATGCATTTCCATCATTTCCTGATTTTATCATATAAATTGGCATCAGTTCTTATCTAGAGTATGAGTACGGAAAAACATATAATAAGTGTGAGAAAACACCTAAATAGTTGCGCAAAATAAGAATTTAGCACCTATAAAATTATATCAATTTCACACTTATCATATCACCCCACACTTAGCCTTTTGCTTGTCCTCAAGCAAAACTCTCAAACACAACTCCAAGCCAAGCTAATGAAACTCAACTCAAAAGGAAGAGCACAGAAGAAGGACACTACTAGTTTTACCAATCAAGGGGGCAATTTAGTTTATTAAGCACAATTCATCATTTTTTTTTCACAAAACAAGAAGTCATTTAAAGCTAACAATAAAGAAACAAAACCATAAGAAACTCGCCTTTAGCAATGAGCCAATCTACCTTTTTCATTCACAAACCATTAGAACGACAAGGGGCATGAAGTAAGATCTTATTCCATCATACTTTTCAATGCCACATACTCTTGATCCATAAAGAGAATTAAATTTCCATTTAGCTCAGCGATTGCACATTTTTTCTAATTTAAGCACTTTTAATTTCTTTCACCACATACGTTTCTCTCCACCTATGTAACGGCTTTGGGTCAACTATCCAGATCACAAGGACCTTAGGTAGCTAGGTGATGAGGCACCCCAAAGGACTTAATAACCAAGTGGACGAGGCCCGACTTTTGGATCAGAATTAAAATTAAGCATGCTCAGGATCAGCGGAGTACCTTGCATTGTTCTTTGTCCAACCATTTCAATCCAGACATTCCAAGGCTCAAGGCTAAAAACAGGGTTCAGATGGTGAGTATTCTCAATCATTACAACACTCATAGAACATAGACTTCATTTTAATCAATTAAAACCAGAAAAATTTAAAAATTTTGCACCCCAAGATCAGCTAACTAATTATACTTTCTCTATGGCTTCCTTCCAAGTTGAGCAACACAGCAAGACTTAAACAAATGCAAGAGAAAAGAGCCTAAAGACACACAAAAAACAAGCGGCGAAGGAGCTTACCCCACCCCACACTTAGAGTGAAGCAATCTCCTCATTGCTTAGGAAGAATTAACATTATGCAAGCAATCCAACGGGGAAACAAAATTACACATAACAGTTCATAGGGGAGCATATAAAATATTCAAGAGAGGAAAAAGTAAGAATACTCCCCAGAGTCCGCTCAGGGTGTGTAACAAGGCCTACCCCACACTTGAGTTCAGCTAAGTGACAAAGTAAGCAAGCTGAGAAATATAATCTGCAAAGCCAAAAAAACTCAAGTGGAACCAAACAAACCATTAGTAGAAAAATAAGAGCAAGGCTCTTGCAAAAGCATAGTACCAGCTGACACACCACAATCTAAAAAGAAAAGAGCAAAATAGACTATGAAAGTGAAAACAGACTCTTTTTTTGTTGATAATATTAGACATATTATTTAAGCACACATAAAACTTAAATTAAAAGGGAAAGCAAACACGCAAAAACTTAATGTAAGTTAAGCAAAAATAAAGAGAGAGAGAATGCTTCCTGGAAATTTAAAAGAAGTGGTGGGCTGCCTCCCACCAAGCTGCTCTGCTTTAAAGTCTCAAGCTAGACTCATCAGTCCGATTTAGGGAAGAGAGGAAGAGGAGTGGGGAATGGTCCCACAACATCCTAGAACTGAGTTGCGCAGCTTTTGGAATTTATGCTTTAACCGCCATGGGATGGACTTCTTCTTAGGTGGCGCCGGCTCCGAAACGGGGGTAGAAAGGTCCTGCTGTTCCTGGACAAAAGAAACTCTAAACAAGTCAGTAGAAACATCAGCAGGACAAGTATACCTCTTTAGACGGGCCCCATTAACTTTGAAGGTGTCTCCCTTCTTGTTCTGTAGTTCAAAGGCACCATATGAGGTCACACCAACAATCCGGAAAGGACCAGCCCAGTGAGACTTGAGCTTCCCAGGAACAAGTTTCAACCTAGAATTGTATAGTAGAACCAAGTCACCTACTTTGAAATCTCTCTTGAGGATCAACTTGTCATGGACCCTCTTGGTTCGCTCCTTATAAATTTTAGCATTGTAGTAAGCTTGATCCCTAAGCTCTTCTAGCTCAGAGAGTTGCAACTTCCTTTTCTCACCAGCAGCAGTCATATCAAAATTTAAGGCCTTGATAGCCCAATAAGCCTTGTGCTCAAGCTCCACAGGGAGATGGCAAGCCTTCCCATAAACCAATTTAAAAGGTGACTTACCAATGGGGGTTTTATAGGCTGTGCAATAGGCCCAAAGAGCATCATCCAGCTTCAGAGCCCAATCTTTTCTGGAGGAGTTTACCGTCTTTTGGAGGATCCACTTCAACTCCCTATTGGACACTTCTGCTTGCCCATTCGTCTGAGGATGGTAAGCAAGGGAAACTTTGTGGTGTACCCCATATTTTGCCATCAGGGCATCAATGCTTCGATTGCAGAACTGCTGCCTCCATCACTTATAATAGCTTGAGGGACTCCAAAGCGTGTAAAGACGTGTTTTAAGAATTTGACCACAGTCTTTGAATCAGCATGTTGGCAAGGAATTGCTTCAACCCACTTGGACACGTAGTCCACTGCCACAAGAATGTATTGGAAACCCTTAGAAGAAGGAAAAGGTCCCATAAAATCTATACCCCAGCAGTCAAAAAGCTCGACCTCCAAAATGCCTTGTTGAGGCATCTCATGTCGCCTAGAAGTATTGCCCATGCGTTGACAACTGTCACAACTAGCCACAAAGGCTTGGCAATCCTTATGTAGTGTGGGCCAATAAAATCCGGACTCCAAAACCTTGGGTGCCGTCCTATGAGAGCCATGATGACCGCCAGCTTCTCTGGAGTGACAAAACTCTAGAACACTGGGTACTTCATCATCAGGGAGGCACCTGCGAATTAAGCTATCTGTACAAACTCGAAACAAGTGAGGGTCTTCCTAGATATAATGGCGTGAATCACAAATGTTTTTTTTTTTGTATTTGTAGTTAAATGTTGTTCTAACCTTGAGAGATGAATATGGAAATGGGTTGACGGAGTGAACACTACTGGGAGGCACTGTTGCGGGCTCTGATGCTTGTGCCTGATCTGGCGGTCTAGAAACCTCCTGACTCATCCTCTCAGATCGCATCATCTCCATAGCTTGAGCGATTGACTGCTGAAATTCATTTCGTAGTCGCTGCTCGAGCTCCGCATTCTGGCGTAAGTGCTCCTCATATGTAATGCTCCCTCCAGCACTGTGTCTGGACCCAGGATTACCGAAGGCTTGGCGTATACCGACATGACCACCAAAGCCTACGACCCGGATGATCCTTCTTCCCGAGAGCGGGAAGTGGGAAAGTGGATCATCCTGCCTAACGGGCTGCCAAGTGCCCTGGGTGATTGGGAGCTTAACTCTTCCTGTTATGGAGTTTAATAAGTCAATAAGGATACTTCGGTTTATTTAACTGCTATTGTTACTCTATAAATATAATAAACATTTTTTAAACTAAAAATCACTTACCATTTGGTTGATGACTTCTCTCGTGGCGTCATCATACTCAGCAGGTGCCGCCGGATTTGAAGGTTTCTTCCGTCGACTTAAGTCCCAAACCTTCATCCTTCGTTCGCTGACATTCGAGCCAGCTGGCACAACCCCTCTTTCTCCCACTGCGGCACACGCTGAGCAATACTTGTACTCCCCATGTGATGATGGGGGTAACGATTTTTTTTTGCATTTTGTTGTTGTTTCTCACGTATAGCCTACATATATGTATGAAAAGACAAATTATGCAAATAATATATGAAAAAGACGAATTAACCAAATGAACTCTAAGGACACTTTAAACATTTATCATACAAAAGAACAACTACTAGTATGAAACTCACCTTGAACTCAGGGGTCAAACGCTTCGCAACAAACTCATTCCACTGCTCTTCAGTAATACCATCATATTTTTGCCACGGTGGTCTCCGATCATCCACATCTTCACCTCTGCCTCCTCTATCTCTGCGGGCTCCTCACAGTAAATGTACTGCCTCGTGAGCAGAGATCTGAAGTCTTTGAACTGTGTGGCAATCCCCTTCATCACATCATCCTTCATAGAAGGATCTATACTGAATCGGTCCTATATGCAAAAAAAAAATGGATTAGTGTAAAATAGTAACTAATAAATCTTAAAACAAACTATTAAGTGTAACAAATACCTTGAGACGTTCAAATATCTGCTCCTTCAACGCCTGAGGCACTTGCTTCCAATGGTGGTTTATATTGAAATATGTACTCACCAAATGCCTGGCTAGAGCAGTGAAATCATTTTTCCAAGTACCCGTGGGCTGATTAAACTCATTGAACTCCAAAGGCTTGTCGGGGGGCCTCTATTTGCTTTCAGCCCACGGGTTGCCCCTCGTTTTTTGGGTTTCTTGAGAGGCGGAGGAGCAACTTGTATCTCTTGTCCTTCCTGTGAAGGCCCAGCTGTCTCGTCTGCTGTGTCTATGTCTGCTTTCTTTGATTTCTTTTTACCACCTCGTGTGGTGCGTTTTGCCGGTCTACTCTGTGTGGCTGAGTTTCCCCAGTCAGGAGCAGCTGTCCTATAGGATCATCAATAGGATCATCATCCACTGAGGAAAAAAACACAACATTAGATCAATATTCATGGAACGATGTATAATTGCAAAAATAAACATAAATAATTAATTCTGATAACATTGTAACAACAATAATACGAATTATATAATGTAATTTCAACCAATGGTGTTACCTAGACATAGTAACATATATCATGATCTGTTTTCTACCCAAACCCCCTCATTATGGTCTGATCGAGCGTAGATGGTCTGAACATCATCATTTTGTAAATCATCAGTTGAATCATGCAACCCTGTATGCAACGATACTGTTTCATCTATCATCTCATTATCATCATCGTCGTTGTTTTCATCCTCAAACAAAACCGGTCTTCTCCCTGGAAGAACAACATACCATCTACTAGCTTTTGGGTCTTCAACATAAAACACCTGGTCACAGTCTTTACCCAACACAAACTGATCTTCCTTATTAGTTGTAACACGTGAAAGATCAACCAAAATAAGTCCTTTATCATTTTGGAGTCCATGTCGGTTGTCCACCCAATTGCAGCGGAACAATAGAAACGAATCAATGTGATAGTTTAGTTCCCATATGTCCTCTATCACACCATAATACCAACTACTACTGCTCATTGGTTGAACCTGGTTACCTAGACCATATTCAGTCACCGATGCTTCAATTTTTACCCCACTGTTCTGATGTATTGATTTAGCATCTTGGCGTGCAGTGTAGTATGTGCATCCATTAATGTCATACCCTTCAAACGATACAACATCTGTTCCAGAACCAACAGCTAGACATCTGATTTCTTCACTGACATCTTCGGGGTTCAATGAAGCTTGCTCAAACACATATTCCTTAAACCATTGGACGAATACTCGATTTTGTTCTTTTTTAAGCCAGATACGGTTTTTGGTAGGGTTTTGTCGACTCAACTCAGCAATGTGAATATCGAAGTAGGGTTCAACAACCTCAAGGTGTTGTAGTACAAACAAATGTGCCTGATTAATAAGATCACGAGAGATACGAACAACCTTTTTGCCAATAACTCCTTTACCCTTAAATCTACCATGGTGACGTGGTTTGGGAATACCAATTGACTCTGCATCGTTCAAATAACTTGTCACGAATTCTGTGACTTCCTCAGTCACTGTTGCTTCGATGATACTGCCTTCCGGTCTATATCTGTTTTTCATTCTACCCTTCAGAATCCCCATATATCGTTCGAAAGGATACATGTAACGTAAGTAGACCGGACCACAAATTTGATCTCTCGGACAATATGCACTACTAAATGCACCATTATGTCGAAGAAAGATGGTGGGAAATAAATCTCAAGCTGGCATATTGTCACAACAATTTCATGTTGCAGATCATCGAGGGTGTCTGAGTCAATTGCCTTGCAGCAGACAGCGTTGAAGAAGAAACATAATCGAGTTAGAGCATTTCTGACATTTTCTGGTAATATCCCTCGTATTGCAACTGGAAGAAGATGCAACATTAACACATGATAATCATGAGATTTCATGCCTAACAGTTTCAAATCCTTCATAGAAACTAGGTTCTTCCAGTTTGAAGAGTACCCAGATGGTACCTTCAATGTGTGCAAACACTTGCAAAAACTTAATTTTTCACTCTTAGAGAGGGTATAACACGCAGGAGGTAGATATGTTCGCTTCTCATCCTCTATTGGGTGTAGTTCTTTCCGTATGCGCAACTCTTGCATATCTCTCCTCACCTTCAATCCGTCTTTCGTCTTGCCGGGTATGTTGAGCAAAGTACCACACACTGCCTCACCGACGTTCTTCACAATGTGCATGATATCCAAACAATGTCGAACAGGCAGATGCCGCCAATACGGTAGATCCCAAAAAATGGAACGTTTTTTCCAAATGTTCTTCGGCTTGGATGTGTTTCCAAAGACATTTTCAATGTCTTTTACCTTTGCATACACTTCCTCTGAATTCAAAGGCAGACGAGCCACACGAGTCTCGGCTCATTGTTGAAAGCTTTCGCTTTCTCGAACGGTAAGGATGGTCTACTGGAAGAAACCGTCGATGACACATATAAACATTTTTGCCGCAGTGCTTCAGACGATCTGAACATGTGTCATCCTCACATACCGGACACGCTTTGAATCCTTTCACCGAGTATCCTGACAAGTTCCCATAGGCAGGAAAGTCGTTAACAGTACAGAACAACATCGCCTTCAGTGTGAAATTTTCTTTCGCATGAGCATCATATACCACTGTCCCTTCATTCCACAACAAGTTCAGATCGTCGATCAGTGGTGCAAGATATACGTCAATGTTATGACCAGGTTGCTTTGGACCAGAAATTAGGAGTGATAACATAATGTATTTTCGTTTCATGCACAACCATGACGGTAAATTGTAGATCACTAGTAGCACCGGCCAAGTGCTGTGCTGACTGCTCAACGTGCCATACGGGTTCATCCCATCGGTACACAATCCAAGTCTCAGATTCCTATCCTCATCCCCAAAATGATGTTTGAATTTTCTGTTGATATTTCTCCACTGAGGTCCGTCTGCAGGATGTCTTAATTTTTCATCAATTTTTCTACCATCCGCGTGCCATCGTAAGTTCTTCGCATCTTTCGGGTTGGCAAACAACCGTTTGAATCTAGGAATTATCGGCAAGTACCACAATAATTTCACTGGACGATTTTTTTTCTGAAAGGAGGAATCCTCATCCTTGTCCTTGTACCGGGACAACAAACATTTAGGACACTTGTCTAGATGTTCGTATTCACCCCTATAAGCACACAGTTATTTGGGCAAGCATGAATCTTTTTATATTCAACTCCCATTGGACACATCCATTTCTTTGCCTCGTAGGTGGATGTAGGAAGACCATTCTCATCAGGAAGCATATCATGTATCAGCTCTAGAAATGACGTGAAACACTTGTCACCAACTCCATATTTCCCCTTTAAGTTGAACAAATTAAGTAACAGTCAATTTTGTGTATTTAACGCACGAAGGGTACAAAGGTGTCTTCGATGCGTCCAACAATCTTTGATACTCTTCCGGCTTATCAACAAAAGTATCCGCAACATTTTCTAACATTTCATCCATTTGCTCATCATGGTGAGTGGTCTCATTGTCATCGAATCCTGAATCACTTAACGGTACCGACTCATTGATGGTATTGAAGGTGTGGGCGTTACTTGCGTAACGTGGATCATGAGCACTTGATGATGTTGAAGCACTAGCTGCAACAGTTTCTCCATGAAAATTCCATCTTCTGTAATGTGGCATGAATCCACGGGTGTAACACCCCTACTATGCACGTAACACTAAATGAAATCGCAGCGGAAATAAATAACTAAACAGTAACTAACGCTTCGGTGCTACAACGCCGTCAACCACCCACGTGGTTGACAAGGCATAATAAATACAAGCGTACCGGTCTGATGATCAGACTCACGAGCATAAAACTAAACCATAAATACATCATATACAATACCGAGTGTTTACATATCCTTCACCGTATCACATCACTGTTAACTGTCACAACCAAATATACATCACGCCACGGGAGCACAGGCGCATCTCGGGCCAACATCCAAAAGTATTCAAAAGTAAACCACATCCTAGGATCTAGAGCCACTCCGCTTCTTCGATCCTCATCCTGCAGTATAAGAAATATGGATCCCCCGAGGGGGGTCAGCAACCCTTGGCTGGTATGGTTAACGCGCAGCCCATCGGCTACCGGGATACGCGCAACTAATTGTCATGATAACATGGCATTCATTTATATACATAACATAACATAACATGTGGCATAGCATCAATAGTGCACAGCACAACATCACATACACAGTGGATCTTCGTTCCACAATAACAAACCACAAGGGTCAAATAACACAAGAGCCTAGAGAATGATTCACCCTCATGTTAAGCTCGTTAAACACACTCATTACCGTTCTGTTAGTCGAACGAGTAACTTAAGTCACAGATGGTTCGGATTTAGTGACCCGAACACACCACACAAACACATGTTCCCACTAAACCGATCATAAGTCAGAATAGGTAAGCTTTGGAGGAAGCTAGCGGGAGATCGAACGCCAAGTTAAGGAGAACAATCTTAACAACATAAGAGTCGAATCTGATTCAGATATCTACTCTTAACTTACATGCATGACCGGACAACCGGATTCCTCACTTCCCAGTTAACACTTGTTAGTAGTTCATGGTGGAACTTAACAACCAATACACAATAAGTGGTAAGTCATGTTAGACACACACAAGGGAAATGAGTCACAACATAACATCACAATAATATGAACAACTGTAAACTCATTACATGTTTAAATCTTATAACGTCATAAACACACAGAAAAACATACAACACACAAGCCGGTGTAAACCGGTAGACAACAGACTGCAAGAAAACCATACCTTGGTCCTTGCCTTGATTTGTTTCCACCGTAGGTCACTCCTATACATGATTCAAGAATGTCGGTTAATTAACTTACTTAACCTCCAAATTTACTAAGTGTTTAACATGATTATTTGACATGTTTAATGTCTAACTTACCCTAGGTTACCTTCATTATACACCCTAGGGTTAACTACATAGGTCACATTCTTTTCTGCTTTTTTTTTTAAGTTTTGGTATGTCCGACCCACCGTCCGACCCACAACTGGGTCGGACCCTTCCAGTGGTTTTCGGGTCTGAAGAACCTTACCTTGTCCGACCCATGTCCGACCCAACCTTCTGGGTCGGACCATTCCAGAGACATGTCCGACCCACGTCCGACTCACTCGACTGGGTCGGACCATTACAGAGAATTTCATCGACCTCAGAACATGCATGTCCGACCCATGTCCGACTCACTCGACTGGGTCGGACCATTCCAGAACATTTTCCCTCCTTTGAAATATGACCGTCCGACCCATGTCCGACCCACCCTTCTGGGTCGGACCATTCCAGAACAATTTCCTGACGTCTAACAGAGGCTGTCCGACCCAAACTTGGGTCGGACCCCTGGGTCGGACGTCCTCTAAACTTACCCAAACTTTGTCAAATCTTCACCAAACTTCTCCTAAAGCCTCTTAATGCTTCCTAACAACATTTGGTACCCTTATATCCACATACAACATCCATGAAACTCATTTTCTAATTCCTTAAGCCTTTACTTATTTCCTTGTAAAATTCCTTAACACTTATGTTATTTCCTCCTTAGTTTTCCCAATGGTATTTCATACCTATGATAACTACTATCCCAAATGCTTTCTCCTCATTTTAACATCATCTCCCAAGCATCGTTTCTCACAACTAACTCCTTATGTCATTCTTGAAATCCTTTTTCAAATTCACACTTTCTCCTTATTTTACCAAAGTTTGCCTAAGTCTTTACCTAAGTCCAAAATGACTTTGGTACATACTAAAACCTCAAGCTCATGCCTAAGTCCTTGTTCCACTCTAGAACACTTAAGACATATATCTTCTCTTATAAAACACCTAGTCATTTCCTAACACCCCTAATTCACCAAACCTCATGTAAACACTTAGAACTTCTTGCTTCTTACTTAAATTTCGACATAGGTTCTCCTAGAACATTACTAAACCAAAACATATTGTTTTCACCAACAAACAACCAAGAACACTAAAAATCCATCAAGCACTTTCTTATACACAAACTTCACTCATATAGCACCACATCACAATATAGTGCATAATTTAGATTGCATGGCACTTAGGCCCTTAAATGACATGGCTCTTAGGCCCTTAAGATGCATAAATCATAAACACTGAATTTCCACAATATTTGCCTTTGACCTGCAAATACACTCAACAACACATATGCCTTTTACTAAGCTCTTGAGAACACTTTACTAATTCATTCACCATTTGCTCTTTAGGTAGTTTTAACAAGCATTATAAGCTCATTTCTCCTAAGGCATTAAACAACATTAGGTTAGTAGATTTACCTCTTTTCCAAACAACTTCTTTCTTGTTTCCTTTAAAAACCGGTAAGGTATTTGATTCTTTGTCAAGTTCTAAACAATATACAAACATAATAATGAGTATTCAAGCTATAAGCTTCATCTCATTGTAAACCCTAATTTTACATTGTTTCAAAAACATAAATGTAGTTATTTTACCTTGATCTTTGAAGAGAGTTTGAATATCTAACAAGAGAGGACTCCACCTAGTCCATGAAGAGTTGGAATGAAGCTAGAACAAAGTCACACAAAGAGCTCCTTCAATAGGTATTTTCGGTCACAACAAAAACATGGAGGAAATGAAGTTTTTATTTGAGATTCCTTACCTAGAAGCAAATGAGAGTAACAATATGTAAAAATACAAGCTCAAGCTCCTTCAATGGTGGAACTCCTTGGCACCGAAATGGTGGTCTTGGAATTTTAAGAAGATAGAAATGAAGAGCTTGATGAGAGGAAGAGATTGGTGGTGTTTGTTTTTGATTTGGACAAGTGAGCTAGATTTTACAAGAGATCAAAGATGAAGATGGTGGTGAGTACTATTGCAAACCGTGAGAGAATGAAGAAGAGAGGTTGAAGAAGGTGTTTGAAACCATGGGAAATGAAAGAAAGAAATGAGAGAATGAGATAAAATTTGCTTTTGAAGATATTTATACTTTATAAAGTAAAAAGGTACTTAAGTAGTCTTCTTTATTTTCTTAACAAGCTAACAAGGGTGGTGTGTCACCAACCTTAAAAACCGGCCCCCAATAGTATGAGGGTATTATAGTCTTTATTTGTCAATTTAATTACTTATACAAACATATGTTACAAAATAGCTTATAAAAATCACTATTCACAAAAACAAGGCACATAGAAGTGAAATTTTTGATTTCCCATTGATATAGACATCCAAATGTGATATTATATAGTACAAATATATATTAAGAGTAATGATGGACATCTAGCCACTCAAAACTCATTTACAAGACAATTTTTCAAAAATGTGCTTTAAGACTCCTTAAAGCACATTTTGTGTTTAAATTGTCTTCAAGCTTGGTTTTCTTTGGTAATTGGTTTAATATGTTCATTAGCATTAATTAAGATCTTGGTAAGTTCATTAGGTCTTAACCAAGCTTACCCCAAGCTTAGAGCACATTTTGGCCTTTATTGACCTTAAAGCACATTTTGTGTTTCTTTTGTTTAAATTTGTTTACTAATTTTCTAAGACTCTTTTTAGTCTTAATATACCATATTTAGGTGTTTAAAAATATTAAGGTTTGGGGTATTTCAATCTACCCCCCTTAAAAGAACTTTGCCCTCAAAGTTCATACTTCCACATATCCTAAATATTAGAACACGGGAATACTTATAAACAATACTTCCATACATCATTAACAACACACTTACATAACATTGGACACAAGGTCCATACAACATCATTCACATCATTCAGACACAACGGTCTGTAACATAACAACATAACATAGACGATGTATTCAAATACACGTCGTACACACATAACCGAAACGGCCCTACCCCCTTAAAAAGGGGTACGCCCCGTACCCTATACACATAAGGACTAAGAAGTAAACAATGACGGGTACTTCGCCTTCATCTTATCTTCCAGCTCCCAAGTGGCCTCCTCAACGTCCTGGTTAGACCAAAGAACTTTCACCAGTCTCACAGACTTATGGCGAGTGTCTCGAGTCTTAGTATCCAGAATCCGTACCGGAGTCTCCACTGATCGCATGGTCGGCTCTAAGGTTAGCCTTTCAGGCTGAAGCACATGAGACGGATGAGACATATACTTCTTCAACTGGGACACATGAAATACATCATGTACCTTGCCTAGCTCGGCGGGTAGGTCTAGTCTATAGGCAACTGGGCCGATCCGCTCTGTCACAACATAAGGCCCCACATATTTTGGGCTCAACTTGCCCTTCTGGCCAAAACGAAATACTCCCTTCATGGGGGATACTCTCAAAAATACCTGATCGCCCACGGCGAACTCCAGGTCACGTCTGCGCACATCTGCGTACGACTTCTGTCTATCCTGAGCTGCCTTCATGTTAGCCCGGATCTGGCGAACTTCTGCCTGAACTTGTTCTAGATACTCTGGTCCTATAATGACCGTCTCACTCGACTCATCCCAGCATAAAGGCGTGCGGCATGGTCTACCGTACAAGGCCTGGAAGGGAGACATCTTGATCGAAGCATGATAACTGTTGTTGTAACTAAACTCGATCAGATGTAACTTATCAATCCAGCTGGTCTGAAAGTCAAGTGCACAAGCACGTAGCATATCCTCAAGTGTCTGAATGGTGCGCTCACTCTGACCATCGGTCTGTGGGTGAAACGCTGTACTCAATTTCAGTTCAGTACCCAATGCCTCACGTGTAGACTTCCAATATCTGGATAAGAATCTGGTATCTCTGTCAGATACAATCGTTTTCGGTACACCATGGTGTCTTACAATTTCTTTATCAAAGAGTTCTGCCAATCTTGCCACTTTCCAAGTGTCCTTCATCGGAATGAATCGGGTCACCTTGGTCAGTCGATCAACTACAACCCATATCATATTCAGACCTCCCCTTGTAGGCGGAAGCCCTACTACGAAGTCCATGGAGATATCATGGAACTTCCACTCAGGCACTGGCATTGGCTGTACCATACCATCAGGCCGTCGGTGCTCAAACTTGACCTTCTGGCAAGTGAGACACCTCAACACATAATCACTTACATCTTTTTTCATTCCAGTCCACCAAAAATATCTTTTCATACCCTTATATATCTTTGAAGCTCCGGGGTGAATCGAAGTAGTAGAACAATGGGATTCACTCAATATGCGCTCCTTCAACTCAGCGCTACTCCTAGGTATACACAATCGGCCATTCAGCCTAATCAGGTCATCATCGTGGAGTTTGAAGTCGTACTTCTGACCCTCGAATGTGCCATCAATAAGCTTCTGCCGGATCTCCAGCATATACTGATCCGTCATCTGAGCACTCCGCACCTCTTCAACCAAGCCAGTATGAGAGACTAGCGAATGGAGAGAGTGTGCTCGGCGACTCAATGCGTCAGCTACCACATTTGCCTTACCCTCTTTATATTGCAGATTAATATCACAGTCATTCAGAAATTCAACCCACCTTCTTTGCCTCATTTTCAACTCCTTCTGAGTGAACAAGTACTTTAAGCTTTTGTGGTCAGAATAGATTGTCACACTTACCCCATACAAATAATGTCGCCATATCTTCAATGCGAAGACAATGACACCCAATTCTAAGTCATGGGTAGGGTAGTTCTCCTCATGCTTCTATAGCTGACGGGAGGCGTATGCTACGACCTTCCCGTGTTGCATCAATACACAACCCATACCTCTACCTGATGCGTCGCAGTAGACCTCAAAACCATCTGGACCGTCTGGTATAGTCAGGACTGGTGCAGATGTCAGAGCATCCTTGAGACTCGTGAAAGAACTCTCACAGTCGACTGTCCACTCGAATGGTGCATCCTTCTTCATCAAGGAAGTCATCGGCTTCGAGACACTGGAGAAGTCCTTCACAAACCTCCTATAATAACCTGCCAGACCGAGGAAGCTCCTGATATCAGTGACTGTCTTCGGCCTAGGCCAGGTGCGCACAACATCAATCTTTGCCGGATCAACAGTGATCCCGGCCTCAGAAATCACATGACCAAGAAAGGATACTTGGTCCAACCAAAATTCACATTTCGAAAACTTTGCATACAACTGATTCCTCCTCAATGTTTGTAACACATTTCTCAGGTGGCTTTCGTGCTCACCTCTTGATTTATTATACACAAGAATATCATCGATGAAGACTACCACAGACTTGTCCAACTGGTCTTGGAACAAGCGGTTCATTAAGTCCATGAACTTAGCTGGTGCATTTGACAAGCCAAACGGCATAACTGTGAACTCATAATGCCCATACCTAGTTCTGAATGCTGTCTTTTCGATATCACTATCACGGATGGCAATCTGATGGTATCCAGAACGTAGGTCTATCTTGGAGAATACGGACGCTCCCCTCAGCTGATCAAATAGATCGTTGATGCGTGGTAAAGGGTAACGGTTCTTCACCGTAACAGCATTCAGCTCTCGATAGTCAATACACAGGCGGAGGCTACCGTCCTTCTTCTTCACGAAGAGGACCGGCGCTCCCCATGGTGAAACACTTGGGCGGATAAAGCCCTTGTCAAGTAGGTCTCTCAGCTGCTCCTTAGCTCTGTCATCTCTGCTGGAGCCATACGATAAGGTGCTTTCGCAATGGGTCCAGTGCCGGAACCAAGTCAATCTCAAACTCAACCTCTCGTGCTGGCGGCATGCCCGGCAGTTTCCTTAGGAATACATCAGGAAACTCCGACACTACCGGCACATCAAAAGCTAAACTCTGGGTCTCTCTCTATGTCCTGGACATAGCAGAGGTACACATCACTCCCTCGTCGTAACTCACGATACATGGCCATGGCGGTGATGATCTGAGTCGAAGGCTCCCTGGGCCTCTGGCGGTATGATATGGTAACCCCAAATGGACTCTGAAGAAGCAGTCGATGCTGCACATAGGATTCTGCCCTTGTACCGCTCCAACCAGTTCATCCCGACAATCACATCAAATCCAAGTCCGTCGAACTCTATCAGGTCGATCGGGAACTCTTCACCTCTGATTCTTACAACAGCATCTCGGTGGTAGCGGTACACCTGATCCGCTCTTTCGATGGGAGAGTGACCAAGAAGTCTGGCATCTCATCACCATCTAACCCCAGCCTCTTCGCAAAAGATAGCGAAATAAATGTGTGTGAGGCTCCAGAGTCGAACAAGATCGATGCATCCACGCCATTCACTGGAAAGGTACCGGTGAGGATTGTGCCGCTCTTGCCGGCTTCTGCCTCATTGCAGACACTCAATGTACCTCCCGTTTCCGAGTGCACAGCCTAATTCATTGGCAAACTAATAAGTACTGGGTAACAACACGGTTGATATACTTCAATAACTCCACTTTATTCATTAACACCTTCTCTTTACAACATTGTTGGTTTACATGGTTGATATAACTTAACATATACATAACTTCCTTAACATTTACTGGCTTAACACTTTACACAATTATACAAGGCTTTAAAATTGTCTGAAGGTCAAATTCAAACGTCCAGGTTTTCATGTGTGTGGCATTGATCACTGCCGACGGTGCGGTATTCAGTTTGATCTTCCTGATGCCATGGTATAGCATCCTTGACTGCCCACCCATGACTAACACATCTCCTGACTTTAGTATTAGCTTCCTTGCGAGATCAGCACGCTTCTGCTCGCCATACACAAACACTGCGTTATCACCAATGGACCAAGACACCACGGGTACTCCCTTACTCAGAGACTCGGGTGACTCGTCCTTATCTTGGTGTAAGGTTCCAGTCCTTACCCATGCACATCATCTTCAATTGCATTCTTGATCCGTTCGGATATTCGGGTGTGTAGAAACCTCCAGGTTTAGCTCCAAGTTCGTCGCATCGTCTGATGACATGGATTTGTGCTTCGGTGTCAGGTATCCATTTAAGATATCATACCTGGCGGATAACCTGACATTGCTCCATTGGAAAGTCAGTGATGTTGGTGGTTTCTTCAGGGTTTGGTGTGGGTGGGATTGGATAACATATATTGAAGGTTCCTTTAAGTTTAGAATTATCTAATTAGGTGTCTTTCACACTATACTTTAACTCCTTACTCACATGATAATACACTTGGACTCATTAATACACACATGCATGAAATGCGGTATGAAATCACTTATTACATTCAACAGTTTAGGCGGTACCTGGTCTAGAAAAGGGCCCTGGCGCCTCAGACCGGTCCACCACATTCAGGGCGGCCTTGCTAGGTCCCGACCCCTTCCCCTTCTAGGATTTAGTATGCCTCTGATCTGTGGCTGGCTGGTTAGCCGTCTTCGGGCCATCAATAGCTGCTGTGGCCTTACCCTTCCACTGCCCCCTGGGCTTGTTGACTCTGCTGTTGGGGTTCGGTAACACTCGTGGTCACGGTGACCCCACTTCTCGCAGTAACGACACTGCACCTCATTTCCCTTGCAGTCCTTGCCGGGGGTGGTCTCCATTGCACCACTTACAGTAATAGTGGCGCTCCGGTCCAGAGCCCGTGCTAGCTGCTATCACAATACACAATCATACTTGTCTCACAACTCATCAACATACACTTCAACTTATCACACAAGATTAAATAATTACCTTAGTGGGTAAGAGCGTAGGGGTTTCGCCGCATAAGCATATTTGAGCTTCAGTGGCTCCTCAGCTGTGGTGGTTTGGGCTTGGCGCTTGTCACCCTGGTGCTGACTCTTCTAGGGCTGGGGGATAAGGTTTCTCTTCTTCTTCTTTCCCCCCGTGGTACCCCTCGCCCCTGTGGCCTTCTTGTGCTGCGCCTCCTCGTCCTCGCCGCTCTGCGGTGATTGTGCGCACCTTCTCCTAGCCGGACAGCACTGTGAGGCTCCACTCCTGAATGTTATGCATCTGTCAGTCAGATGTCAGTATTCCCCCAATACAACACACACCACATACTCAAACTCACTTATGTAAACACTTGTAAACTATTCACTTTCACATCACTCTTATTTAAATTACCTGCAAGGTAGTATACTCAGCAGTGCCCCATCCCCATAGCGAAGACGAGTGGCTGGAGACCGTTGTAAAAATAGGTTTACCCAGCAGCGTTCAACGGGTTTCGAGTATAGCCCCAGGTCGGATAAGGCGTGTGTGAGCTCCAGTTAATCACTCGACCAAAGTTGGTCACCTTGTCCTTGTCCCCTGCCTCCAGACTATCCGCCCAGGCGCTTGGCCTCTTGAACATGCGGGGTAGTATTTTGGCTCGCAGTAGAGCCGTGTACTCCCTCCATCCAAACTGAGGATCCGTCATCCGGTCCTCTCTCACAAGCTCTCCACCAGTTCTGTGCGAACCCTCAGGTAGTAAGCGGCAAGACGGACCTTAGCCTCTGCAGGTACAGCCAATCTCGTAGGCGGTCTCCAACTCGGAGATGTACGCCTCCAGCTTACGTGGGTCGGTCTCCCCATGAAATGAAGGGGGTCTCAAGTCTGCCAATGCCTTGACCCATTTGGTCTCTGTGGCGGTGGAGGTGGTGGTTGAACTCCGGGCATCTGCCCCTCTGTATCGCAGCTACAAGCTGGGGTACCATCTGGGCTACAGCGCTGCTACAGCTCAGGCCTCAGCCAACCTGAGCCGTAGTGTTCTCGCCCTGGTCACCCACGTTACCAGTACCCGCTTCCGCGGCCTCTACCTCGCGGTCTACCTGCCATCTGAATTCACATGAATATTCATTAGCAATATGCTTGCACACTTATCGGTCCAACGTTGTAACGCTTCCCGACAATAGGGTATCTCCACACTTAGTTAGTGGTTAACCTTTCCATAATGTTCACTGAAGTAACTGTAGTTAGGTTTCCTAACTCGGTATATTCCTAAGCTCGGTATTCTAGTCATCAGAGCGATACTTCGCTCTGATACCACTTTTTGTAACACCCCTAATATGCACGTAACACTAAATGAAATCGCAGCGGAAATAAATAACTAAACAGTAACTAACGCTTCGGTGCTACAACGCCGTCAACCACCCACGTGGTTGACAAGGCAGAATAAATACAAGCGTACCGGTCTGATGATCAGACTCCCGAGCATAAAACTAAACCATAAATACATCATATACAATACCGAGTGTTTACATATCCTTCACCGTATCACATCACTGTTAACTGTCACAACCAAATATACATCACGCCACGGGAGCACAGGCGCATCCCGGGCCAACATCCAAAAGTATTCAAAAGTAAACCACATCCTAGGATCTAGAGCCACTCCGCTTCTTCGATCCTCATCCTGCAGTATAAGAAATATGGATCCCCCGAGGGGGTCAGCAACCCTTGGCTGGTATGGTTAACGCGCAGCCCATCGGCTACCGGGATACGCGCAACTAATTGTCATGATAACATGGCATTCATTTATATACATAACATAACATAACATGTGGCATAGCATCAATAGTGCACAGCACAACATCACATACACAGTGGATCTTCGTTCCACAATAACAAACCACAAGGGTCAATAACACAAGAGCCTAGAGAATGATTCACCCTCATGTTAAGCTCGTTAAACACACTCATTACCGTTCTGTTAGTCGAACGAGTAACTTAAGTCACAGATGGTTCGGATTTAGTGACCCGAACACACCACACAAACACATGTTCCCACTAAACCGATCATAAGTCAGAATAGGTAAGCTTTGGAGGAAGCTAGCGGGAGATCGAACGCCAAGTTAAGGAGAACAATCTTAACAACATAAGAGTCGAATCTGATTCAGATATCTACTCTTAACTTACATGCATGACCGGACAACCGGATTCCTCACTTCCCAATTAACACTTGTTAGTAGTTCATGGTGGAACTTAACAACCAATACACAATAAGTGGTAAGTCATGTTAGACACACACAAGGGAAATGAGTCACAACATAACATCACAATAATATGAACAACTGTAAACTCATTACATGTTAAATCTTATAACGTCATAAACACACAGAAAAACATACAACACACAAGCCGGTGTAAACCGGTAGACAACAGACTGCAAGAAAACCATACCTTGTCCTTGCCTTGATTTGTTTCCACCGTAGGTCACTCCTATACATGATTCAAGAATGTCGGTTAATTAACTTACTTAACCTCCAAATTTACTAAGTGTTTAACATGATTATTTGACATGTTTAATGTCTAACTTACCCTAGGTTACCTTCATTATACACCCTAGGGTTAACTACATAGGTCACATTCTTTTCTGCTTTTTTTTTTTTTAAGTTTTGGTATGTCCGACCCACCGTCCGACCCACAACTGGGTCGGACCCTTCCAGTGGTTTTCGGGTCTGAAGAACCTTACCTTGTCCGACCCATGTCCGACCCAACCTTCTGGGTCGGACCATTCCAGAGACATGTCCGACCCACGTCCGACTCACTCGACTGGGTCGGACCATTACAGAGAATTTCATCGACCTCAGAACATGCATGTCCGACCCATGTCCGACTCACTCGACTGGGTCGGACCATTCCAGAACATTTTCCCTCCTTTGAAATATGACCGTCCGACCCATGTCCGACCCACCCTTCTGGGTCGGACCATTCCAGAACAATTTCCTGACGTCTAACAGAGGCTGTCCGACCCAAACTTGGGTCGGACCCCTGGGTCGGACGTCCTCTAAACTTACCCAAACTTTGTCAAATCTTCACCAAACTTCTCCTAAAGCCTCTTAATGCTTCCTAACAACATTTGGTACCCTTATATCCACATACAACATCCATGAAACTCATTTTCTAATTCCTTAAGCCTTTACTTATTTCCTTGTAAAATTCCTTAACACTTATGTTATTTCCTCCTTAGTTTTCCCAATGGTATTTCATACCTATGATAACTACTATCCCAAATGCTTTCTCCTCATTTTAACATCATCTCCCAAGCATCATTTCTCACAACTAACTCCTTATGTCATTCTTGAAATCCTTTTTCAAATTCACACTTTCTCCTTATTTTACCAAAGTTTGCCTAAGTCTTTACCTAAGTCCAAAATGACTTTGGTACATACTAAAACCTCAAGCTCATGCCTAAGTCCTTGTTCCACTCTAGAACACTTAAGACATTATATCTTCTCTTATAAAACACCTAGTCATTTCCTAACACCCCTAATTCACCAAACCTCATGTAAACACTTAGAACTTCTTGCTTCTTACTTAAATTTCGACATGGTTCTCCTAGAACATTACTAAACCAAAACATATTGTTTTCACCAACAAACAACCAAGAACACTAAAAATCCATCAAGCACTTTCTTATACACAAACTTCACTCATATAGCACCACATCACAATATAGTGCATAATTTAGATTGCATGGCACTTAGGCCCTTAAATGACATGGCTCTTAGGCCCTTAAGATGCATAAATCATAAACACTGAATTTCCACAATATATTTGCCTTTGACCTGCAAATACACTCAACAACACATATGCCTTTTACTAAGCTCTTGAGAACACTTTACTAAGTCATTCACCATTTGCTCTTTAGGTAGTTTTAACAAGCATTATAAGCTCATTTCTCCTAAGGCATTAAACAACATTAGGTTAGTAGATTTACCTCTTTTCCAAACAACTTCTTTCTTGTTTCCTTTAAAAACCGGTAAGGTATTTGATTCTTTGTCAAGTTCTAAACAATATACAAACATAATAATGAGTATTCAAGCTATAAGCTTCATCTCATTGTAAACCCTAATTTTACATTGTTTCAAAAACATAAATGTAGTTGTTTTACCTTGATCTTTGAAGAGAGTTTGAATATCTAACAAGAGAGGACTCCACCTAGTCCATGAAGAGTTGGAATGAAGCTAGAACAAAGTCACACAAAGAGCTCCTTCAATAGGTATTTTCGGTCACAACAAAAACATGGAGGAAATGAAGTTTTTTTTTGAGATTCCTTACCTAGAAGCAAAGGAGAGTAACAATATGTAAAAATACAAGCTCAAGCTCCTTCAGTGGTGGAACTCCTTGGCACCGAAATGGTGGTCTTGGAATTTTAAGAAGATAGAAATGAAGAGCTTGGTGGTGTTTTGTTTGATTTGGACAAGTGAGCTAGATTTTACAAGAGATCAAAGATGGAGATGGTGGTGAGTACTATTGCAAACCGTGAGAGAATGAAGAAGAGAGGTTGAAGAAGGTGTTTGAAACCGTGGGAAATGAAAGAAAGAAATGAGAGAATGAGATAGAATTTGCTTTTGAAGATATTTATACTTTATAAAGTAAAAAGGTACTTAAGTAGTCTTCTTTATTTCTTAACAAGCTAACAAGGGTGGTGTGTCACCAACCTTAAAAACCGGCCCCCAATAGTAGTATGAGGGTATTATAGTCTTTATTTGTCAATTTAATTACTTATACAACATATGTTACAAAATAGCTTATAAAAATCACTATTCACAAAACAAGGCACATAGAAGTGAAAATTTTGATTTCCCATTGATATAGACATCCAAATGTGATATTATATAGTAAAATATATATTTAAGAGTAATGGACATCTACCACTCAAAACCTCATTTACAAGACAATTTTTCAAAAATGTGCTTTAAGACTCCTTAAAGCACATTTTGTTTTAAACTTGTCTTCAAGCTTGGTTTTCTTTGGTAATTGGTTTAATATGTTCATTAGCATATAATTAAGATCTTGGTAAGTTCATTAGGTCTTAACCAAGCTTACTCCAAGCTTAGAGCACATTTTGGCCTTTATTGACCTTAAAGCACATTTTGTGTTTCTTTTGTTTAAATTTGTTTACTAATGTTTCTAAGACTCTTTTTAGTCTTAATATACCATATTTAGGTGTTTAAACAATATATTAAGGTTTGGGTATTTCAACGGGACTTAAGATGAAATCTAATTTCCTCAATGTCTACATATTTCCTTACGACCCCACAGTCAACACTAGGACATGAAATATTGTCCGCCTTTGTTCTGTCCTTGTGTTGCACTGCCGCTTTGAGAAACTCTTTCAGCTTCTCATCAAAGTAGTGATCCCCTCGATCACCGTACTTCCAGTCACGCTCCATTCTATATGTGAAAACAAAACAAGTTTAAGATTGATTTGTCTTTCAGTTTCGTCTGCATTTGTATATGGAGCATGTATCTACTGGATGTACGGTTGCAACCAAACTCAGCACTACTCTATGGTTCCAACCAAACTAACGTAGCCTAAGTACTCTAACGTTCCAACGTAACTAATCTAGCCTTATTCTAACAATTCTAACACATTTAATTTAACTTCAACAAATCATTGCATTATTAAAACAAAAAATAAAGTTTAATTACTTACTTGTTTTAAGGTTGTACAGAGGGGGAAGCTATGAGACTGCTTTGGTGATGGGCTGGGAAAGTACTGGTACAAATCCAATAGCAGATTCAGAAGACCTGACAACGAAAAGTAAAAGTTTTTACACAAATAACAAATAAAATTAATTAATAAGACTAATACGATTCTAGAAAAAATTCGGCATGACCTTTGCGTAATCGTGTTAATCCCATGCTTATCATTAAGCATTCACCAACATCTTATTTACCACGACAAATAAATTCAACAATTGACAACAACCATCCTTATTCACAATCACTCAATATTAACCACAACCACTTTTTCGCAATAATTAATTAAACAAACAAAGAGAAAAGATAGATGAAGATGTTACCTTTTCACTCTTACTCCACAGCAGAAGAAACGAGGAAGAAGAAGTAGAGACCACCCCAATTACTGCAGACAGCGGGGAAGCAAGGAAATAATATTAGGGGGGGCAAGAAATCCATTATTATAAGCATTATCATATTAAGAAAATAAAAAAGAAAAAAATAGATGAAGATGTTACCTTTCCGCTCATGCTGCACAACAGAAGCAATGAGGAAGAAAGAGACATAGAGACCACCCCTATTACTGCAGACAACGGTGAAGCAAGGTAATAATATTAGGGGGGGGGAAGAAATCCATTACTATAAGCATTATCATATTAAGCACGTATATACTGCAATGTAATGGGAGAACATAGATGTTATAAAGTTATAGATCTTACCACTTTATTAACGTGAAACTTGAAGTTAATTTTTTTAATAGTTTGAGAATTAAGAACAAAATGATTTGTAGTTATTCTTTTTCTTTTCATAGTAGTTTTATTTGCCATTTCAATTTATATGAATTTAAGTTATAAATTTGTTTATATATGAATTGTTTTAATACCGTACAAGCTGCTCGCAGTTTAAAGGCGTTTAATTCAATAAGAAAATACTAACATTACAGAATATAAATTATATGTAAACACATCCTAACAAGACAATGCGCTTACAAAATTAAAACATTGTCCAGTAAAAATTAAGCATTTTCCTAATATAGTTCATAAAAAACAGATATAATGAAAGGTTATGATAAACATAAGTCAAATCTAAAGTCTTAATTATCTTTAAGCGTGTCTTTAGTTTTTTCATCATTATTATAGCAAATATAATTAGCTTCAAGTTTTTTCATCATTAAGCGTGTCTTTGATTTCTCACCCATACCAGGAACGTCGTCACTAGTCAAGATGACAATTATATTCAAATGGTTTCACTTTCATATACTCCTATATATTATATACAAATGGTTTCACTTTCATATACTCCTATATATATGTCATGAGACCAATGTTTTCTAGTCATTTATATGGCTTTCGCCTATCAAGAATTGATCGACCAATGTCTGGGTTGTATGCAGAGGGCACAAACAGCAAAAATATCAACTCAGGCATTTTATCGAACACCTTATATGCACAACTATTTATACTTGTTCAATAATCTATCTATATTCAAATTATGCACACACAACTAAACTAACAATCAATAACTATATTATAACTAGTTATTCAATCAACAAGACAATAATTAACATATTTCAAAGTTAGAATTCAGAATTCGAACCTAGGGTTCCCGCAGCATTCACGATCGACGCCTACGACCTCCTAGCGGAACGAGTTGCGACGGCGACGGCGGCGAAGAATGGTGGCACAACGAGGAAGAAGGCGGTGGTGGCGCAATCGCAGGCGTCGAGCTGCGGAAATCGCCGTCGAGAAATCGCCGTCGGTCTACTTCGTTCTCGTGAGAAAGAAGAGAATGAAGAGGAGAATGACGGAGTGGTCGATTTGGGAAAAAAAAAGACTCTGTCGCAGCGGTTCCTACTAAGAACCGCTGAGATAGGTCAGTAAAAAAGACCTATCTCAGCGGTTCTTAGTAGGAACCGCTGCGATAGAGTTTTTTTTTAAATGACCCTACCGCTGCGGTTGTAAGTAACAACCGCTGAGATAGGTTTGCGGGATTTTTAAAAATGACCTATCTCAGCGGTTGTAAAACAACCGCTGTGGTAGGGGCGCTGCGATAGACCATTTTTGTACTAGTGGTAGTAGCCTACGCCTCTCGCCAGCTGAAAAAGCATGAGGAGAATTACCCGACACACGATCTAGAGTTAGGAGCCATTGTCTTCGCCTTGAAGATATGGCGACACTATCTCTATGGGGTAAGCATCACCATCTACTCCGACCATAAAAGTTTACAGTATGTATTCACACAGAAGGAACTGAACTTGAGTCAGAGAAGGTGGATGGAGTTTCTATCAGATTACGACATCAACCTCCAGTATAAAGAAGGGAAGGCAAACGTTGTAGCCGACACCCTGAGCTGTCGAGCACACTCGCTCCATTCGCTACTCGCTTCTTCTAGCTTGGTTGGCGAGGTGCGAGACACTCAGTTGAGCGACCCTTACTTCAAAGAGATCAGACAGAAAAACACAGAGGGTACCTTCGAGAACCAAAAGTACGACTTCAAATTGCATGCAGATGGTCTGATCCGGTTGAATGGCAGATTATGCGTCCCCCGAAGCAATGCGGAGCTAAGAGATCGCATTCTACGAGAGTCACATAGTTCCACAGTGCATGTCCATCCGGGAGCCTCCAAAATGTACAAAGACATTAAGAGGTACTTTTGGTGGTCAGCAATGAAATCCGACGTGACTGAGTATGTTCTAAGGTGTGTTATACCCAAAATTTCAACCCCTCGGAGTAGTCTCTAAGGCATACGTGTTACAAAGGGCAAAAGGGGTCAAAAAGCACCAAGGCGGGATTTTCCAAGGACATTATCGGGATTTTCTATTTTTATATGACTTGTTCATTATCTCCAAACACTTCCAAATATCATGGTCATTATGAAAGGTATTTCATGATTCTCTGATAATATTTATTCTGGAAATTTAGCTTTTAATTCATATTATAAGCTAATTTCTTTAATTAACACATGAAATAACCTCAAAATAGAAATAATAAAAGGTTTCCAAAATTAAAATAAAATTGTCACATGGTTAGCATGACTACATACAGTCATAAACCTGAAATTATTTTATTTGGTACCTTAGCCCAAAATTTAAAAGAGAAATTCAATCATTTTTGCAATTTTCTCTCTCCTATGGAAAATACCGAAATTAAAACAAAACGTCATGAAATTTTAACACAAGATAGAGGATGTTTATTAGAGACTAATGCCGTTGGAATTTCGTTATTTAGACTTTCCAATAATAAGTTATGAATTATGGGAGATTCCAGATTGCAAGATTTTTATCTAATCGTTATTTATCAAAATAACCCGATTCCAACTCTCAAAATTCCTAAACATCATCCTTTATCTTCAGTTAAAATTTCATAATTTATCTCGGCCTGAAACATATTTTACAAAATCAGATTCCCTTAGAGCACGAAATCAGCGTTTTAGATAAATCTTGCTCTATCAATTTGACCATGCTCTTTCTATAAAAGGACCCCCAAAAAACGAACTAAGGCAGAGGAGAACGCCTCCAAAGTCAGAGAACACAGCCACAAACCTTCTTCCCACGTTTTTACACTTCCAAGCCTCAAATCAATACCGAAACACTGCAGAAATCACCCCAAAATCACCAAAAACTCATCCTTTCTTCTCCTATTGAACTTCCAAGCACCAAAACATCACAAAAACAGAAGCAAACCGTCCTTAATCATACAAGGAAGAAGAAATCAGAAACTCGGGTCGAAGCTGAACCGGATCGGCTACCAACGACGCGTTCGAAGTTTCCCGACGTGAAGGAACAACCAAATCCCGAAGCCAAAACAGGTTAGAATTCGAATTCTTTAACTCCACTGATCACAATACGCTTCTGGTTGAAATTCTTATTCGAACTGACTTTTCTTTGCTTCTGAATTAAAGTTTGTTTGCGTTTCTGTCCATTAACTTGTTCAATAAGTTTCATCCTTAATTCGTAGTCAAATTGAAAACTTTTGATCACTAACATGTTTAGAATCTTTCAGGCTACGTACCCATAAATTTTGAGCCAAAAACACCACCGAGAACAGCCTTAACGCCGCCGTCCGAGGTCGGTCCGCACCCACGGACGCTATGTCCGGGGTCCCGGACGCTCTGTCCGAAAGCCGGACGCCCCCGGACGGTGGCGGGATATTTTTATTTTCGAAATTTAGGGTTTTATAAAACATGTCCGGGCCCACGGACGTCCTGTCCGTGGCCCTGGACTTTTCAAAATCTCGATTCTGTTTAAATTTGACCTTTTGTGTAATTAGGTTAACTGGGGTCCGTGGGTTCGGACATTAGGTCCGTGGCCACGGACGGAAACAAAATTTGACCTAATTCTGCCTCCGAAACCCTAGTTTAGGTAATTTTAATTTCCACTTTAATTTTCTGTCAAAAAACGTTAAAAAATAAAAAAACAGAAGCGCGCACCCCCTAGGTTTAAAAACACAACTTTGTAGAAAGCCGCGTAATTGAACCAAAGTAGGGAAAAAAACGACCTAGGAAGGGTAATGAAAGTAATTTGAACCCTAATTAAGTTGAATATCAAGCCCCCGAACCCGAACTCTCCTTTCCTAATTTGATCTAGGTTAAAATTAGGTGGCGACTCATAATAGGTTCCAGTGAACTAGCTTAGGTTTTAATAATTATTGTTATATGACCTAGTTATTAATCTTAGGCTATAAGTGGACCTAAAACCCGATTAGATCCCAATCAAGTTAATCCACATAGGATAGGGTTTAAAATCGAAGCTCACAGACTGGCGACTCTGCTGGGATAAATTCTTAATTTTAACTTGTTTAATTTTAAGAAAGAGGGCTTAACTTGAAAAATTGTTTATTTATGGCTTTGTTACTTTGTTGTTTACTTTCGTGCGCACTTTAAATTTTTGCACCCCTGCATCATATGAGAGCGAGGGTCCACCTAAACTGATTTCATCCCGGGACCCGTTTGAGGGCCCTGTCAGGGACTCACACCTTTTAGGTGATGTGAATAAGCGGGGGAAAAGAGGAGGATGTCGTCTAACACATCCCCTTAATACCTGGGCCTTAGCCCCAAGCGTTTTCCTGGCAGTGCCTTACCAAGCCCAATGTTTGGTCAGCCAAAGACCCGACCGTAAACGCGCACCTTCAGGTGATGTGAAAAAGTGGGGAAGCCCAAAGAGAATAGCGTGCAAGCCCTATTCCTTTGTGGTAACCTGGGCCCATGCCCCAAGCACCTCTCCGGATCGATCCATACCTGGTTTGATCAAAGCGTCTAGTGAGGACATGTTGAACTTGTGAGGGCCTTGTTTGCTTGTATGATCGGCCCACTACGCAGCATAGAAATTGATAGGAACCTCTCCTACCTCAACTCAGCCAACCCGAATTGGCAGCTTTATCGTTTACGGCCCAGATGCCCTGTTTGGTTTGATATGTGTGTCATTTGGGTTTCGGCCCAAAAGTTTAGACTTTGGTGATTTCTCTTTCAGCCTAATTTGAATTATCAATTTAGTTCTAGGCCATGAAAAACAAATCTACCTAAAGCAGTCCATAAGACATGAAAATCAATCAGGCTTTTCCATTTCGGCCCAAGGCCATTCTAGTCTAGGTGAACCTTTGTTCGGGCCCTGGCCCAAAGTCCTAGATCTAGGTGTCATACCTTTTAGGCCCACTCGAAACTACTTGTTTAGGTTTCAACTCATTCGAATTCAAGATAATTTTTCATTCATTGTAGTTTCTGGCCTCAAGGCCCAACAGGAACATCAAACAAATCTTAGACTTCAAAGTTTCTCTGTCGGCCCAGTGGCCCATTCATAGTTCATATGGCTTCCTTCAGCCTGTACATATCACCTCCAGATTAAGGGTCTTCAGGCCCACACAGAGTCCAAGAAGAAGATGGTCACGGTCATCTTAACGACATCCTAGCAGTCAAGAGCTCGAGTCTTCAGCATGCCGACATCAGACGGTTCAGCAGAGTTCAAATTCAAGGGAAAGTTTAGGGATCCCATGCATTCTACTGCATAACTTGCTAAAACATTCATCTTTCAAATGCATCGCTCAAAGTTTTCAAAGAATGATCGTTTTCAAACCACCGATAAGAAGCATCGATTTTTCATTTTCTTCCTCATGTTCACAAATGGATGACTTTTTCGAGTCTAAAGGGTAACAAAAAAAAAGATTTTATTTCACACAAGTTTCTTTGGGGAAAATGGTTCATGAAACAATTATTTCCCGACAATGGCATGCAAAGACTTGTATTTGTTTCCGAAATTTTGAACATGCCTTACCAAACCCCACAGCTCATCCCAAGACATCCAAATAACCCCAAAGCGGTTCCAAATCCATATCTTTTAAATTGTTGTCATTAGCCCCAAATCAATACTGGGGGCAATCTGAGTTTAGGTACGTCATCTTTCATCTTTCGTTTAAGCGTGTGAACTAGTCTCTAAGTGAAATTCACGAGAGTGTCTTGAGCGGAAAAACCATGAGTGAATGAGCGTGTCATTTTTACACGACTCCGGTGAGACCACATTCAAAGGTGAGGTGAACGGCATAACTTCGACCGAAGGAGATAATTTGAAAATTTACTCTTAGATCTGCGAAAAGTGACAAAGAATGGATACACAACTATCAGGAATGACGAAGCACCTAGGTACAGCACCACATAGCCAAAAGCTTGTAAACCCTGTCATTAAACCCTAGGCACCCCCACTGAGCCTTTCATATATCCCTTTTCGATATTATGAGCTCCACAAAATAACCTAGCCAATGATGAATGTTCGACCCGGTGACCAAAGGAAGCGAGGAGCCTGACTCTCAGACAACATTCTCATTAATCCAAAGAAGCAACGCCACTATCAGCATGACAAAGTGATCCGCAAATGGTCCCAGAGTGACACAAGATCTAAAGAGCTCACATCAAAATAGCTCTCGAAGCCCAAAGCCGGGAAACACAAGAACCCTGAAGGCAAAGTCAAGAAAGGATAAAACAAAGGCAAACCCGAAGTGCCTCGAAGAAATCCAAATGGCAAAAAAGAGAAATGGTGTAAAGGACAACTTCAAAAGTCCAAGTCCAGAAGCTCGAAAACAACATCAGCACAAGGCGGCTAGACGACTTCAAGACAAGGAAGATGAATCCGAGAGAAGACGCAAGTTGCAGCTTTGGTCACCCACTTAAGCTCCACATACCTCAAATATCCCTCCATGGTCCCGTTGTCCTTCATCACACCCTATGGCCACGTTATAAGCTTTAAAGACTTCCGACTTGATAGTTGTGTGTCTAATCACGTGAAAGTAACAGATCAAATGCGTAAATCCATCAAATATCGAATTAAATGGTCTAGAAGTTGTGACCGTGAGCAGAAAACAAGCACAAGCATCAAACACGCTGAGTGTAGATTAGGAAGCACCACATCGAAACATAAGCCGTGACCCTGTGAGGACGAGACTCGTTCACACGTTTAATAAAAGAAAATACTGGGGGCAATCGATCGTTCCGATCGATTGCCATGAACTCTAGCTCAGTTTGTCTTAAAGGAAAAGTACTGGGGGCAATTGTTGGTTCCAACAATTGCTATGACAACACCAATTCAAACCCAGAGCTCAAACATCACCACCACCATTCCACCTCAAGCCTGTCATTGGCCTTACCTCCACAAAAACATCAGGCCCGTCATAACCCAGACCACCATCCAAAATCATAGCCTGATCCCAGGTCTATCGCAAATCCTGAACACCGGAAAAGCCTTTAACACCACAACAAACACCACACACTTCCACCAGCGGCATGTTCATTTTCTTAAGAAACAAATTGTAGATATGAGATTTTTAGTCAGGAAATGATCATTTCACTTTCCTTTTCAGCAGAGTTTTCTCAAGCATTGCCATGTTTGGCACATTTTTCAACAGTTCCGTGTTTTGGCAAGCTTCCAACAAACACTTTAGTTGCATTTTACAAATTTTGCATAACACCTCAACATCGCCAAGTTTGGCACCTTTTCCAACAGTTTCCTGTTTTGAACGAGTATCCTTCATATATTTTGATTGCATACATCTTATCATCATTGCCGTGTTGGCACTCCAGTAATCAGTTTTCATCATTTGCACGAGACCATTATCTTTCCGATTCATTCTTAGTTCGAGACCCATCATTTTCAAGACTTTAGTACGAGACCCGGCATCTTCATTCAGCGCGAGACCCAGAATCAATGCGAAATCCGACTTTTTCTTCATCCATTTAGTATGAGACTTCAGTGCGAGACCATGCACCTTCATCAGTGCGAGACCAAGCGTCATCATCTAGTGCGAGACCAGTACGAGACCTAGTATCATCTTCAGTGCGAGACAGGTACGAGACAGAGCGCGATCTAAGTTGGCGGGGCAGAGGCAATAAGTTCCCATCTTCATGTCAACTTCTGGGAGAAAAAAACTAGTGGGCAGTGGCAATAAGTCCCCTTGGTAATCTAGAAGTTATCCCAGCACCCCAGTTGGTGGGCAGAGGCAATAAGTCCCCATAGTATACCAACAAGGAGCATTGGAACGGGTTTCGGTCCCCAGAAGCATCCGAACGTCATTTTCATATCATCCATATCATTTTCGTCATCTACATTTGCATCACTTTCATTTTCATCATTTTCGTCATCTACATTTGCATCACTTTCATTTGCATCATTTTCATCATCTACATTTGCATCACTTTCATTTGCATCATCTTCATATCATCCATCTGCATTATCCAGGCGCGTCACAAGACCTGGCGACAGAAAAGTTGGCGAGGTGATGGCAATAAATCCTCCTTTTGCGATGTCAACTTATTTTCGGGATCAATGAATGGTGGGCAAAGGCAATAAGTCCCTAAGGTTTTTACCAGGAGTTATCCCTGCACACCGGCTTGGGGGGCGATGGCAATAAGTCCACATTGGGTCCAGCCAGGAGCATTGGCACGGGTTTCGGTCCCCAGAAGCATCCGAGCATCATCAACATTCTTGCATCTACACATTACTTCGTCTTTTAGGTTGTCAACGCCTTAGAATCGCTTGACATTACTTCGTGTTTTAGGTTGTCAACGCCTTAGAATCGCTTGACATTACTTCGTCTTTTAGGTTGTCAACGCCTTAGAATCGCTTGACATTACTTCGTCTTTTAGGTTGTCAACGCCTTAGAATCGCTTGACATTACTTCGTCTTTTAGGTTGTCAACGCCTTAGAATCGCTTGACATTACTTCGCCTTTTAGGTTGTCAACACCTTAGAATCGCTTGACATTACTTCGTCTTTTAGGTTGTCAACGCCTTAGAATCGCTTGACATTACTTCGTCTTTTAGGTTGTCAACGCCTTAGAATCGCTTGACATTACTTCGTCTTTTAGGTTGTCAATGCCTTAGAATCGCTTGACATTACTCCATTTCATCATTTTAGGTAGTCAACGCCTTAGAATAGCTTGACATCATTTTCATCACTTTAGGTGGTCAGCACCTTAGAATAGCTCGACACAATCTGCATATAGGGACTTTTAAGATCCAAAATTTTGGGGTATCACTCAGGCATCAACTAGTCTTTTCATCTTCATTACAAAGCCTAGTTGACGGGGGGCAATCTGTTATACCCAAAATTTCAACCCCCCGGAGTAGTCTCTAAGGCATACGTGTTACAAAGGGCAAAAAGGGGTCAAAAAGCACCAAGGCGGGATTTTCCAAGGACATTATCGGGATTTTCTATTTTTATATGACTTGTTCATTATCTCCAACACTTCCAAATATCATGGTCATTATGAAAGGTATTTCATGATTCTCTGATAATATTTATTCTGGAAATTTAGCTTTTAATTCATATTATAAGCTAATTTCTTTAATTAACACATGAAATAACCTCAAAATAGAAATAATAAAAGGTTTCCAAAATTAAAATAAAATTGTCACATGGTTAGCATGACTACATACAGTCATAAACCTGAAATTATTTTATTTGGTACCTTAGCCCAAAATTTAAAAGAGAAATTCAATCATTTTTGCATTTTTCTCTCTCCTATGGAAAATACAGAAATTAAAACAAAACGTCATGAAATTTTAACACAAGATAGAGGATGTTTATTAGAGACTAATGCCGTTGGAATTTCGTTATTTAGACTTTCCAATAATAAGTTATGAATTATGGGAGATTCCAGATTGCAAGATTTTATCTAATCGGTTATTTATCAAAATAACCCGATTCTAACTCTCCAAATTCCTAAAAATCATCCTTTATCTTCAGTTAAAATTTCATAATTTATCTCGGCCTGAAACATATTTTACAAAATCAGATTCCCTTAGAGCACGAAATCAGCGTTTTAGATAAAGATCTTGCTCTATCAATTTGACCATGCTCTTTCTATAAAAGGACCCCCAAAAAATGAACTAGGGCAGAGGAGAACGCCTCCAAAGTCAGAGAACACAGCCACAAACCTTCTTCCCACGTTTTTACACTTCCAAGCCTCAAATCAATACCGAAACACTGCAGAAATCACCCCAAAATCACCAAAAACTCATCCTTTCTTCTCCTATTGAACTTCCAAGCACCAAAACATCATAAAAACAGAAGCAAACCGTCCTTAATCATACAAGGAAGAAGAAATCAGAAACTCGGGTCGAAGCTGAACCGGATCGGCTACCAACGACGCGTTCGAAGTTTCCCGACATGAAGGAACAACCAAATCCCGAAGCCAAAACAGGTTAGAATTCGAATTCTTTAACTCCACTGATCACAATACGCTTCTGGTTGAAATTCTTATTCGAACTGACTTTTCTTTGCTTCTGAATTAAAGTTTGTTTGCGTTTCTGTCCACTAACTTGTTCAATAAGTTTCATCCTTAATTCGTAGTCAAATTGAAAACTTTTGATCACTAACATGTTTAGAATCTTTCAGGCTACGTACCCATAAATTTTGAGCCAAAAACACCGCCGGGAACAGCCTTAACGCCGCCGTCCGAGCTCGGTCCGCACCCACGGACGCTATGTCCGGGGTCCCGGACGCTCTGTCCGAAAGCCGGGCCCCCCCCGGACGGTGGCGGGATATTTTTATTTTCGAAATTTAGGGTTTTATAAAACATGTCCGGCCCACGGACGTCCTGTCCGTGGCCCCGGACTTTTCAAAATCTCGTTTCTGTTTAAATTTGACCTTTTTGTGTAATTAGGTTAACTGGGGTCCGTGGGTTCGGACATTAGGTCCATGGCCACGGACGGAAACAAAATTTGACCTAATTCTGCCTCCGAAACCCTAGTTTAGGTAATTTTAATTTCACTTTAATTTTCTGTCAAAAACGTTAAAAAATAAAAAAAACAGAAGCGCGCACCTAGGTTAAAAACAACTTTGTAGAAAGCCGTAATTGAACCAAGTAGAGGAAAAACGACCTAGGAAGGGTAATGAAAGTAATTTGAACCCTAATTAAGTCGAATATCAAGCCCCCGAACCCGAACTCTCCTTTCCTAATTTGATCTAGGTTAAAATTAGGTGGCGACTCATAATAGGTTCCAGTGAGCTAGCTTAGGGTTTTAATAATTATTGTTATATGACATAGTTATTAATCTTAGGCTATAAGTGGACCTAAAACCCGATTAGATCCCAATCAAGTTAATCCACATAGGATAGGGTTTAAAATCGAAGCTCACACCTAGGTTTACATTATTTCAAAAACATTAATGTAGTTGTTTTACCTTGGTCTTTGAAGAGAGAGTTTGAATATATATAAAGAGAGGACTCCACCTAGTCCATGAAAGGTTGGAATGAAGCTAGAACAAAGTCACACAAAGAGCACCATTAATGGGCATTTTCGGTCAAGGTAAAAACATGGAGGAAACATGATTTTTCTTTGAGATTCCTACCTTAAAGCAAAGGAGAGTAATAATATGTAGAAATATAAGCTCAAGCTCCTTCAATGGTGGAACTCCATGGCACCGAAATGGGGCTCTTGAAGTTTTGAGAAGATAGGAATGAAGAGCTTGATGAGAGGAAGAGAATGGTGGTGTTGGTTTTGATTGGTTAAGTGATCTAGAATTTACAAGAGGTCAAAGTAGAGTTAATGGTGGTGGTGGTGTATTACCGTGAGAGAGCAGAAGGAGAAGGTTGAAGAAGAGCATGGGACCGGGTGAGAAAGGAAGAAGAGAAGAAATGAGGGAAGTCTTGCTTTTAGAAGATATTTGTGTTATAAAGCAAATAGTAACTAAATTAGTCATCTTTATTTCTTAAACAAGTTAACAAGAGAGTGGTGAGTCACCACACTTACCGGCCCCCATTAGTACCTAGGGGTAATATAGTCTTTATTTGTCAATTTAATTACTTATACAAACATATGTTACAAAATAGCTTATTAAAATCACTATTGATAAAAACAAGGCACATAGAAGTGAATTTTTGATTTCCCATTGATATAGACTTCCAAATGTGATACTATATAGTAGACAGTTAATTAAAGAGTAATGATGGACATTTAGCCATTCAAAACTCATTTACAAGACAATTTTTCAAAAATGTGCTTTAAGACTCTTAAAGCACATTTTGTGTTTTAACTTGTTCCAAGCTTGGTTTTCTTGTAATTGGTTTAATATGTTCATTAGCATATAAATAAGATCTTGGTAAGTTCATTAGGTCTTAACCAGTTATCCCAAGCTTAGAGCACATTTTGGCCTTTATTGACCTTAAAGCACATTTGTGTTTTTTCTTTGTTTAAATTGTTTTACTAATGTTTCTAAGACTCTTTTAGTCTTAATATACCATATTTAGGTGTTTAAAAAATATACTAAGGTTTGGGGTATTTCACATAAATCAATACACCCCTTTATAAAACTTTTTCCAACAAGTTCACACTTATACAGACATAACTTTTAAGTGATCTATACACTAATAGTATTACTAGACGAATTCATCGTAATAATATACTTTTAGAACATTATTAACAACTAAATAGTCTTTACTTTAACAAGTTAACAATGGTGAGTCACACACTTAGGCCCATTACTAGGGGTAATATAGTCTTTATTTGTCAATTTAATTACTTACAACATAGTTACAAATAGCTTATTAAATCACTATTGTAAACAAGGCACATAGAAGGAAATTTTTGATTTCCCATTGATATAGACTTCCAAAGTGATCTATATACACATGTTAATTAAGAGTAATGATGGACATTTAGCCATTCAAAAACTCATTTACAAGACAATTTTTCAAAATGTGCTTTAAGACTCCTTAAAGCACATTTTGTGTTTTAACTTGTTTCAAGCTTGGTTTCTTTGTAATGGTTAATATGCATAAAAAAGATCTTGGTAAGTTCATTAGGTCTTAACAAGCTTATCCCAAGCTTAGAGCACATTTTGGCCTTTATTGACCTTAAAGCACATTTTGTGTTTTCTTTTGTTTAAATTTGTTTACTAATGTTTCTAAGACTCTTTTTAGTCTTAATATACCATATTGAGGTGTTTAAACAATATACTAAGGTTGGGGTATTTCAATCTACCCCCTTAAAAGAACTTTGTCCTCAAGTTCACACTTCCACATATCCTAACTGTTAGAACACGGGAATACTTATAAACAATACTTCCATACATCATTAACAACCAACTTACATAACATGGACAAAAGGTCCATACAATACATCATTAACAACACACTTACATAACGTCGGACACAAGGTCCATACAAACAACATCGGGTACATAACATTGGACACAAGGTCCATACAACATATACAACATCATTCAGACATAACAGCCTGTAATATGAAACATAGCATAGACGATGTATTAAATACACGTCGTACTCACGAACCGAAACGGCTCTACCCCCCTTAAAAGGGGGTACGCCCCGTATCCTATACACATAAACACTAAGAAGTAAACAATGACGGGTACTTCTCCTTCATCTTGTCTTCCAGCTCCCAAGTGGCCTCCTCAACGTCCAGGTTAGACCAAAGAACTTTCACCAGTCTCACAGACTTATGGCGAGTGTCTCGAGTCTTAGTATCCAGAATCCGTACCGGAGTCTCCACTGATCGCATGGTCGGCTCTAAGGTTAGCCTTTCAGGCTGAAGCACATGAGACGGATGAGACAAATACTTCTTCAACTGGGACACATGAAATACATCATGTACCTTGCCCAGCTCGGCGGGTAGATCAAGTCTGTAAGCTACCGGGCCGATCCGCTCCGTCACAACATAAGGCCCCACATATTTTGGGCTCAACTTGCCTTTCTGGCCAAAACGAAATACTCCCTTCATTGGGGATACTCTCAAAAATACCTGATCGCCTACGGCGAACTCCAGGTCACGTCTGCGCACATCTGCGTACGACTTTTGTCTATCCTGAGCTGCCTTCATGTTAGCCCGGATCTGGCGAACTTCTGCCTGAACATGTTCAAGATACTCTGGTCCTATAATGACCGTCTCACTCGACTCATCCCAGCATAATGGCGTGCGGCATGGTCTACCGTACAAGGCCTGGAAGGGAGACATCTTGATCGAAGCATGGTAACTGTTGTTGTAACTAAACTCGATCAGATGTAACTTATCAATCCAGCTGGTCTGAAAGTCAAGTGCACATGCACGTAACATATCCTCAAGTGTCTGGATAGTGCGCTCACTCTGGCCATCAGTCTGTGGGTGAAACGCTGTACTCAATTTCAGTTCGGTACCCAGTGCTTCTCGCGTAGACTTCCAATACCTCGATAAGAATCTGGTATCTCTATCAGATACAATTGTTTTCGGTACCCCATGATGTCTTACAATTTCTCTGTCAAAGAGTTCTGCCAGTTTTGCCACTTTCCAGGTGTCCTTCATCGGAATGAATCGGGCCACCTTGGTCAGTCGGTCAACAACAACCCATATCATATTCAGACCTCCCCTTGTAGGCGGAAGCCCTACTACGAAGTCCATGGAAATATCATGGAACTTCCACTCAGGCACTGACATTGGCTGTACCATACCACCAGGCCGTCGGTGCTCAAACTTGACCTTCTGGCAAGTGAGACACCTCAACACATAATCACTTACATCTTTTTCATTCCAGTCCACCAAAAATATCTTTTCATACCCTTATACATCTTTGAAGCTCCGGGGTGAATCGAGTAGTAGTAGAACAATGGGATTCACTCAATATGCGCTCCTTCAACTCAGCGCTACTCCTAGGTATACACAATCGGCCATTCAGCCTAATCAGGTCATCATCGTGGAGTCTGAAGTCGTACTTCTGACCCTCGAATGTGCCATCAATAAGCTTCTGCCTGATCTCCATCATATACTGATCCATCATCTGAGCACTCCGCACCTCTTCAACCAAGCCAGTATGAGAGACTAGCGAATGGAGAGAGTGTGCTCGGTGACTCAATGCGTCAGCTACCACATTTGCCTTACCCTCTTTATATTGCAGATTAATATCGTAGTCATTCAGAAATTCAACCCACCTTCTTTGACTCATGTTCAACTCCTTTGAGTGAACAAGTACTTTAAACTTTTGTGGTCAGAATAGATTGTCACACTTACCCCATACAAATAATGTCGCCATATCTTCAATGCGAAGACAATGGCACCCAACTCTAGATCATGGGTAGGGTAGTTCTCCTCATGCTTTTAATGCTGTCGGGAGGCGTAAGCTACGACCTTCCCGTGTTGCATCAATACACAACCTATACCTCTACCTGATGCATCGCAATAGACCTCAAAACCATCTGGACCGTCTGGTATAGTCAGGACTGGTGCAGATGTCAGAGCATCCTTGAGACTTGTGAAAGAACTCTCATAGTCGACTGTCCACTCGAATGGTGCATCCTTCTTCATTAAGGAAGTCATCGGCTTCGAGAAACTGGAGAAGTCCTTTACGAACCTCCTATAATAACCTGCCAGACCGAGGAAGCTCCAGATATCGGTAACTGTCTTCGGCCTAGGCCAGGTGCGCACTGCATCTATCTTTGCCGGATCAACAGCGATCCCGGCCTCAGAAATCACATGTCCAAGAAAGGATACTTGGTTCAACCAAAACTCACATTTCGAGAACTTAGCATACAGCTGATTCTTCCTCAATGTTTGTAACACATTTCTCAGGTGGCTTTCATGCTCACCTCTCGATTTTGAGTTACAAGAATATCATCGATGAAGACTACCACAGACTTGTCCAACTGATCTTGGAACAGGCGGTTCATTAAATCCATGAACTTGGCTGGTGCATTGGATAAACCAAACGGCATAACTGTAAACTCATAATGTCCATACCTAGTTCTGAATGTTGTCTTCTCGATATCACTGTCACGGATGGCAATCTGATGGTATCCGGATCGTAGATCTATCTTGGAGAATACTGATGCTCCCCTCAACTGATCAAATAGATCGTCGATGCGTGGTAAAGGGTAACGGTTCTTCACCGTAACTGCATTCAGTTCTGGATAGTCAATACACAGGCGGAGACTACCGTCCTTCTTCTTCACGAAGAGGACCGGCGCTCCCCATAGTGAAACGCTAGGGCGAACAAATCCCTTGTCGAGTAGGTCTCTCAGCTGCTCCTTGAGCTCTGTCATTCTGCTGGAGCCATACGATATGGCGCCTTCGCAATTGGTCCGGTACCCGGAACTAATTCACAATCTCAAACTCTACTTCCTGTGCTGGCGGCATTGCCCGGAAGTTCCTTAGGAAATACTCAGGAAAACTCCGACACTACCGGCACATTGGGCTAAACTCTGGATCTTTCTCTATGTCCTGGACATAGCAGAGGTATACATCACTCCCTCGTCGTAGTCACAAACACATAGCCATGGCGGTGATGATCTGAGTCGAAGGCTCCCTGGGCCTCTGGCGGTAAGATATAGTAACCCCAGATGGACTCCGAAGAAGCAGTCAATGCTCGGCACATAGGATTCTGCCCTTGTACCGCTCCAACCAGTTCATCCCGACAATCACATCAAAGCCAAGTCCGTCGAACTCTATCAAGTCGATTGGAAACTCTTCACCTCTGATTCTTACAACAGCATCTCGGTGGTAGCGGGTACACCTGATCCGTTCTTTCGACAGAAGAGTGACTAGGAAGTCTGGCATCTCACCACCGTCTAACCCCAGCTCTTCGCAAAAGATAGCGAAATAAATGGGTGTGAGGCTCCGGAGTCGAACAAGATCGAAGCGTCCACGCCATTTACTGGAAAGGTGCCGGTGAGGATTGTGCCGCTCTTTGGGCTTCTGCCTCATGTGCAGACACTCAGTGTACCTCCCGTTCCGAGTGCACAGCCTAATTCATTGGCAAACTAATAAGTACTGGGTAACACACGGTGATATACTTCAATACTCCACTTTATTCATTAACAATTCTCCTTACAACATTGTTGGTTTACACTGTTGACATAACTTAACACATATATAATATCCCTAACATACACTGGCTTAACACATTACTAATTATACAAGGCTTTAAAACTGTCTGAAGGTCAAATTCAAACGTCCAGGTTTCATGTGTGTGGCATTGATCACTGCCGACGGTGCGGTATTCAGTTTGATCTTTCTGATGCCATGATATAGCATCCTTGACTGCCCATCATGATTAACACATCTCCTAACTTTAGTATTAACTTCCTTGCGAGATCAGCACGCTTCTGCTCGCCATACACAAACACTGCGGTATCACAATGGACCAAGACACCACGGGTACTCCCTTACTTAGAGACTCGGGTGACTCGTCCTTATCTTGGTGTAAACCTAACCGTCCACCTTTCTGGTAGAAGTTCACAATGCATAGGTCTGCTTTCACATTTGGAATTGAATCCGTTTCAACTTGTTGAGCAATTCCCACGGCGTGCGTGGTTAACGACCGCAAGGAACTCTCCTCGGGTATACTTGTACTGTTGCTCCGTCTTCAGCTCGCACTTCTTGATATGTCTTGGTGTAAGGGTTCCAGTCCTTACCCATGCACATCATCTTCAACTGCATTCTTGATCCATTCAGGTATTCGGGTGTGTAGAAACCTCCAGGTTTTGCTCCTAGTTCATCGCATCGTCTGATGATATGGATTTGTGCTTCCGGTGTCAGGTATCCATTTAAGAGTATCATACCTGGCAGGATAACCTGACATTGCTCCACTGGAAAGTCGGTGATGTTGATGGTGGTTTCTTCAGGGTTTGGTGTGGGTGGGATTGGATAACATATATTGAAGGTTCCTTTAAGTTTAGAATTATCTAATTAGGTGACTTTCACACTATACTTTAACTCTTTACTCACATGATAACACATTTGGACTCACTAGTACACACATGCATGAATGCGGTATGCAACCACTTATTACATTCAATAGTTTAGGCGGCACCTGGTCTAGAAGAGGGCCCTGGCGCCTCAGACCGGTCCACCACATTCAGGGCGGCTTGCTTGCTAGGTCCCGACCCCTTCCCCTTTTGGGAATCAGTGTGCCTCTGATCTATGGGTGGCTGGTTAGCCGTCTTCGGGCCATCAATAGCTGCTGTGGCCTTACCCTTCCACTGCCCCTTGGGCTTGTTGATTCTGCTGTTGGGGTTCCGGTAACACTCGTAGTCACGGTGACCCCACTTCTCGCAGTAACAACACTGTACGTCGTTTCCCTGCAGTCCTTGCCGGGGTGGTCTCCGTTACACCACTTATAGTAATAGTGGCGCTCCGGTCCAGAGCCCGTGCTAGCTGCTATCACAATACACAATTAATACTTGTTTCAGAACTTATCAACATACACTTCAACTTATCACACAGGATTAGATAATTACCCTTAGGTGGGTAGAGCGTAGGGGTTTCGCCGCATAAGCATATGTGAGCTTCAGTGGCTCCTCAGCTGTGGTGGTTTGGGCTTGGCCCTTGTCACCCTGGTGCTGACTCTTCTGGGGCTGGGGATAAGGTTTCTTCTTCTTCTTTCCTCCCCCGTACCCCTGCGGACTCTGGCCCTCGCTCGTCGCCTTGCGCTTGTGCGCATTCTCCTCGTCCCTCAGACGGACGGTAATCTCAACCTTAGCAGCGGCATGATAGCACTCCTAAATTTAGGATGTCAGTCATGCCCCGCAAACATACTCACAAACTCACATTAATACTCACTTACGGATTACACTTATTCACATCACACTATATTCAAATTACCTGCAAGGTAGTATACTCAGCTGGCCCCATCCCATAGCGAAGACGGTGGCTGAGACCATTGTAGAAACGGTTTACCAGTACCCGGTTCGAGTATCCCAGGTCCGGTAACAGGTGGATAAGGCCGGTGAATGCAGTGTAGTACTTATCAACCGACACCTTGTCCCCCTGCCTCAGACTATCCAGCTCCAGGCGCTTGGCCTCTTGAACATGCACAGGGTAGTATTTGGCTCGTAGTAGAGCCGTGTACTCCCTCCATCCAAACTGAGGATCCGCCATCCGGTCCTCTCTCACAAGCTTCCACCAATTTGTGCCGAACCCTTCAGGTGTAAGCGGCAAGACGGACCTTAGCCTCTGCAGGTACAGCCAAGGTCTCGTAGGCGGTCTCCAACTCGGAGATGTACGCCTCCAGCTTACGTGGGTCGGTCTCCCCATGAAATGAAGGGGGTCTCAAGTCTGCCAATGCCTTGACCCAGTTGGTCTCTCGTGGCGGTGGCGGTGGTGGTTGAACTTCGGGGTGTTGCCCCTGTTGAATCGCAGCTACTAGTTGTGGAACCATTTGGGCTACGGCGGCCGCTACAGCTTCGGCCATGACCTGGGCCGTAGTATTCATCGCCCTGGTCATCCGTATCTCCAGTACCGCTTCCGCGGCCCCTACCCTCCGGTCTACCTGACATCTGAATTACATGACATTATTAGCATTTGCTTACACACTTATCGGTTCCAACGGTTGAAACGTTTCCTGACAACAAGGTATCTCCACACTTGGTTAGTGGTTAACCTTTCCATAACTGATCACTTAGGTAAATGTAGTTAGGTTTCCTAACTCGGTATATTCCTAAGCTCGGTATTCTAGTCACCGAGCGATACTCGCTCTGATACCACTTTTTCTTTTGTAACACCCCTACATCGACTTCGAACTTCACTAATGAAATCGAAATCGCAGCGGAAATAAATAACTAAACAATAACTAAACGCTTCGGTGCTACAACGCCGTCAACCACCCACGTGGTTGACAAGGCAGAATAAATACAAGTGTACCGTCTGATGATCGACTCCCGAGCACAAACTAAACCATAAATACATCATTACAATACCGAGTATTTACTTACTTCCTTCACTGTAAACTGTCAATATACCGCCATAGTAATTTCAACGGAATCAAAATATAATGCCACAGGAGCACAGGCGCATCCCGGGCTCAACATCCAAAATAAACCAAAATACAACTGCAGCCTAGATCCTACAGCCACTCTGCTTCCTCGATCCTCATCCTGCAGTAAAAATATGGAGCCCCCGAGGGGGTCAGCAACCCTTGGCTGGTATGGTTAACGCGCAGCCCATCGGCTACCGGGATATGCGCAACTAATTGTCATGATAGCATGGCATTCATTTTTAAACATAACATAACATGTGGCATAGCATCATTATTGCATAGCACATCATCACGTACACAGTGGATACTCTTTCCACAATAACAAACCAAGAAGGTTAAACAACATAAGAGCCTAGAGAATGATTCACCCTCATGTTAAGCTCGTTACACACACTCATTACCGTTCTGTTATTCGAACGAGTAACTTAAGTCACAGATGGTTCGGATTTAGTGACCCGAACACACCACACAAAACACATGTTCCCACTAAACCGATCATAAGTCAGAATAGGTAAGCTTTGGAGGAAGCTAGCGGGAGATCGAACACCAAATTAAGGAGAACAATCTTAACAACATAAGAGTCGAATCTGATTCAGATATCTACTTTTAACTTACATGCATGACCGGACAACCGGATTCCTCACTTCCCAGTTAACACTTGTTAGAAGTTCATGGTGGAACTTAACAACCAATACACATAGGTGGTAAGTCATGTTAGACACACACACAAGGGAAATGAGTCACATCATAACATCATAATAATATGAACAACTGTAAACTCATTACATGTTTAGATCTTATAACGTCATAACACACAGAAAAACAAACAACACACAAGCCGGTGTAAACCGGTAGGCAACAGACTGCAAGAAAACCATACCTTGGTCCTTGCTTCGATTTGTTTCCACCTTGAGAGAATCCTAAACACATTAGTAACGTCGGTTAATTAACGCACTAGTCCATTGTTAACTTGTTACTTCACATATCTAGTTTATTTTATTTTCACACTTGTTATAACTCTTCTCTTCACCATTTTAATTGCCATTATAACACTCCTAACATGTCTTAATTAACCTCATATCATCATTACTAACTAATGACCATTTTTAGACATCGTTTTCTACCTTAAAACAAAGTTTTTGGTCCATACAGTGGCCTGTCCGAACTTGTGTCCGGACTTCCCAAGTTCGGACACAAGTCGAGACTCAAAACTGAATACAGACGCCTGTCCGAACTTGTGTCCGGACTTAGGAAGTTCGGACATGGGTCGAGACGAAATTGAAAGAAGAAGCAGGTACGTCCGAACTTGTGTCCAGACTTCCCAAGGTCGGACACAAGTCGAGACTCTGTAAATTTCTTACGCAACAGCCTGTCCGAACGTCCATGTCCGGACGGATGTTCGGACAAGGCAAAACACTCATTTTCTAAGCCTTTAAACACTTAACCAATTTCACACCAACTTCTCCTAAAGCTTCATAATGTTTCCTAACATCATTTGGTACACTCACACCCTCATACAATCATCAATAAACTCATTTTCTATCTCCTTAAACACTTACTCATTTCATACCGAAATTCCTAACACTTATGATATTCTTCTTAGGTTTCTAAGTGGTGTTCCATACCTATGATAACCACTATGCCAATAATGTTTCCTCACCACTACAACATCATCTCTCAAGCATCTATTCTCACAACTAACTCCTTATGTCATTCTTGAAATCCTTTTTCAAGTTTACACTTTCTCCTTGTTCACCAAAGTTTGCCTAAATCCTAACACAAGTCCAAATGACTCTAGTGTATCCCAAAACATTCCTTTGCATTATAAAATCCTCTAGGACATTGCTTAAGCCCTTTTCACATCTTAAAACACCTTAATGCATGTTCCTCTCACTAGTTAAACATTTAACCATTCTAAACATCTCTTAACTTGCCAAACTCACCTTAAACCCTTAGAACTTCTTGTTTATTACCTAAATTTCGACATAGGTTCTCCTAGAACATTACTAAACCAAAACACATCGTTTTCACCAACAAACAACCAAGAACACTAAAAATCCATCAAACACTTTCTTATACACAAACTTCACACATATAGCACTACATCATAATATAGTGCATAATTTAAATTGCATGGCACTTAGGCCCTTAAATGACATGGCTCTTAGGCCCTTAAGATGCATAAATCATAAACACTGAATTTCCACAATATATTTGCCTTTGACCTGCAAATACACTCAACAACACATATGCCTTTTACTAAACTCTTAAGAGCATTCTTCTAAGTCACTTCTCATTGGCTCCTTAGATCATTTTCATAAGAAATACAAGCTCATTTCTCCTAAGACCTTAAACCACATTAGGTTAGCATATTTACCTCTTTTCCACCCAAACTTCTTCCTTGTTTCCTTATAAAACGGTAAGGTATTTGATTCCTTGTCAACTACTAAACATTATACAAATAACATAATGAGTATTCAAGCTTTGAGCTTCATCTCATTGTAAACCCTAGGTTTAAATTATTTCCAAAACATTAATGTAGTTGTTTTACCTTGGTCTTTGAAGAGAGTTTGAATATATATCAAGAGAGGACTCCACCTAGTCCATGAAAGGTTGGAATGAAGCTAGAACAAAGTCACATAAAGAGCACCATTAATGGGCATTTTCGGTCAAGGTAAAAACATGGAGGAAACATGATTTTTCTTTGAGATTCCTTACCTTGAAGCAAAGGAGAGTAATAATATGTAGAAATATAAGCTCAAGCTCCTTCAATGGTGGAACTCCATGGCACCAAAATGGGGCTCTTGAAGTTTTGAGAAGATAGGAATGAAGAGCTTGATGAGAGGAAGAGAATGGTGGTGTTTGTTTTTGATTTGGTTAAGTGAGCTAGATTTTACAAGAGGTCAAAGGTAGAGTTAACGGTGGTGGTGGTGTATTACCGTGAGAGAGCAAGAAGGAGAAGGTTGAAGAAGAGCATGGGACCGTGGGAAATGAGGAGGGAATGAAGAAATGAGGATAAGTCTTGCTTTTAGAAGATATTTGTGTTTATAAAGCAAATAGTAACTAAGTTAGTCATCTTTATTCTTTAACAAGTTAACAAGAGAGTGGTGAGTCACCACACTTAAGAAAACCGGCCCCCATTAGTACCTAGGGGTAATATAGTCTTTATTTGTCAATTTAATTACTTATACAAACATATGTTACAAAATAGCTTATTAAAATCACTATTCATAAAAACAAGGCACATAGAAGTGAAATTTTTGATTTCCCATTGATATAGACTTCCAAATGTGATACTATATAGTACACATGTTAATTAAAGAGTAATAATGGACATTTAGCCATTCAAAACTCATTTACAAGACAATTTTCAAAAATGTGCTTTAAGACTCCTTAAAGCACATTTTGTGTTTTAAACTTGTTTTCCAAGCTTGGTTTTCTTTGGTAATTGGTTTAATATGTTCATTAGCATATAAATAAGATCTTGGTAAGTTCATTAGGTCTTAACCAAGCTTATCCCAAGCTTAGAGCACATTTTGGCCTTTATTGACCTTAAAGCACATTTTGTGTTTTCTTTTGTTTAAATTTGTTTACTAATGTTTATAAGACTCTTACTTTTAGTCTTAATATACCATATTTAGGTGTTTAAACATATAATAAGGTTGGGGTATTTCATTTAATCAAAGAAAACATAAGGAAACACCAAAGAGCAGTTTGAGCAAAAACGTGCTCTAAGCTTGGAGAGACTTGGGTGAGCACCCAAATATCATTCTTAGACCTTATTAACATCCTAATGGTCATTTTAAACAAATTACCAAAGAAAAACCAAGCTTGAAAACAAGTTAAAACACAAAATGTGCTTTAAGGAGTCTTAAAGCACTTTTTGAAAAATTGTCTTAGAAAGGGGTTTAAGTGGCTAAATGCCCATGATTACTACTTAATTAACTTGTGTACTAATTAGTATCACATTAGGAAGTATAAATCAATGGGAAATCAAAAATTTCACAGTTATGTGCCTTGTTTAGTGAATAGTAACCAAATAGTGCTAGTTTAAGACATTAGTCAAAGTAAGTCAATTAAATGGTGAACAAAGACCACAACCTACCTTATTTGACCAAGGGGCCGGTTTTTAAGTGTGACTCACCACACTTATCTAGCTAAGTAAAGAGAAAGCAAAAGTAAGTAAGTTAACTATTCACCTTTTAACATAATATCTCACTTTAGTAGTCCTCTCTCCTCCTCTCTTCATTCTTCATCTTCTCCATCAGTTTCCCTTGCTCTCTTTCCTCTCTTTCACGTAAGAAGGTAACTCCATGCTAGCTCCACCTTCTTTTGCCCACATCTTGCTCATTTAAGCTCCAAATCAAAACTAAGTACATATTCTCTAGTTAGCTCACGCTCTTCTTTTATCTTTTCAAAACTTAAAGAGCCTCATTTGGAGCCAAGGCAAAATGCCATTAGAGGAGGAAACTCAAGCTTGGAGACTCCATTAGCTTCTCCATTCTCTCATGGTAAAGAATATGTAAGAAAATCTAGGTTTCCATCATTTCTTCCCTTGTCCGAAAATTAGTACTCATGGGACTCCATGTTTATGCCTTGTTCTAGCTTGTCTTCTACTCTCTAAGGGATAAAGGAGGTCCTACTTTACTCATATCCAAGCTTGTCTTGAGAAACCAAGGTAAAACAATCAATTTAATACCTTAAAGCACATTTTTAACCTAGGGTTTGTTCCTTAAGGTTAATGTATTATCTAGCACATATTGGAGTCATTGAATATTGGTTAGAACATTGGCAAGGAGAACTAGGTTGGTGACCGAGATTGTTCAAGGAAAAAGTCTAAGGAGGAAAGTTTGGGAGCTTGAAAAAGGAACAAGGTAAATGTCTTACCTTAAGGTGTTTTATTGTTTAAGGGAATGGTATTTAGATATATGATGAGTGTAGCTTAGGGTTTACATTAGAAAGAGGGCTATATATAACCTAGGAGAAACAATGACTATGTTTGAGAACTTGTGACTAAGGAGCCAATGAGAAAAGAGATAGTTTAAGAATGTCAAGGTGAATTACAAGAAGCATTTTATTTCAATGGGAGCCTTGTTGTGTGTATTTGCAGGTTAAAGGCAAATATATGTGGAAATTCAGTGGTTAAGATTATTGTCATTTAAGGGCCTAAGTGCCAAGCATTTTAAGTTTATACACTATATGATGATGTGGTGTAGTTTTGGTTGTAAATTGTGTGTTAAGATATTGTAATGAGAATTTGAGTGATCTTGGTGTTTGATGGTGAAAAACCAAGTGTTGGGTGTAACAATATACTAGAGAACCCATTGCAAAATTTAGTCAAAGACCTAAGTGTTTAAGATGTTCTAAGGAGATTTCATGACTAAGGAAGTACTAGGAAGTTTAGAGGTTTTCTTGAAGGAAAAAGAGTGAGTTTAAGGTGTTTTTGTGAGTTAGAATGACTAGGCATTATCATGGAGAATCTTGGAGTCAAAAGAATGTTTAGGTATGCACCAAAGGCAATTTGAGAATGTGTTTAGGAAATATGCAATCTTTTTAGGAGAAGAGTAAAGTAATGTGTTTAAAGGTGAAAAGACTTCATGTAGTTACATAAAGGAACCTAGATGTTGAAAGATGCTTGGGAGATGATGTATGGTGGTGAGGAAGCATTTGGCATAGTGTGAGCCTTGATTTTAAACCCTATCCTATGTTGATTAAAGCTGATTAGGATCTAACCGGGTTTTAGGTCCACTTTAACCTAAGATTAATAACTATGTCATATAACAATAATTATTAAAACCTAGGCTAGCTCACTGGAACCTATTATGAGTCGCCACCTAATTTTAACCTAGTATAAATCAGGAAAGGAAGAGTTCGGGTTCGGGGGCTTGGTATTCGACTTATTTAGGGTTCAAATTACTTTCATTACCCTCCTAGGTCGCTTTTCCTCTACTTGGTTAATTACGGCTTATTACGAGTCGTTTTAACCTAAGTGCTCGAGCTTCTGTTTTTTTGTGTTTTTAACATTTTTTGACAGAGAATTAAAGTGAAATTGAAAGCTACCTAAACTAGGGTTCGGAGGCAGAATTAGGTCAGATTTTGCTTACGTCCGTAGCCACGGACCCCATGTCCGCAACCACGGACCCCAGTTAACCTAATTATACAGAAGAGTCGAAATTAAAGGAAAACAAAAATTTTCAAAGTCCGGGGCCACAGACAGGCTATCCGTGGGCCCGGACATTATTAGAAAACCCAAATTTGAATTTTTAAAAATCCGCCGCCGTCCGTGGGCGTCCGGGCTTACGGACAGGGAGTCCGGGACCTCAGACATGACGTCCGTGGGTGCGGACCGCCCTCGACGGCGGCGTTGAGGCCGTCCCGAAGGTGTTTTTCGCTCAAATTTTATGGGTGTGTAGCCTGAAAGATGTACAAGACGTTAGTGTTTGAAAGTTTTCAATTTGAATTCGAATTAAGCACGAAACTTAGTAAACAAAGTTATGGACAGAAACTTAAACAAACAGCAATTAGAAGCGTAGAAGGGTTAGTTTAAGCACAAATTTTGAGGCAAGACAGATAATACCGTAGAGAATTAGGGAAGTGGAGTGTCTACCTGTTTTACCTTTGGGTTCACAACGATTCTTCACACCGGGATTCGTTGAGTGCTCCGTTGATGGCAGACCCGAAAGGTTTTCGAACCAAGCTTCTGGTTGTTGGTTGTTCTTGCTGTTCTTCACGTTTTGGTGGTGTTTTTGTTAGGGTTTGATGATGGATGATGTTGTGGGAGTTGAAAAATTGTTTTGGTGTTGGTTTTGGTGAGATTCGGTGTTTAATCGTGGTTCTGGGGTTCAAAACGTGAAGAGCAAGAGACGGCTGCCTTCTTTGACAGTCTAGGGTTCTTGAGGGTCTGATTTGATCATGGGATAAGGTTCCTTATATAGGCTTTTAAAGATAGAAAAATCCGGTAAAAACCGAGATTTACCGACGTTTTAGCTCAAGGGCTTCCAAAAAGAATTTGATTATGAAATTTCACACATGGGTAAAGGATGATTTTTAGATTTTCTAAAGTGGAATCGAATTTTTTGGATATTGGAATATTTTTAAATTCAATTTCTTGTCAGATTCAATCAGAAATTGCTAGGAAATTATTGGAAATTCGAAAAATCAAAATTCCAACGCCATTATGCTTCAAATGTCATCCTCTATCATGGGTTACGATTTCAAAGCATTTTGAATTGATTTGACCCTTATTTGGAGGAGAGAGAAAGCCTATAGGGGGCTTAGGAGCCTTGAAAATTACGAAAAATGCCCCTGGAGATGACTAAGCTGTCCCTAGCACTCTGAAATGTGCCGATCAAACTGGGAACCCTCGCTACTAGCCTATTAGTAGAGACTCTCTCCGAGGGGGTGAATTTTTGGGTATAACAGATTGCCCTCCGTCAACTAGACTTTGTAATGGAAATGAAAAGGCTAGTTGATGCTTGAGTGATACCCCAAATTTTGGATCTTAAAAGACCCCAATATTCCGTTTGAAATCTAGTGGGTTGTGTCGAGCTATTCGAAGCGCTGACTACCTAAAGGAGAAGGATATGTTGTTGAACTATTCAAAGGCGCCAACTACCTAAAATGATGATATGTTGTCGAGCTATTCTACGACGCTGACTACCTAAAGTGATGAAAATGATGTCAATCTATTCTAAGGTGTTGACTACCTAAAGTGATGAAAATGATGTCAAGCTATTCTAAGGCGTTGACTACCTAAAGTGATGAAAATGATGTCAAGCTATTCTAAGGCGTTGACTACCTAAAGATGGTGAAAATGATGTAATGTTTTTAATGGAAGCAGGTAGACTAGGGAGTGGCGCTAGGTCTTACTACGAGCCTAAAGGGATGATTCTAGGTCTTATGACGAGCCTAAGGATGGTGCTAGGTCTTATGACGAGCCTAAAGTGAATGAATGTAAGGGAGGTCTTATGGGTGCCTGAAATGGTTGAATGTAAGGTAGGTCCTATGGGTGACCGAAAGGATTGAATGTAGGGTAGGTCTTGTTGGTACCTGATGTTGTTTTTTTTGGTGTTTGATAGGACTTATGTGTGCCTAAGGTTTGGAGGTGAAACCCGTTCTAAATCGGTTGTTTATGGAGACCGAGACCCACCTAACTCGGTTGCTTATGGAGACCGAGATCCATCTAACTCAGTTGCTTATGGAGACTGAGATCCATCTAACTCAGTTGCTTATGGAGACTGAGATCCAACTTACTCAGTTGCTTATGGAGACTGAGACCCGTTCTACTCGGTTGCTTATGGAGACCGAGATCCATCTAACTCAGTTGCTTATGGAGACTGAGATTCATTCTACTCGGTTGCTTATGGAGACCGAGATCCATCTAACTCAGTTGCTTATGGAGACTGAGATCCATTCTACTCGGTTGCTTATGGTGACCGAGATCCATCTAACTCAGTTGCTTATGGAGACTGAGATCCATTCTACTCGGTTGCTTATGGAGACCGAGATCCATCTAACTCAGTTGCTTGTGGAGACTAAGATCCATTCTACTCTTGACTAGGCTAATTGAGGAATGAAGTATGTTGATGATGCAAAGATGTGAAGTATGCTTTATGCAAATGATTGTGGCCAAGAGCAAATTGTCAAAGTTCCCAAACATGGAAATGAAAAGGTTTTTGCGGGTATTGCAAAATGGAATTGAAGTGCTAGTAAAGACTGAAAATTTCCCAAAGTAAGAAATTGCTGGAAATATGCCAAACATTTGAAGAAAATTCTGTCTACTGAAAAGGAAAGTGAAATTATCGTCCCCTGACTAAAGATTTCAGATTCGAATTTATCTCCTAGGAGATGAACATGCCATGGTGTGGTGTGATGTTTGACATGGAGATCTCTTGAGTGGTGATCAAGGCTTATGAAGGGCCATGGAATTTATGTGGAGGTAAGGGCTCATGTGGGCCTGTGTGGTATGATGTGGAGGTAAAGGCTTATATGGGGCCGTTGTGTGATGGTGTCGGTGGTGCTTAATGTTTGAGTTGCGATTGATGCTGTCATAGCAATTGTTGGAAAAACAATTGCCCCCAGTATTTTCCTTTAAGACAATCTGAGCTAGAATTCATGGCAATCGATCATAACGATCGATTGCCCCAGTATTTTCTTTGATTAACGTGCGAACAAGTCTTCCTCCACAGGGTCGAGGCTTATGCTTTGATGTGGTGCTTCCTAACATACACTCAACGTGGTTGGCGTTTGCACTCATTCTCGCTCATGGTCATAACTTCTAGACCATTGAATTCGATATTTGATGGATTTACGCATTTGATCTGTTACATTCACGTGATTGGACACACAACTATCAAGTCCGAAGTCTTTAAAGCTTATAATGTGGCCATAGGGTGTGATGAAAGACAACAGGATCATGGAGGGATATTTGCTTAAATGGGTGACCAAAGCTGCAACTTGCGTCTTCTCTCAGATTCATTTTCCTTGTCTTGAAGTCGTTTGGCTACTTCGTGTTGACTTCGCTTGTGAGCTTGGAACATGGGACTTTGAATTGTTCCTTGCACCTTCTCTCTTTCTTCCAATTTTGGATTTCTTTGAGGCTTTTCAGGTTTGCCTTTGAATCTCTTTTTCTTCGGGGTTCTTGTGTTTCCCGTTTTGAACTTTGAGAGCTGTTTTTTCATGTGAGCTCACTTGGATCCTGTGTCACTTTGGGACCATTTGCGGATCGTTTCGTCATACTGGTAGCAGTTTCGCTTCCTTGGTCTTGTGAAGTCGTTGTTCGAAAGTCGGGCTCCTTGCTTCCTTTGGTCACCAGATCGGTTATTCATCATTGGCTGGCTTATTTGTGGAGCTTGTAGTGTTGTAAAAGAGGTCATACATGAAAAGCTCAGCGGGGGTGCCTAGGGTGTAATGTCAGGGTTCACAAGCTTTTTGGCTGTGTGGTGCTGTACCTAGGTGCTTCGTCATCCCTAATAGTTGTGTATCCGTTCTTTGTTACTTTTCGCAGGTCTAAGAGTAAATTTACAAATCATCTCCTTCGGTCGGAGTTATGCCGTTTACCTCACCTTTAAATGTCGTCTCACCAGAGTCGTGTAAAAATGACACGCTCGTTCACTCATGGTTTTCCACTCAAGACACTCTTGTGAATTTCACTCAGAGACTAGTTCACACGCTTAAACGAAAGAATAAAGACAACGATCCCGAGCTCAGATTGCCCCCAGCAGATGTAGAATTTGGACCCCTTTGTGGATTGTTTTGGATGTTTTGTGACGGTGTTTGGACGGACATGTTCACCCTTTGGGAAGCAAAAAGATGACTCGTCTTGTTCTATTGCCAGAAGATGATTGCTTTCATGTGCTTTTATCAAAAGACATACTCAAACCATTTTTTTGTTTTGTTAGAGAAAAAGCATTTTATTACAAAACATTTGTACATGACTTTTTAAAGATGTGAAGGATGCAGAAGCTTTATTAATGGTAAATAAATTGAACAATACTGAGTACATACATCGAAAAGCTACTCAAAGTATACTGAAAAGGAAAACAGAATGGAAACGAAATATTATAAAGTCTAAACTATGAACTAACATTCTCCTAAATGTCGTCGCATTGAAATCCTTGGTCAAAGAGGTCCTGGATCGTGTGCCTCAAAGCCTTGCAATCATCGGTGTCGTGACCGGGTAATTGGTGGTACTGGCAAAACTGACTTAGATTCCTTCCTTTTTGAGGGACCCCAGGCCGGGGGGTGAGAGGTTGTAGTATGTTTCGCTCCAGGAGCCTTTTTAAAGCCTGGCTCAACGGTTGGCCAATGTCTGTGAACTCTCTCTGACGGAGTTTCTTTCTAGGTGGCTGATGCTCCAATGGCCCTACCTGACTCCTTTAACCGTCGAACGGTGTTTACCTCATGCTGCCTGGCTCTCTTTTGGATGCCTCTTTGGATGCAAGCTGCTGTCCTTGAACCATTTCTGGTGTTCCTGAGTCCCCAAGCTTTAATTCTCCCTTATGGACCAATTCCTCTAGGACACCAACTTGTCCCATCAGCAAGTCGAAATTAGGAAAGTATGTGAATTTCAGCTTGTCATTGTATTGCTTCTGCATATTCTCAATTACCGTTCGGATTTGCTCCTGTTCGTCCATCTTTGTGAGCATAGCGGCTGCCTTCATCCTCCAACGCTTGATGAAGTAGGACATTGATTCACCTTTTGTTTGTCGTGCTTGCAAGATCAGCCCTGGTGACTCCGAAACTCCTAGCGTACCCAAAATGATGCAAAAAAGCTTCACAGACCTCCTCGTAGGTCTTGGTATTCATCTTTCGAGTTATGTACCAACGCTGAGGAGTCTCATCAAGATAGCGAGCAAACACCTTGGCCTTCTGCATATCGCTCAGCATAAGGATAGACATTTCTCTATCGAACATTGCCAAATGAAGCTGTGGGTCAGAGGAACCCTTGTACAGAGGAAGTGTTGGCAACTTCAACTTTGGCGGGAGATCAACCTCGGGATACAGTCCAGTGGAAAAGTAGTCGAAACCGGCTGGCTTGTTGGCCTTCTCCATGCGCTCAATCTTTTTCAGCATCCCATTGAATTCTACGGCTAACTGGGCATCTGTATTGATTGGACTTCCTCCTTCTGCCATGCTTGTGATTCGGGCCTACCTGTTTCCAAGGTGTCCATTATTAGCTAACAAGAGGAAGTGGGCTGAATGAACTAAGGTGAGAATGACACTTCACCGGAACAGGCTTGGACTGAATGCAAATGGGCTAAGATACCCAGAAAATGAGGTGTTTGGGCCGGAGTATTTTCAGACTGTGAATTGGAATTTGGACTGAAACCTGAATAGATGACATTGATTGGGCTTGAGAGGTGACACCTAGTTCTAGGGTTTTGGGCTAGGGCCCGGATAAGAAGTCTACCTAGACTAAAATGAGCCCTTAGGCTAGAGTGTGTTTGGGCCTAGAGTAAAGCACATGGGCTGGAATGGTCCCTAAATCACAAATGGGCCTAACTTTCTTTGGGCCAGAGAAGATGGTTGCTAAGCCGAAAAAAGATCTTATTTTCAGGACTTGTGAGTTATTTCAAGCTCAGGTGGATTCTTTTTTATGGGCCTAAAACTAATTGGATAATTCAAATTGGGCCAGCAGAGAAATCACCTAAGTCTAGGCTTTTGGGCCGAAACCCGAACGACTCACACGTTAAACCAAACAGGGCCTCTGGGCCGCAAACAAATAGAGCTGCCAATTCATGCTGGGCTAGGTTGACGTAGGAGAAGTTCCTATCAAACTCTAGGCTAGGTAGTGGGCCGATCATACAAGCAAACAAGGCCCACACAAATTCAACATGTCCTCACTAGACGTTTAAATCAAACAGGTATGGATCGATCCGGAGAGGTGCTTGGGGCGCAGGCCCAGGTCACCCCAAGGGAATAGGGCTTGGGGCTATTCTCTTTGGGCTTCCCCACTTTTTTCACATCACCTGAAGGTGTGCGTCTACGGTCGGGTCTTTGACTGACCAAACAATGGGGTAGGTAAGGACACTGCCAGGAAAACGCTTGGGGCTAAAGCTCGGGTATTAAGGGGATGTGGTTAGACGACATCCTCTCTTTTCCCCCGCTTATTCACATCACCTAAAAGGTGTGAGTCCCTGACAGGGACCCTCAAACGGGTCCCGGGGTGAAATCAGTTTGTGTGGACCCTCACTCTCATATGATGCAAAGGTGCAGAAAATTAAAATGCGCACGAAAGTAAACAAACAGAGTAATAAAGCCATAAATAAACAATTTTCGAGTTAAGCCCTCTTTCTTAAATTAAACAAGTTAAAATTAAAATTTGTCCCCAGCAGAGTCGCCAGTCTGTGAGCCTCGATTTTAAACCCTATCCTATGTTGACTAAAGCTGATTAGGATCTAACCGGGTTTTAGGTCCACTTATAACCAAAGATTAATAACTATGTCATATAACAATAATTATTAAAACCTAGGCTAGACTCTGGAACCTATTATAAGTCGCCACCTAATTTTAACCTAGGATAAATCAGGAAAGGAAGAGTTCGGGTTCGGGGGCTTGGTATTCGACTTATTTAGGGTTCAAATTACTTTCATTACCCTTCCTAGGTCGCTTTTCCTCTACTTGGTTTAATTACGGCTTATTACGAGTCGTTTTAACCTAAGTGCGCGAGCTTCTGTTTTTTTGTGTGTTTTTAACATTCTTTGACAGAGAATTAAAGTGAAATTGAAAGCTACCTAAACTAGGGTTTCTGAGGCAGAATTAGGTCAGATTTTGCTTACGTCCGTAGCCACGGACCCCATGTCCGCAACCACGGACCCCAGTTAACCTAATTATACAGAAGAGTCGAAATTAAAGGAAAACAAAAATTTACAAAGTCCGGGGCCACGGACAGGCTGTCCGTGGGCCCGGACATTATTAGAAAACCTAAATTTTGAATTTTTAAAAATCCCGCCGCCGTCCGTGGGCGTCCGGGCTTACGGACAGGGAGTCTGGGACCCCGGACATGACGTCCGTGGGTGCGGACCGCCCTCGGACGGCGGCGTTGAGGCCGTTCCCGAGGTGTTTTTCGCTCAAATTTTATGGGGGTAGCCTGAAAGATGTACAAGACGTTAGTGATTGAAAGTTTTCAATTTGAATTCGAATTAAGCACGAAACTTAGTAAACAAGTTATTGGACAGAAACTTAAACAAACAGCAATACAGAAGCGTAGAAGGGTTAGTTTAAGCCCAAATTTTCAGGCAAGACAGATAATACTGTAGAGAATTAGGGAAGTGGAGTGTCTACCTGTTTTACCTTCGGGTTCACAACGATTCTTCACACCGGGATTCGTCGAGTGCTCCGTTGATGGCAGACCCGAATGGTTTTCGATCCAAGCTTCTGGTTGTTAGTTGTTCTTGCTGTTCTTCACGTTTTGGTGGTGTTTTTGTGAGGGTTTGATGATGGATGATGTTGTGGGAGTTGAAAAATGTGTTTTGGTGTTGGTTTTGGTGAGATTTCGGTGTTTAATCGTGGCTCTGGGGTTCAAAACGTGAAGAGCAAGAGACGGCTGCCTTCTTTGAGAGTCTAGGGTTCTTGAGGGTCTGATTTGATCATGGGATAAGGTTCCATATAGGCTTCCTAAAGATAGAAAAATCCGGTAAAAACCGAGATTTACCGACGTTTTAGCTCAAGGGCTTCCAAAAGGAATTTGATTATGAAATTTCACACATGGGTAAAGGATGATATTTAAGATTTTTCTAAAGTGGAATCGAATTTTTTGGATATTGGAATATTTTTAAATTCAATTTCTCGTCAGATTCAATCAGAAATTGCTAGGAAATTATTGGAAATTCAAAAAATCAAAATTCCAACGCCATTATGCTTCAAATGTCATCCTCTATCATGGGTTACGATTTTTAAAGCATTTTGAATTGATTTGACCCTTATTTGGAGGAGAGAGAAAGCCTATAGGGGGCTTAGGAGCCTTGAAAAATTACGAAAATGCCCCTGGAGATGACTAAGCTGTCCCTAGCACTCTGAAATGTGCCGATCGAACTGGGAACCTCGCTACTAGCCTATTAGTAGAGACTCTCTTCCGAGGGGGTTAAAATTTTGGGTATAACACATAGTGGTTATATTAGGTATGAACCACCACTTTGAAATCTAGTGAAAAACATTACAAGTGTTGGCATGATTACAAGGAAAATGCATAATGACTAAGGTGGATGTTGGTGAGTGATTTAATGTGTTTAGTGGAAGGCTTAAGGTGTATTTGAGGTGCCCAAATGAGGTTAGAACATACTAGGATATATGAGGTGAAGTTTGGAGTTAAATGGGATTTAGAAACAAGGTTCTGGAGCCGACCGACCTTAGGGACCGGACCTGCAAGGTCGGTCGAGCTCAGTTTACACTACCGGAAAGAGTTTCTGGAACCGACCGAACTTGGGGACAGGACTTACAAGTTCGGTCGGGCTTGTATTTTGTGTACGAATTAAGTCTCTGGAATGGACCGACCTTGGGACCGGACTTACAAGGTCGGTCATGCCTCGAATTTTGTACTGGAATTGGTCTCTGGAATCGACCGAACATGGGACCGGACTTGGCAAGTTCGGTCGGGCTTAAATTTCCCACGGGGAAAAACTCTCGGGAATGGACCGACCTTGGGAAGGACTTGCAAGGTCGGTCGGGGTAGAGTTTTCAAAGGGTAATGCGTCCTGGAATGGACCGACCTTGGGTAAGGTCGGTCGGTAAGATCGATCGAGCCTAAAACACAAAAAAAAAGAAAATTTAAATTCTAAAGATGTTAACTGGTAATAAGGTATGCCATTGGTAGGGTAGTAATGATTAGGAACTTAAGAACCTAAGGAATTAAGTAAGTATAAACCTTAATGTTTAAAGTGAAGTTTATAAGGTTAAGTGGTAAAGACTAAAGAGGGTATTGAATGGGAATCTTTAGGGATAAGTGCCTATGGTAGGGTGTAAATAACTAATGACCTAAAAATGAATGAATGTTTTAGGTTTGTGAATTGGGACCCCGAAGAAGGTTAAACAAACAATAGTCGACGGTGAACGGTACAGTCTTCTTGTGACCTGCTTGCTAACGAGGCGTCCCTCGGCTTGTGTGCTATCTGTTTATTTGCTATGACTAAGACCAAGATAAAGCATGCAAACGGGTTATACTTTACTCTTCGTTGTGAAATGTGTTTTCTTTACATTACAACACTAACCTCACGAGACTTGTGATTGTGTTCTAACTAAGGTTAGTACTTACTGATTAAGGATAAGAATTAAGTTTTTGGTATTGGTTGGTTAATACCCGTAAGGTTTAACTAACACTTGGTATTTAAGACTTTCACTAACCGTAACTTGGGGTGGGAGTGAGGTATCCGGAATGGTACCGGCACATGTGTATTGGGGGAGGTCAGTATCTGAATCAGATCCGACCAAATAAGACTTGTCATTAGACTCGTCGCCTAGGGTCAACAACCGACCCGACCACCCGGACTACTGTTTGAGTGGGAGGCACATTAAGGATGGCGTGGGGGGATCAAGCCTACATCCCCAACAAATTAAGAAAGGTAGCTTATTGCCGGATAGTGCACTGCTACCGGCTAGGGTTAACCAAGCCCTACAAAAATAAGCAACCATTAAGAGCTAACCAATCTAAAAGTGGAACGGTTGGCAATTATAAGGTTAAGGAGATTGTGGATTTAAGGAGTTAAGATCTATCTCACTTATTAAGGGAACGCTTGAGTCGTTCATTTGCATTTGAGCTATTTATGTTCATTGTGGTTGGTTGTTTTATTGCATTTCATATTATGTTGTGATGCTAATCAACTTCCATGCTATCGACAATTAGTCGTCGTAGCCCCGTTAGCTTGGGGGCCACGAGAGGGTCGTATCAGCATTCGTGCTGACCCCTTTGGGGGCTGTTTTTTACACTTGCAGGTAAGCAGCCCATGAAGTCACACCACGAGAGTAGGAGCGGGTAGCCCTAGGTGGGACTTTATTTTGAGTACGGGTAGCGCCTGTGCACCCGTCTGTTGATAGTTGAACTTGTGAAATATTGTATGGTTTTGGAGATACTTTAAACTCGGTGGGTGTATGTAGTATGGATATGCGGTTGTAATTATTTAAGTAACGGTATTTCTTGTTGATTAGACCGTGGCAAGGTCCTGGCGATAGTTTATTTCGCTGCGACATTAGGTGTTATTTGTTAAGTTGCGATAACCACGATTGGCTTAGGACGGGGTGTTACAAAAGTGGTATCAGAGCGTAGTTACGCTCTGATCAAGAAATACCGGACATAAGAAACCACTGAATTAGGATATAAGTTAAGAAATAAGTGACGGGTTAAGGTGTGAGCTGTTAGTGTGAGTAGAGTCAGATGACCACTAATAAGTGGATCGTCTTTACTGTCTACGGACGTTATAAATTCGTTAACCGAAACAGTGGTGGATACGGATCTAATGTGAGTTGTGATTGTTCAGATGTCAGGAAGGAGAGGCCGAGGCCGTGGTAGAGGGGAGGATGCTTCAGAGATACCGAAGGGCAGATGATCGTAGAGATCGTAGCTGCCGCATTAGGGCACATGGGCTATCAGCCTGGTGTGGGTGCACCACCTCCACCGCCACACCCTGGGAACCGAATTGGGTGAAGAGCCTTGCAGACCTTCGACCCGCACACTTTAAGGGGGAGACCGATCCCGCCAAGCTCGAGGCATACATCTCCGAGATGGAGACCGCCTTTGAGACCCTTGACGTCCCTGCTGGGATCAAGGTGCGTCTAGCTGCGTTCTACCTGAAGGGGGCAGCAGGCGATTGGTGGAAGCTGGTGAGGGCCGAGCATGTGGCCAATCCAGAGTTCGGCTGGGAGCAGTACACCGCCTTGCTACGAGCAAAGTACTATCCCGCCCATGTCCAGACGAAAAAGCGCCTACAGTTGGATGCGCTCAAGAAGACCGACAAGATGACGGTGGACGAGTATTACACAGAGTTCACCGCCTTGCTCCGTCTTCTGCCAGGTCTTGGGTATTCAGACCAGATACTGGTGGACCGCTTCTATGGCGGGCTTAGCCATCGACTCCGCTACGGCATGGGGCCGACGAGTTATACTACCTTGCAGGTAATAAGAATGAGTAAGATATAATTAAGTGAATAAGATTTAGTTTGTGGGAAATAAGAGGAACTTATACCTTGGGAAGCAGGAGTGCTATCATGCCGCTGCTAAGGTTGAGATAACCGTCCAGCTGAGGGACGAGGACAATGCCAAGAGGAAGAATTCTGGGAAGAGTACAGAACACCAAGGGCAAGGTGGGTACAAGAAACAGAAGTGCCAGCCTCAAGCCCAAAAGAACCAGAACCAAAAAGGAAAGGAGGAAAAGGAGAAGGCTACTGATGAGCCACTGAAACTGACTTATGCTATGCTGCTAAGCCCCTGCGCTCCAGGGCGCCAAAGAGTAAGAAAATACATCTTGAGTAAATAAGAATGGTTAACAACATTGAGACACAATCACTGATGCGATACGTGATCAGGTACTGAGACTGGAAAGGAAACCGGAGGTGGCTACCAACGACACTACTATTGCCAGAGGTGCAAGGGGGACCACCCCAGAGTTGACTAAAGAGGGAATAAGGTGGAGTGTAACTTTTGCGGTGTACTCGGGCACCGGGCATATGAGTGCTACGGGAACCCGGAGAGTAAGAATTACCGACCCAGTTTTAAGATTAAGGCTAAGACCGATCAGGGAGCTAGTTCTGACGGTCAGAAGGGGGCACAGCAATCAGCGAGCAAGAACCCACGGGTATCCCAGAGATCGGGACCCACACTACACTTGGTGGATCGGGACGATGATCCTGACCCTCATCGAGGCCAGGTACCGCTATAACCATTTAGTAATAAAATTGCCTGCTTACCGCATTACATGCATGCTTAGCGAATAAATAAGATGAGCGAGAATAAGATAAGATTAGAATATAAGTAAGATATAACCTACTACCACCTTAGGAAGCTTCAACATCTACTATCCAATGCCTTCTACACCTAACCCGAGTACACCGACATCGAAACCATAGACTTTCCAACCGAACATGTCAGGTTATCAGCCCAGGTATGATTTTTAAGGGGATACCTGACACCCGAAGCGCAAATAGCCATCATCAGGAAATGCAATCAACTAGGAATGGGACCGGGAGGTTTCTATACACCGGAGTACCCAGGGGGAACAAGAATGAAGTTAAAGATGATGAGCTTAGGCAAGGATTGGAATCCGTATGCCAAGACATGTCAAACCATGAGGACACAAGATAGAATCTCACCACCGGAGACCCCCGAAGAATTCCATCCGGTAATACACAAGTCATGGAGATCGCTCAGCAGTTGGAAGCTGAACCGTTCTAGACATACAAGCAGACATTTGCATTGTAAACTTCTATGAGAAAGATGGGCGACTTGGACTACATCAGGACAAGGACGAGACAACGGAGTCTCTCGAATGAGGGATACCCGTAGTGTCTTGGTCCATAGGAGACGACGCTGATTTTTTGTACGGCGAGCAGAAGCGTGCGGACCGTGCTAATAAGTTAATACTTAAGTCAGGGGATGTATTAGTCATGGGAGGTGAGTCAAGGATGTTGTATCATGGAATTAAGAGAATCAAGCTAAATACAGCACCGTCAGCAGTGATTAATGCGATGCATATGAAACCAGGACGGTTAAACCTAACCTTTAGACAATATTAGTTATGTAATGTTTTAGTGTGAGATAAGGAATGAGATGTAAGATCAAGCACATGTTGTAAACAGGATGGTTATGAATAAAATAACAGTGTTGTTCATATAAATTGTTACGACTCTTGTTATACCATCAATACTCATGAAGCTTATGAATACAATTAGGTCATGGACTCGGTATGGAAGGTGCGCTAAGCATACTTACAGAGGCACAGGCCGACGCCAGCGGTACTATCCTCACTGGCACCTTTCCGATTAATGGGATTGAGGCATCAGTTCTCTTCGACTCAGGGGCCTCGCATAACTTTGTCTCGGCATCTTTCGTGAGTAGGTTGGGGCTAGACGCTGATGAGCTACCCGACTTCACAGTTACGCTCCCGTCTAAGGAGAAGGTTCGTTGCACTCGTTACTACCGAGGAGCCATCGTCAGAATTAAGGGGGAAGACTTTCCAGTCAGTTTTATTGAGTTCAGGGAGTTGGGATTTGATGTTATCTTCGGGATGAACTGGTTGGAGCGGCACAAGGGTCGTATCCTCTGCGCCGAGCATAGATTGCTGCTCAAGAGCCCGTCTGGGTAACAATATCATACCGCCAGAGGCCTAGAGAGCCTTCGACTAAGATCATCACCACCATGGCAATGTATAAGGAGTTGAGGAGAAAGGAAGAAGTGTACCTCTGCTATGTACATGACACAGAGAGAGACCCCGAGTTCGACCCCGACTTACCAGTAGTGTCGGAGTTCCCCGAGCTATTTCCACGGGAACTGCCCGACATGCCACCCACTCGGGAGGTAGAGTTCACCATCGAGCTGCTACCTGGTACCGGACCTATAGCCAAAGCACCATACCGCATGGCTCCGACAGAGATGAATGAGTTAAAGGAACAACTGAAGGACTTGTTAGACAAAGGGTTCATAAGGCCCAGTGTATCACCATGGGGAGCGCCAGTTCTCTTCGTGAAGAAGAAGGATGGTAGTCTCCGCTTCTGCATCGACTACAGAGAGTTGAATGCAGTGACAGTGAAGAATAAGTACCCACTACCCCGCATTGACGATCTGTTTGATCAGTTGAAGGAGCATCTATGTTTTCCAAGATTGATCTCAGATCGGGGTATCATCAGATAGCCATTAAGGAGGGAGATATTGAGAAAACGGCATTCCGGACACGATACGGGCACTATGAGTTTACAGTGATGCCGTTCGGTTTATCGAATGCACCGGCGAAGTTTATGGATCTAATGAACCGCTTGTTCCGGGAGCAGCTGGACAAGTCGGTTGTGGTATTCATCGACGACATATTGATATTCGAGATCTAAGGTTGAACATGAGGAACACTTGAGGATAGTATTGGAGATATTGAGGGAGAACCAGCTATACGCTAAGTTCTCCAAGTGTGAGTTTTGGCTTGACCAGGTCTCTTTCCTAGGTCATGTCATCTCAGATGCTGGATCTCAGTGGATCCAGCAAAGGTTGATGCCGTGCGTACTTGGCCAAGACCGAAGACTGTTACCGACATCCGGAGCTTTCTCGGTCTGGCAGGTTATTACCGGAGGTTTGTTAGGGATTTCAGCAAGGTCGCGAAACCGATGACCAGTCTGATGAAGAAAGAAGCACCGTTCATATGGACGGCTGACTGTGAGAGTTCGTTTTAGAGTTTGAAAGACTCACTGACCACTGCACCGGTTCTGACCATTCCAGACGGTACAGAGGGCTTTGAGGTTTACTGTGATGCATCCGGCAGAGGCCTGGGTTGCGAGCTCATGCAACATGGCAAGGTGGTGGCATATGCCTCACGCCAGTTGAAGAAACATGAGAAGAACTACCCCACATGATTTAGAGCTGGGAGCTGTAGTCTTCGCTTTGAAGATATGGCGCCACTACTTATACGGGGTTAGTGTGACGATCTACACCGATCATAAGAGCTTAAGATACATATTTACTCATAAGAAGTTGAATCTCAGACAGAGGAGATGGTTGGAATTCTTGAAAGACTATGAAATTGACCTCCAATACAAAGAGGGAAGGCCAATGTTGTAGCGGACGCCCTGAGCCGTCGAGCACACTCACTCCATTCGCTAGTTTCTTTCTCCAGCTTGGTTGATGAGGTGCGAGAGGCTTAGAGGACAGATGAGTATATGAGAGAGGTCAGACAGAAGCTGACAGATGGTACTTTTGAGGGTCAGAAATATGACTTCAGACTTCATGACGATGATCTGATTAGACTTAAGGGCCGGTTATGCATACCACGGGGCAAACGGATCTGAAAGACCGTATACTTAGAGAATCACACTGTTCTTCAGTTTCCATCCATCCGGGAGCTTCTAAGATGTATAAAGACATGAAGAGATACTTCTGGTGGTCGGGGATGAAGACAGATGTTACCGAGTTCGTCATGAGGTGTCTCACATGCCAAAAGGTAAAATTCGAGCACCGACGACCGGGCGGAATGGTACAGTCGATGCCAGTTCCGGAGTGGAAGTTCCATGATATCTCCATGGACTTTGTAGTTGGACTCCCACCTGCTAGGGGAGGTCTCAACATGATATGGGTGGTGGTGGATCGCCTTACCAAAGTAGCCCGATTCATACCGATGAAGGATACTTGGAAGGTGACCAAATTAGCTGAGTTGTTTGAGAGAGAAATCATGAGACATCACGGGATACCGAAGACCATAGTGTCAGATAGAGATACCAAATTCCTTTCGAGGTACTGGAGAGCTACTAGGGAAGCGTTGGGTACAGAACTGAAGTTGAGTACTGCGTTCCATCCTCAGACAGATGGTCAGACTGAGCGTACGATTCAGACACTCTAGGACATGCTGAGGGCATGTGCCTTAGACTTCCAGGGCAGTTGGATTGACAAATTGCATCTGATCGAGTTTTCATACAACAACAACTATCACGCTTCGATCAAGATGGCACCTTTTCAAGCGTTGTACGGTAGACCATGTCGTACACCGCTCTGCTGGGATGAGTCGAGTGAGACGGTCATTATAGGACCAGAATATTTAGAACAAGTTAAGGCTGAAGTTCAGCAAATCAGGGAGAACATGAAAGCTGTTCAAGATAGGCAGAAGTCGTATGCTGATGTTCGACGATGAGACCTGGAGTTCACAGTGGGCGACCGGGTATTTCTGCGAGTATCACCGATGAAGGGTGTATTCAGGTTTGGGCAGAAGGGCAAATTGAGCCTGAAGTTTGTTGGTCCTTATGAGATTACGGAGCGGGTGGGCCCGGTTGCTTACAGGTTGAATTTACCTGCTGAGCTGGGTAAAGTGCATGATGTTTTTCATGTTTCACAGCAAAAGAAATACATGCACCACCCCTCCCATGTGTTAGAACCTGAGAGGTTGACATTAGAACTAAATATGAGATCAGTGGAGACTCCTTAGAGAATCTTGGACAGTAAGACTAGGGACACTCGCCATAAGTCAGTGCGACTGGTGAAGGTTCTCTGGTCTAACCAGGATGTCGAAGAGGCCACGTGGGAATTAGAGGATAAGATGAGAGCAAAGTACCCTTCTTTGTTTACTGACTAGATCGTCTGTATAGGGTACGGGGCGTACCCCTTTTTAAGGGGAGTAGAGCTTCCTCGCTTTTGAGTTAGGAAACGAACATGTTTGTCATTTGGTTGGTTGTGTAAGATGTGATTTTGTGTAAGTTGCTACACTTTGGTGATAAGTTTGAGATATGTATAATACTTATGTATTGTATTTGTGGTTGAACATTGATTCTTGAGATGTGTGAATGTGAATATAAGATGTGGTGTTAAGATTAAGAGAATTGAGTACCGTGAATGGTCAAGCATATATGTGAACTTTGGGGACAAAGTTCTTTTAAGGGGGGTAGATTGAAATACCCCAAACTTAGATATGGTGTTTAAGTGATAAACTAAGATATAAGGAGGCTAAATAATTCCTTTGAAACATTAAGAAACATTTTTAATCAAAGAAAACATAAGGAAACACCAAAAGAGCAGTTTGAGCAAAAACGTGCTCTAAGCTTGGAGAGACTTGGGTGGGCACCCAAATATCATTCTTAGACCTTAGTAACATCCTAATGGTCATTTTAAACCAATTACCAAAGAAAACCAAGCTTGAAAACAAGTTAAAACACAAAATGTGCTTTAAGGAGTCTTAAAGCACATTTTTGAAAATTGTCTTAGAAAGGGGTTTTAAGTGGCTAAATGCCCATGATTACTCCTTAATTAACTTGTGTACTAATTAGTATCACATTAGGAAGTCTAAATCAATGGGAAATCAAAAATTTCACAGTTATGTGCCTTGTTTAGTGAATAGTAACTAAATAGTGCTAGTTTTAGACATTAGTCAAAGTAAGTCAATTAAATGGTCAACAAAGACCACAACCTACCTTATTTGACCAAGGGGGCCGGTTTTTAAGTGTGACTCACCACACTTATCTAGCTAAGTAAAGAGAAAGCAAAGTAAGTAAGTTAACTATTCACCTTTTAACATAATATCTCACCTTTAGTAGTCCTCTCTCCTCCTCTCTTCATTCTTCATCTTCTCCATCGGTTTCCCTTGCTCTCTTTCCTCTCTTTCACGTAAGAAGGCAACTCCATGCTAGCTCCACCTTCTTTTGCCCACATCTTGCTCATTTAAGCTCCAAAATCAAAACCAATTACATATATCTCTTAGTTAGCTCAAGCTCTTTCTTTCTATCTTTTCAAAACTTCAAGAGCCTCATTTTGGAGCCAAGGCAAACTGCCATTAGAGGAGGAAACTCAAGCTTGGAGACTCCATTAGCTTCTCCATTCTCTTAAGGTAAAGAATATGTAAGAAAATCTAGGTTTCCATCATTTCTTCCCTTGTCCGAAAATTAGTATTCATGGGACTCCATGTTTATGCCTTGTTCTAGCTTGTCTTCTACTCTCCAAGGGATAAAGGAGGTCCTACTTTACTAATATCCAAGCTTGTCTTGAGAAACCAAGGTAAAACAATCAATTTAATACCTTAAAGCACATTTTTAAACTTGGTTTGTTCCTTAAGGTTAATGTATTATCTAGCACTCATTGGAGTCATTGAATATTGGTTAGAACATTGGCAAGGAGAACTAGGTTGGTGACCGAGATTGTTCAAGGAAAAAGTCTAAGGAGGAAAGTTTGGGAGCTTGAAAAAGGAACAAGGTAAATGTCTTACCTTAAGGTATTTTATTGTTTAAGGGAATGGTATTTAGATATATGATGAGTGTAGCTTAGGGTTTACATTAGAAAGAGGGCTATATATAACCTAAGAGAAACAATGACTATGTTTGAGAACTTGTGACTAAAGAGCCAATGAGAAAAGAGATAGTTTAAGAATGTCAAGGTGAATTACAAGAAGCATTTTATTTCAATGGGAGCCTTGTTGTGTGTATTCACAGGTTAAAGGCATATATATGTGGAAATTCAGTGGTTAAGATTATTGTCATTTAAGGGCCTAAGTGCCAAGCATTTTAAGTTTATACACTATATGATGATGTGGTGTAGTTTTGGTGTAAATTGTGTGTTAAGATGTTGTAATGAGAATTTGAGTGATTTTTGTTGTTTGATGGTGAAAAACCAAGTGTTTGGGTGTAACAATATACTAGAGAACCCATGGCAAAATTTAGTGAAGAACCTAAGTGTTTAAGATGTTCTAAGGAGATTTCATGACTAAGGAAGTACTATGAAGTTTTAGAGGTTTTCTTGAAGGAAAAAGAGTGAGTTTAAGGTGTTCTTGTGAGTTAGAATGACTTAGGCATTATCATGGAGAATCTTGGAGTCAAAAGAATGTTTAGGTATGCACCAAAGGCAATTTGAGAATGTGTTTAGGAAATATGCAATCTTTTTAGGAGAAGAGTAAGTAATGTGTGTAAAGGTGAAGAGACTTCATGTAGTTACATAAAGGAACCTAGATGTTGAAAGATGCTTGGGAGATGATGTTATGGTGGTGAGGAAGCATTTGGCATAGTGGTTATATTAGGTATGAACCACCACTTAGAAATCTAGTGAAAAACATTACAAGTGTTGGCATGATTACAAGGAAAATGCATAATGACTAAGGTGGATGTTGGTGAGTGATTTAATGTGTTTAGTGGAAGGCTTAAGGTGTATTTGAGGTGCCCAATGAGGTTAGAACATACTAGGATATATGAGGTGAAGTTTGGAGTTAAATGGGGATTTAGAAACAAGGTTCTGGAGCAGACCGACCTTAGGGACCGGACCTGCAAGGTCGGTCGAGCTCAGTTTACACTACCGGAAAGAGTTTTGGAACCGACCGAACTTGGGGACCGGACTTACAAGTTCGGTCGGGCTTGTATTTTGTTTACGAATTAAGTCTCTGGAATGGACCGACCTTGGGACCGGACTTACAAGGTCGGTCATGCCTAGAATTTTGTACTGGAATTGGTCTCTGGAATCGACCGAACTTGGGACCGGTGATAAGTGCGAAATATATAGACTTTTAAGGGTTTAATTACCTTATAAGTTGCAGTATTTTAAGTAATATTTCTCACTTATCTTACGATTTTCCTAGATTTATGTTTTGATATGAATTGGTATGTTTTATGTGTTAAATGTAGGAAAAACTGTTGAAATCAAATAGTTTATTTCACAAGCTTTCCAACGCAACAAACGGCGAGTAAAACGGACTTATAACGAAGAATCTGGAGCCGGTTGAAGATTGCAGGAAAATAGAAAACAGATTCATTCTGTCCACGACTGTGTCGGCATGAGGAGCTGTGTCCGCATGAGTTTGCGCGGACAGAAGGGCGGACATACATACATGTCCGCATGAAGAGGCGCGGACAGAGGCGCGGATAGAGGTGCGTCCGCATGAACTGGCGCGGACAGAGGCGCGGACAAAGCGGACATCAGCGCTGAAGACATACATGTCCGCTTAAAACCAAGCGGACAACAAGGCGGACATGTGTGATGTCCGCGTGAGTTTAGGCGGACGCAGGGGCGGACGTGACTGAATTCGACGTGTACAGTTTTCTTCTTCTTCTTCTTCCTTTGCGGCGCCGCAGTCGAACTACTCCTTCATTAATACCAGACGGCGCCTACCTTAATTCACTCACGCGTGACGCCGGCTCTGTCTGCAATCAATTGCTGCTGCCCACCATGAATTAAATCTCTGGCTGCAATTTTCACTGATCTGCTCACCAACTCCACCGCCATCTTGATTCACCAACTGCACCACCCCCTGACTTCTCCGTTGTCTGCTTCTCATTTCCTCAGCCTATATAAACCCACACTCTGGTTGCTAAGAAATGATCCATCGACCCAATCATCTGCCATACTCCCTCTCCCACGATCGTGCTCCATTCACTTCATTCCCTCTATCAGAAATCATTACCCATCCACTCCATTAAATTCCCACGTAAACACATACATCCCACTTTTCATTTTATTTTCCTGTTACACACCAGCTTTACAGGAATAAAGTTAGCAGTCGGGGCAACGCAAGACGAAGTTGAAGCAGGGAACCGGAGTGAACTTCTAAACTGGAGTTACCTCTTACCCTTACTTTAATTTATTTAATGCATTCCTTCTCTGTTATCGTTGTTTTTGTAACAATGAGCGAGTAAGTATTTTAGCTTCCCGGGTTGGGAAGCGAACCTATTTCTTGAATTCTGCTATGTGATTCTTCAGATAAATTTTGTTAACTGCAACAGTTCAATTCATGTCCTTCAAATGTTTTAATTATTTGGCCAGTAATTAGAACAACCCTTGTAGTTATCTTATTAAAATGCGAGAGCTGAGATAGATAACGAGACGAAGGAAGTTGAACCTAATTAACAGCTAGAAGCGTGATCCCGTCTATAGGTTAATTAGACTCCAATAGAAACTGCTCTTTATGCAATTAATTGTGTCCAGTCTAGAGCATTAGTCTGCTGCTAGATCTAACAATTGGTTAGGATTCATTATAATTAGTCGTTAATGAATTAATTAAAGTTTCTGAGTTATTGCAGTAAAATTAAAGGAAGAATTTAATAACAGATATAAAGGGAATAGGTAAGCAAACAACCCGGGGTGCGCTTTTCTATTTATCACATTCACCACTCTTTAAATCCCTCTTTGTTTATTTACCTTTTAAATTGTTCTATTTCTCCTTGCAGTTTAGTTTCTTTTTAATCAATCATTCTGTAACACCCCTACTACGCACATAACTATACTTGGAATCGCAGCGGAAGATAAAATACTAAACGGTAACTAAACGATTGGTGCTACAATGTCGTCAACCACCCACGTGGTTAACAAGGCTGAATAAATACAAATGTACCGGTCTGATGATCAGACTCCCGAGCATAGAACTAACCAACATATATATACATCAACATAATACCGAGTATTTACATAAATCCTTCACTGTATACTTCACTGTAACCCGTCACCAACAAGTATATAATACGCCACGGGTGCACAGGCGCATCCCGGGCAAACATCCAAAAGTACTTCAAAAGTAACTACTCTCTAGGATCTAGAGCCACTCTGCCTCTCGATCCTCATCCTGCAATAAAAATATGGAGCCCCCGAGGGGGTCAGCACCTTTGCTGGTATGGCTAACGCGCAGCCCATCGGCTACCGGGATACGCGCAACCAATTGTCATGATGACATGATATTTATTTTAAAACACACAACATATACATATATAACATAACACAGGTATTGTACACATCATAACACACATCACAAACATACAATTCCTTTTGGAAGAGAACCAACACAGTTAGTCCCCATTGAGAGCTAGAGAATGTTGCCATGCTCATACCTTGCTCGTTACACAACTCGTTTACCGTCCGGTTAGATTGAACGGTTAACTTAACACAAGGTGCCTCGGATATAGTGATCCAAGCACACCGAAACAAACACATAGTATGCCCCTGTGGCCCGACGTGAGTCAGTAAAATAGCCTTGGTTAAGCTAAAGGGAAGGTTAGAAACCAAATTGGAAACTTAACCATAACATACAGAGAGAATCGACCGGTTATGACATCGACTCCCATACTCACACGCGTGGCCGGAACAGACCGGACTCCTCACTTCCCCCGTTAGCCCTTGTTAGTAGCTCATCATTGAACACAACACACAGTTCACAATCATAGGCCAAATCTTGTTAGACCCACACAAGGGGAGAGAGAGTCACGCTTAACAACATAATAATATTTAACAACTGTAAACTCTTTACATGGTTTAATCTTACAAAGTCGTTAACACACAGAAAACAAGCAACACACAAGCCGGTGTAAACCGGTAGGCAACAGACTGCAAGAAAACCATACCTTGGTCCTTGTCTCGACTGATTTCCACCTTGAGAGAATCCTAAACACATAGTAATGTCGGTTAATTTATTTAACTTCAAACTTACTAAGTATTTAACATGTTTGTATGACATGTTTTAATGCCTATCTTACCCTAGGTACCTTCATTATACACCCTAGGGTTAACTACATAAGTCACATTCTTTTCTGTTTTTTTTTTTTTTTACAAGTTTTAGGTCCGACCGGACTTGCCGACCGGACTTGTCCATGTCCGGTCGATTCCAGAGAGTTTCTCCCCTTCGGAAATTCAGCCCGACCGGACTTGCCAAGTCCGGTCCTATGTCCGGTCGATTCCAGTAACTCAATCCGTACAAAATTTTCTACTCCGACCGGACTTGTATGTCCGGTCCTATGTCCGGTCTATTCCAGAGTGTTTATTCTCTTTGTAAATTTAGCCCGACCGGACTTGTCCATGTCCGGTCCCATGCCCGGTCCATTCCAGAAACTAATTCTCGCAGGGTAAACAGGTCCCGACCGAGCTTGCAAGTCCGGTCGCAAGTCCGGTCGGCCCCAAATCTATGTTTTCCTTTTTACATTCAACTCCAAACCTCACCCCATATAACCTAGTACTCCCTAACCTCATTTGGGCACTTTAAACACAACTTATGACACCCTTAAACACTCATAAAACTCATTATCTAATTCCTTAAGCCTTTACCCATTTCTTCACAAAATTCCTAACACTTACAATGTTTTCTCCTAGTTTTTCAAATGGTGTTTCACACCTTAGATGATTACTATACCAAAAGCTTCCTCCTTATATTAACATCATCTCCCAAGCATCATCTCTCACAACTAATTCCTTATCTCTTTCTTGAAACTCTTTTCCAAGTTTACACTTTCTCCTTATTTTACCAAAGTTTGCCTAAGTCTTACCTAAGTCCAAAATGACTTTGGTACATACTAAAACCTCAAGATTATGCCTAAGTCCTTATTACACTCTAGAACACTTCCTAGTTCATCAAAATTCCTTTACAACATCTTGAACTCCTTATGTATTTTCTAAATTTCGACATAGCTTCTCCTAGCATTTTATTACACCTTAGCACATTATTCATCATAGAACACTAAGAACACCAAGAACACCTTCTTACACAACTTCACCAAATTCACACTACATCACAATATAGTGCATAACTTAAATTGCATGGCACTTAGGCCCTTAAATGCATGGCTCTTAGGCCCTTAAAGTGCTTAAATCTTAAACACTGAATTTCCACAATATATATGCCTTTAACCTGCGATTACATACAACAAGACATATGTTATTTTACTAGTCTCCTTGAGAACATTTACTAGGTCATTTACCATGTGCTCTTTAGGTAGTTTTAATAAGCAATTATAGCTCATTTCTCCTAAGGCATTATACAACATTAAGTTAGTAGATTTACCTCTTTTTCCACCACACTTCCTTCTTGTTTCTTTACAAAACCGTATGGTATTTTGATTCTTTGACAAGTTCTAAACAATATACAAACATTATATGAGTATTCAAGCTATAGGCTTCATCTCATTGTAAACCCTAATTTGACATTGTTTCAAAAACATTAATGTAGTTGTTTTACCTTGATCTTTGGAGAGAGTTTGATATATAACAAGAGAGGACTCCACCTAGTCCATGAAGAGTTGAAATGAAGCTAGAACAAAGTCACACAATGAGCTATATCAATGTGTATTTTCGGACATGACAAAACAAGGAGGAAACTTGATTTTTGTTTGAGATTCCTTACCTAGAAGCAAAGGAGAGTAATAATATGTCAAAATATAAGCTCAAGCTCCTTCAATGGTGGAACACCTTGGCACCGAAATGGAGCCCTTGGAGTTTTGAGAAGATAGGAATGAAGAGCTTGATGAGAGGAAGAGATTGGTGGTATTTGTTTTTGATTTGGACAAGTGAGCTAGGTTTAACAAGTGGTCAAAGTTGGAGCTTCCATGGTGATAGTGGTATTACCGAGAGAGAACAAGGAAGAAGGAAGAAGAGAGGTGTTTGCAAACCGTGGGAATGAAGGAAAGAAATGAGAATGAAGATAGAACTTGCTTTTAGAAGATATTTATATGTTATAAAGTAAAAAGTAGTTTTACTTAGTTTGCTTTAATTACTTATTACCTTAACTAGAGAGTGGTGAGTCACCACACTTATAAAAACCGGCCCCCCTTTATTAGTATGAGGGCATTTTAGTCTTTGTTTGTCAATTTAATTACTTAATACAACACATGTTATAAACTAGCTTATAAAAAGCACTATTCACCTAAACAAGGCACTTAGAAGTGAAATTTTTGATTTCCCACTAATATAGTCACCCAAATGTGATACTATATAGTACACATGTATATTTAAGAGTAATGATGGACATTTAGCCATTCAAAACTCATTTACAAGACAATTTTTCAAAAACGTGCTTTAAGACTTCTTAAAGCACATTTTGTTTTAACTTGTTTTCAAGCTTGGTTTTCTTTGGTAATTGGTTTTATATGTTCATTAGTGTATAAATGAGGTCTTGGTAAGCTCATTAGGCCTTACTCAAGTTTATCCCAAGCTTAGAGCACATTTTGGCTCTTATTGACTTTAAAGCACATTTGTGTTTCCTTTTTGTTTAAATTTGTTTACTAAGGTTTCTAAGACTCTTTTTAGTCTTATTACACCCTATTTAGGTGTTTAAACAACATAACTAGGTTTGGGGTATTTCAATCTACCCCCCTAAAAGAACTTTGTCCCAAAGTTCATACTTCCACATAACTTAACATTAGAACATGAGAACACATATTAACAAACTTCTATATCACATTAACAACATATTTACATCATATCGGACACATGGTCCAGACAACAAAACATCACACATCATTCATACTCAGCGGTCTGTAACATAACAACATAACAATACAACACAGACAATGTATACAAATACATGTCATACACATAACCGAAACGGCTCTACCCCCCTTAAATAGGGGTACGCCCCGTACCCTATACATACAAATACTACGAAGTAAACAACGACGGGTACTTCGCCTTCATCTTATCTTCCAGCTCCCAAGTGGCCTCCTCAACGTCCTGGTTAGACCAGAGAACCTTCACCAGTCTTACAGACTTATGGCGAGTGTCTCGAGTCTTAGTGTCCAGAATCCGTACCGGAGTCTCCACTGATCGCATGGTCGGCTCTAAAGTTAGCCTTTCAGGCTGAAGCACATGAGACGGATGAGACATATACTTCTTCAACTGGGACACATGAAATACATCATGTACCTTGCCCAGCTCGGCGGGTAAGTCAAGTCTATAAGCTACCGGGCCGATCCGCTCCGTCACAACATAAGGCCCACATACTTCGGGCTCAACTTGCCTTCTGGCCAAAACGAATACTCCCTTCATGGGGGATACTCTCAAAATACCTGATCGCCCACGGCGAACTCCAGGTCACGTCGGCGCACATCTGCGTACGACTTCTGTCTATCCTGAGCTGCTTTCATATTATCCCTGATCTGGCGAACTTCTGCCTGAACTTGCTCAAGATACTCTGGTCCTATAATGACCGTCTCACTCGACTCATCCCAGCATAATGGCGTGCGGCATGGTCTACCGTACAATGCCTGGAAGGGAGACATCTTGATCGATTCATGATAACTGTTGTTGTAGCTAAATTCGATCAGATGTAACTTATCAATCCAGCTGGTCTGAAAGTCAAGTGCACATGCACGTAGCATATCCTCAAGTGTCTGTATGGTGCGCTCACTCTGACCATCGGTCTGTGGGTGAAACGCCGTGCTCAATTTCAGTTCAGTACCAAGTGCCTCTCGTGTAGACTTCCAATATCTGGATAAGAATCTGGTATCTCTGTCGGATACAATCGTCTTTGGTACACCATGATGTCTAACAATCTCTTTATCGAATAATTCTGCCAATCTTGCCACTTTCCAGGTGTCCTTCATCGGAATGAATCGAGACACCTTGGTCAGTCGGTCAACTACCACCCAAATCATATTCAGACCTCCCTTGTAGGCGGAAGCCCTACTACGAAGTCCATAGATATGTCATGGAACTTCCACTCCGGCACTGGCATTGGCTGCACCATACCACCAGGCCGTCGGTGCTCAAACTTGACCTTCTGACAAGTGAGACACCTCACACATAGTCATTCACATCCTTTTCATTCCAGCCCACCAGAAGTATCTTTTCATACCTTTATACATCTTTGAAGCTCCGGGGTGAATCGAAGTAGTAGAACAATGGGATTCACTCAATATGCGCTCCTTCAGCTCAGCGCTACTCCTGGGTATACACAACCGGCCATTGAGCCTAATCAGGTCATCATCGTGGAGTCTGAAGTCGTACTTCTGACCCTCGAATGTGCCATCAATAAGCTTCTGTCTTATCTCCACCATATACTGATCCGTCATCTGAGCACTCCGCACCTCTTCAACCAAGCCAGTATGAGAGACTAGCGAATGGAGAGAGTGTGCTCGGCGACTCAATGCGTCAGCTACCACATTTGCCTTACCCTCCTTGTACTGTAAATTGATGTCATAATCATTCAGAAACTCAACCCACCTTCTTTGCCTCATGTTCAACTCCTTCTGAGTGAACAAGTACTTTAAACTCTTGTGGTCAGAATAGATCGTCACACTTACCCCATACAAGTGATGTCGCCATATCTTCAGTGCGAAGACAATGGCCCCCAACTCTAAGTCGTGGGTAGGGTAGTTCTCCTCATGCTTCTTCAGCTGTCGGGAGGCGTAAGCCACGACCTTCCCGTGTTGCATCAACACACAACCCATACCCCTGCCTGATGCGTCGCAATAGACCTCAAAACCATCTGGACCGTCTGGTAATGTCAGAACCGGTGCAGATGTCAGAGCATCCTTGAGACTCGCGAAAGCTCTCACAGTCGACTGTCCACTCGAATGGTGCATCCTTCTTCATCAAGGAAGTCATCGGCTTCGAGACACTGGAGAAGTCCTTCACAAATCTCCTATAGTAACCTGCCAGACCGAGGAAGCTCCTGATGTCGGTAACTGTCTTCGGCCTAGGCCAGGTGCGCACTGCATCTATCTTTGCCGGATCAACAGCGATCCCGGCCTCAGAAATCACATGTCCAAGGAATGATACTTGGTTCAACCAAAATTCACACTTAAAAATTTAGCATACAACTGGTTCTTTCTCAATGTTGCAACACATCTCAGGTGGCTTTCATGCTCACCTCTGGATTTCGAATACACAAGTATGTCATCGATGAAGACTACCACTGATTTGTCCAACTGGTCTTGAACAAACGGTTCATTAAGTCCATGAACTTTGCTGGTGCATTTGACAAGCCAACGGCATAACTGTGAACTCATAGCCCATACCTAGTTCTGAAGCTGTCTTCTCGATATCACTGTCACGGATGGCAATCTGGTGATATCCGGAACGCAGGTCTATCTTGGAGAATACTGATGCTCCCCTAAGCTGATCAAATAGATCGTCGATGCGTGGTAAGGGTAACGGTTCTTCACCGTAACAGCATTCAGCTCCCGATAATCAATACATAGGCGGAGGCTACCGTCCTTCTTCTTCACGAAGAGGACCGGCGCTCCCCATGGTGACACACTAGGCGGATAAAGCCCTTGTCGAGTAGGTCTCTCAGCTGCTCCTTGAGCTCTGTCATTCTGCTGGAGCCATACGGTAAGGTGCTTTCGCAATGGGTCCGGTGCCCGGAACTAGTCAATCTCAAACTCAACCTCTCGTGCTGGCGGCATGCCCGGCAGTTCCTTAGGAAATACATCAGGAAACTCCGACACTACCGGCACATCTGGGCTAAACTCAGGGTCTCTCTCTATGTCCTGGACATAGCAGAGGTATACATCACTCCCTCGTCGTAACTCGTGATACATAGCCATGGCGGTGATGATCTGAGTCGAAGGCTCCCTGGGCCTCTGGCGGTGATATGGTAACCCCAGATGGACTCCGAAGAAGCAGTCGATGCTCGGCACACAGGATTCTGCCCTTGTGCCGCTCCAACCAGTTCATCCCGACAATCACATCAAAGCCTAGTCCGTCGAACTCTATCAAGTCGATCGGAAACTCTTCACCCCTGATTCGAACAATAGCACCTCGGTAGTAACGGGTACATCTGATCCGCTCTTTCGACGGGAGAGTAACCACGAAGTCTGGCATCTCTTCACCATCTAACCCCAGCCTCTTCGCAAATGATAGCGAAATGAATGTATGTGAGGCTCCAGAGTCGAACAAGATCGATGCATCCACGCCATTCACTGGAAAGGTACCGGTGAGGATTGTGCCGCTCTTGCCGGCTTCTGCCTTATTGCAGACACTCAGTATACCTCCCGTTCCGAGTGCACACGCCTAATTCATTGGCAAACTAATAAGTATTGGGTAACAACACGGTTTATATTTCAAACAACTCCACTTTATTCATTAACACTCTTTTTACAGCATTCATTGCTTATACTGTCGCCATGATTCACACTTACAACATCCTTAATACATACTGTTTGTCACATAATTATACAAGGCTTAAAACTGTCTGAAGGTCAGATTCAAACGTCCGGGTTTCATGTGTGTGGCATTGATCACTGCCGACGGTGCGGTATTCAGTTTGATCTTCCTGATGCCATGGTATAGCATCCTTGATTGCCCACCCATGATTAATACATCTCCGGATTTTAGCAGTAGCTTCTTTGCGAGATCAGCACGCTTCTGCTCGCCATACACAAACACTGCGGTATCACCAATGGACCAAGACACCACGGGTACTCCCTTACTTAGAGACTCGGGTGACTCGTCCTTATCTGGTGTATACCTAACCGTCCACCTTTCTGGTAGAAGTTTACAATGCATAAATCTGCTTTTACACTTGGAATTGAATCCGCTTCAACTTGTTGAGCAATTCCCACGGCGTGGTTAACGACCGCATGGAACTCCTCTGGTATACTTGCTACTGTTGCTCCATCTTCAGCTCGTACTTCTTGATATGACTTGGTGTAAGGGTTCCAGTCCTTACCCATGCACATCATCTTCAATTGCATCCTTGCTCCGTTCGGGTATTCGGGTGTGTAAAACCCTCCTGGTTTTGCTCCAAGTTCGTCGCATCGTCTGATGATATGGATCTGTGCCTCCGGTGTCAGGTATCCATTTAGAAGTATCATACCTGGCTGGATGACCTGACATTGCTCCAATGGAAAGTCGGTGATGTTGATGGTGGTTTCTCCAGGGTTCGGTGTGGGTGGGATTGGATAACATATATTGAAAGTTCCTTTAAGTTTAGAGTACTCTAATTAGGTAAATCTCACACTATACTTATTATTCACTCACATGGTTGTTTATTTAAACTCACTCACACACATGCATGAAATGCGGTATGCAGACACTTATTTCAGTTAACAATTTAGGCGGTACCTGGTCTAGAAGAGGGCCCTGGCGCCTCAGACCGGTCCACCACATTCAGGGTGGCCTTGTTGGACCCCGACCCCTTCCCCTTCTGGGACTCCGTGTACCTCTGATCTGGGGGTGGCTGGTTCGCCGTCTTCTGGCCATCGGTGGTCGTAGTGGCCTTACCCTTCCATTGCCCCTTGGGCCTGAAGTTCCTACTGTTCGGGTTCTGCCAGCATTCGTGGTCGCGGTGACCCATCTTCTTACAGTACCGGCACTGAACATCATTACCCTTGCAGTCCTTGCCGGGGTGGTCGCCGTTGCACCACTTGCAGTAATAGTGGCGCTCCGGTCCAGAGCCCGTGCTAGCTGCTATCACAATACACCATTAATACTTGTTTCACAACTTATTAACTATACTCTAACTTATCACACAGGTTTAGACAATTACCCTTAGGTGGGTAAGAACGTAGGGGCTTGGCCGCATACGCATAGGTGAGCTGCAGAGGCTCATCAGCAGTGGTGGTCTGGGTCTGGCCCTTGCCACCCTGTTGCTGTCCTTTCTGGGACTGGGGGTATGATTTCTTCTTCTTCCCTCCCCACTGTCCTTGCGTGCCTTGGCCCTCGTTCTGAGCCTTGCGCTTAAGCGCACTCTCCTCGTCCCTCAGACGGACGGTGATCTCCACGATAGCAGCGGCATGATAGCACTCCTATATTTAGGGTGTCAGTTATGCCCCGCCAAATAAATTCACATCACATTAACACATTGTACACACTTATTCACATTACACTGTAATTCTTTACCTGCAAGGTGGTATATCCAGTAGGCCCCATGCCGTAGCGTAGGCGATAGTTCAGTCCGTTGTAGAAACGGTTCACAAGGATCCGGTCTGAGTAACCCAGATCCGGTAGCAGGTGGATAAGTCCGATGAAGGCTGAGTAGTACTCATCTACCGTCATCTTATCCCCTTGTCTCAGGTTGTCCAACTCCAGGCGCTTGGCCTCTTGCACATGTATAGGGTAGTATTTGGCTCGCAGAAGAGCCGTGTACTCCCTCCACTGAAACGTCGGATCAGCAACTCTACCTCGCGCACAAGCTTCCACCAGTTTTGTGCCGAGCCTTTCAGGTAGTAAGCAGCAAGTCGTACCTTGACCTGCTCAGGTGGTGCTAGGGTTTCGAAGGCGGTCTCCATCTCGGAGATGTATGCCTCGAGCTTACGGGGATCGGTCTCCCCACTGAATGAGGCGGCCTCAGATCAGCCAACGCCTTGACCCAATTGGTCTCTCGTGGCGGTGGTGGTGGTGGCTGAACTCCGGGCTGTTGCCCTTGCTGAATAGCAGCAACTAGATCGGGTACCAACTGGGCTACGGCGGCTGCAACTGCCTCAGCCATAGTCTGTGCCGTAGTATCATCGCCCTGGTTACCCAAATCTCCAGTACCGCGCCCGCGGCCTCTACCTCGTGGTCTACCTGCCATCTGAATTCATATGAACATCTCATTAGCATTGTGCTTGCACACTTATCGGTCCAACGATTGTAACGCTTCCCGACAATAAGGTATCTCCACACTTAGTTAGTGGTCAACCTTTCCAAATCTGTTCACTTAGGTATCTGTATTTAGGTTTCCTAACTCGGTATATCCCTAAGCTCGGTATTCTAGTCATCAGAGCGATACTTCGCTCTGATACCACTTTTTGTAACACCCCTACTACGCACATAACTATACTTGGAATCGCAGCGGAAAATAAACAACTAAACGGTGACTAAACGATTGGTGCTACAATGCCGTCAACCACCCACGTGGTTAACAAGGCTGAATAAATACAAATGTACCGGTCTGATGATCAGACTCCCGAGCATAGAACTAACAACCATATATATACATCAACATAATACCGAGTGTTTACAAAATCCTTCACTGTATACCATCACTGTAATCCACCATAACAAGTATATAATACGCCACGGGAGCACAGGCGCATCCCGGGCAAACATCCAAAAGTACTCCAAAAGTAAACTACTCTCTAGGATCTAGAGCCACTCTGCCTCTTCGATCCTCATCCTGCAATAAAAATATGGAGCCCCCGAGGGGGTCAGCACCTTTGCTGGTATGGCTAACGCGCAGCCCATCGGCTACCGGGATACGCGCAACCAATTGTCATGATGACATGATATTTATTTTAAAACACACAACATGTACATATATAACATAACACAGGTATTGTACACATCATAACACACATCACAAACATACAATTCCTTTTGGAAGAGAACCAACACAGTTAGTCCCCATTGAGAGCTTAGAGAATGTTGCCATGCTCATACCTTGCTCGTTACACAACTCGTTACCGTCCGGTTAGATTGAACGGTTAACTTAACACAAGGTGCCTCGGATATAGTGATCCAAGCACACCGAAACAAAACATATAGTATGCCCCTGTGGCCCGACGTGAGTCAGTAAAATAGCCTTGGTTAAGCTAAAGGGAAGGTTAGAAACCAAATTGGAAACTTAACCATAACATACAGAGAGAATCGAACCGGTTATGACATCGACTCCCATACTCACACGCGTGGCCGGAACAGACCGGACTCCTCACTTCCCCCGTTAGCCCTTGTTAGTAGTTCATCATTGAACACACACAATTCACAATCATAGGTCAAATCTTGTTAGACCCACACAAGGGGAGAGAGAGTCACTTAACAACATAATAATATTTAACAACTGTAAACTCTTTACATGGTTTAATCTTACAAAGTCGTAAACACACAGAAAACAAGCAACACACAAGCCGGTGTAAACCGGTAGGCAACAGACTGCAAGAAAACCATACCTTGGTCCTTGCCTCGACTGATTTCCACCTTGAGAGAATCCTAAACACATTAGTAATGTCGGTTAATTATTTATTTAACTTCAAACTTACTAAGTATTTAACATGTTTGTATGACATGTTTTAATGCCTATCTTACCCTAGGTACCTTCATTATACACCCTAGGGTTAACTACATAAGTCACATTCTTTTCTGTTTTTTTTTTTTTATTTTTACAAGTTTTAGGTCCGACCGGACTTGCCGACCGGACTTGTCCATGTCCGGTCGATTCCGAGAGTTTCTCCCCTTCGGAAATTCAGCCCGACCGGACTTGCCAAGTCCGGTCCTATGTCCGGTCGATTCCAGTAACTCAATCCGTACAAAATTTTCTACTCCGACCGGACTTGTATGTCCGGTCCTATGTCCGGTCTATTCCAGAGTGTTTATTCTCTTTGTAAATTTAGCCCGACCGGACTTGTCCATGTCCGGTCCCATGCCCGGTCCATTCCAGAAACTAATTCTCGCAGGGTAAACAGGTCCCGACCGAGCTTGCAAGTCCGGTCGCAAGTCCGGTCGGCCCCAAATCTATGTTTTCCTTTTACATTCAACTCCAAACTTCACCCCATATAACCTAGTACTCCCTAACCTCATTTGGGCACTTTAAACACAACTTAAGACACCCTTAAACACTCATAAAACTCATTATCTAATTCCTTAAGCCTTTACCCATTTCTTCACAAAATTCCTAACACTTACAATGTTTTCTCCAAGTTTTTCAAGTGGTGTTTCATACCTATGATACTATATCCCAAAAGCTTCCTCCTTATTTTAACATCATCTCCCAAGCATCACCTCTCACAACTAACTCCTTATATTCATCTTGACAATTCTTTTCCAAGTTCACACTTTCTCCTTATTTTACCAAAGTTTGCCTAAGTCTTACCTAAGTCCAAAATGACTTTGGTACATACTAAAACCTCAAGATTATGCCTAAATCTTTTTACCCTCTAGAACACTTCCTAGTTCATCAAAATTCCTTTACAACATCTTGAACTCCTTATGCATTTTCTAAATTTCGACATAGTTTCTCCTAGCATTTTGTTACACCTTAGCACATTATTTCAATCATTAAACATCCTAGAACACTAAGAACACCAAGAACCACTTTCTTACACAACTTCACCCAAATTCACACTACATCACAATATAGTGCATAACTTAAACTGCATGGCACTTAGGCCCTTAAATGCATGGCTCTTAGGCCCTTAAAGTGCTTAAATCTTAAACACTGAATTTCCACAATATATATGCCTTTAAACCTGCGATTACATACAACAAGACATATGTTATTTTACTAGTCTCCTTGAGAACATTTACTAGGTCATTTACCATGTGCTCTTTAGGTAGTTTTAATAAGCCTATAGCTCATTTCTCCTAAGGCATTATACAACATTAAGTTAGTAGATTTACCTCTTTTTCCACCACACTTCCTTCTTGTTTCTTTACAAAACCGTATGGTATTTTGATTCTTTGACAAGTTCTAAACAATATACAAACATTATAATGAGTATTCAAGCTATAGGCTTCATCTCATTGTAAAACCCTAATTGACATTGTTTCAAAACATTAATGTAGTTGTTTTACCTTGATCTTTGAAGAGAGTTTGAATATATAACAAGAGGGACTCCACCTAGTCCATGAAGTGTTGAAATGAAGCTAGAACAAAGTCACACAATGAGCTAAATCAATGTGTATTTTCGACATGACAAAAACAAGGAGGAAACTTGATTTTTGTTTGAGATTCCTTACCTAGAGGCAAAGGAGAATAATATGTCAAAATATAAGCTCAAGCTCCTTCAATGGTGGAACACCTTGGCACCGAAATGGAGCTCTTGGAGTTTTGAGAAGATAGGAATGAAGAGCTTGATGAGAGGAAGAGATGGTGGTATTTGTTTTTGATTTGGACAAATGAGCTAGGTTTAACAAGTGGTCAAAGTTGGAACTTCCATGGTGATAGTGGTATTACCGAGAGAGAACAAGGAAGAAGGAAGAAGAGGTGTTTGCAAACCGTGGGAATGAAGGAAAGAAATGAGAATGAAGATAGAAGTTGCTTTTAGAAGATATTTATGTTATAAGTAAAAAGTAGTTTTACTTAGTTTGCTTTAATTACTTATTACCTTAACTAGAGAGTGGTGAGTCACCACACTTATAAAAACCGGCCCCCTTTATTAGTATAAGGGCATTTTAGTCTTTGTTTGTCAATTTAATTACTTAATACAACATATGTTATAAACTAGCTTATAAAAAGTACTATTCACCTAAACAAGGCACTTAGAAGTGAAATTTTTGATTTCCCACTAACATAGCCACCCAAATGTGATACTATATAGTACACATATATATTTAAGAGTAATGATGGACATTTAGCCACTCAAACTCATTTACAAGACAATTTTTCAAAAACGTGCTTTAAGACTTCTTAAGCACATTTTGTGTTTTAACTTGTTTTCAAGCTTGGTTTTCTTGGTAATTGGTTTAATAAGTTCATTAGTATATAATGAGGTCTTGGTAAGCTCATTAGGTCTTACTCAAGTTTATCCCAAGCTTAGAGCACATTTGGCTCTTATTGACTTTAAAGCACATTTGTGTTTCCTTTTTGTTTAAATTTGTTTACTAAGGTTTCTAAGACTCTTTTTAGTCTTATTACACCCTATTTAGGTGTTTAAACAACATAACTAGGTTTGGGGTATTTCAAAAAGTCTCTCATTGTAGACAAACTTTCAGCTAGATTGGCAAGGAATAATGGAGGCTTGATTGATAATTGACACAAGAGGACAATAACTAAGGTAGGTATATGTTTCCTTTTGATTTTTCTAAGTAGAATAGCCATGCCAATTGTTGTCTTCTTCCTTTGTTATTTACGGTAGTATTAGTGTAGGTTGGCTACTGATTTCTTTGACAATTGAAACATGAGAACATGCTAGGTTGGTGGATGTCTTATTTGATTAATTATAGAGTAGTCAAGCCCTTCTTTTTCTGCTTAAAATCGGCCACCATGTGCTGTATAAGACAATTGATTTTGTCATTTTAGACATAGGAAACTAGCTTAGGTAGGTATATGTCTTATTGACTAATTAATGAGGCAATCAACCTCTCCTTTTCCCACATGGAATCGGCAGCCACAAGGTAGCACATGGGTTGTTTCAATTCCATATATTAGACTAATGCTAAAGTAGATCTAGGACTTTACTTTTGGTATTTTAATTTCCTTGTTTTTCTTAAACTAATCCCTTGTTGTTTTTCCTGCAGGAAATTGGTAATGAGGTTCCTCTCTTGACTGAGATTATTTGACAATATAACATATGGCACATGGGAGATGAGTCACCATTCCATAACTCAATTTACAACTAAAAACTAGTCAAAATCACCTAAAATGGCGCCTACAATAGGGACTGTATGGGACTGATTTCTAATTTGATTCCTGTCACACTATATTTTATTAAGACCATATTATAACATGTAATAGGTTCCAGCATTTATTTGGTACATTTATACTAAGGTAAAAGATGAAAGTTCTAAGGTAAAAATGCTGATTTTAGGTACCTTTTGACCCAAAAATCGGCCCTGTTTGTGCTATGATTTTAGCACTGGATTTAATTGATTTAGATGTTAATTTATCCCCTTTTAATTATCAACTCGTGGCTCCTCAAAAACTTCAAGGTAATTGCGTAAAACGCGTTTTGTGACATCCGAAGGTGCGTTTTGTGCTTTAAGAATATTTTGGAATATGAGTAGTCGCTATGAGTTCCAAGTGTTTATAAACATTGTTTATAGTCAATAATAATATGTTAAGGTGTTACATTGAGTTACATGGGGTTATATCAACTCATAACTCAATTTCCGGGCTACCGGGACACTCCCGAGCAAAATAGGAGCGTTAAGAATTTCCCCCGAGCACTTTGTTTATTTTGAGAAAGTAGCTCGAGAATCCTCTTTATAATGTTGAATAACAATGTTAGGAACTCTAAGAATGAATTATATAGGAGTTCGTGCCACCTCGCACTCTTCCGGGGCATTCCCGGGCCTTTATGGGGCCCCCATCGGGAACTTCCGAGAGCTTTGCGTTTAACTGAGAATTTATCTTGAGGACTTCATCTTATATGTTTAATAAAGTGTTATGGTGCATTTGGAATGAAGTGTAATTCTTTACTTTATTTTATAAAGTACTTCCGGGACTTTCGGGCCTTAAGGGCCCTTAAGGGAACTCCCGGGCATATTGTATTTTTACTCAGTTCTAACTGAGGACTTGTGTTTTAAATGTCATAAAATGATCCTTGATTAACTTCATATGAGTTTTATAGCTTATATAACTTGTTTAGCTTAAGGTCGGGCTTTAATGCTCGTTTTTGACCTTAAGGAGTTTAGGTGCGTTTTTAACTCCTAACTGTTTATATATTTTTCTCAAGGTTTAATAGTCCCCCAAATAATTTTTATTTCCATTTATTTAATTATTTAAAGGTTAGGGGTATTTCAATAGTATAGTTCCGACACACCGTACATGATTACTTTATTGAGATGTGTCGGATATAATATAGATCCGAACACATCGTGCACAATATGCCCCTAACCTCAATCATAAGTTTAGGTTGGAGAGCCATTTGTGAGGGTCGTGGGAAGGTTAAATTACAAGAAGCTCCCTCTATGGGGTCTATCACATCATACTACATTAGGGTTATCCAAGTCCAGTTAGTCACACAGGGGAGGTAACACATTCACGTAACACAATCCACAATTTACGCATGAATAGCCGTAGTTAGAACGTTCCCGTGGTTTGGGACGTTTACAACCAAACATCGTTCTCTTATGTGGTCCAAACTTAGCTAACGGGGTTAACACTTACTCAAGGTTAGACGGTATCGGGAACAAAACGCCACATAATCAAATACTGTAAACTCATTACATGCTTATCTTATAAGGTCGTAAACATCCATTAAAACACACAAGCACACAAGCCGTGTGTAACTCCACAGGACACAGATTACAAGAAAACTATACCTTTCACCATGGGATTTCCCTAACGCCATCTTACGTTCCTCGGATAATCCTCGAACCACTGATAACATTTCAAGTGATCCTATTAACATTAAGATTATACGGTATGTAAACAATTGGTACGCCCGTATTTAACCCCGTTGTCCCGTTAATCTTAATTTTAATCATGGGGGTTTTAAGTTCACAACTTTCACATTTAATCTATCACTTGTTTACACTTTTAATGACCTTTACATGTCACCAAACGAGTCCTAAACATCATCTAATACCATTACCCATCAATCCCCATACTTTTAGAGGCTTTAAAACACTTTCGGGACAATTTTTGGTCTGGTCCGCGACTTGGTCCGGACCTAAAGTCCCGGACCATCACTGGAATTCACTTTCGGGCATTTTTTCACTTGGTCCGGGTCTTGGTCCTGGACCACTTACAAAACAAACTTTCAGCTCATTTTAAGGGTGGTCCAGGACCTTATCCAAGGGCTAGGTCCCGGGCCCTGCTAAAAAGGTGCTAAAACACCATTTTTCAATTCCTAATCCAACTTTAATCCTCACCTAATCTTTTCCTAATCTTTCCACATGTTTCCAAACATGTTAAAACACCTTAAACACGCATCAAACCTTCCTAAACCATTGGTCAAACCATTGCTTAATTCTTGCTCAATTAGACAAATTCACATCTCTTATTTTTGCACATTATGAACACTAGTGTACCTCCAACCACTCTCATGACAGCTTTCAGTCTTCTCCCAACCATTTGACCATTCCAAATCCTTCCTAGCACATTTATCTCTACTTCCCAATCTCTTTTATTATTTTCCAAGTCCCACACCTTAGTTCCTCTCTAGCAAAATCCAAACATTCATACCACTCATTTGCTACAGATTTTTGCTCTATCCATTTCAAGCCTTCAACTAACATTTAAAGGTGATTACTTCAAACAAATCAATTCCTACATACACCTAGCTAACCCCTAGGTTATTTAAACTCATAAGGTCACCTAAAACACTCCATTTCTACAGAAATTTCGCCATAACTTCGTTACTATACTAACTCATCCAAATTTCATCATCTTCATCACCTAATCCCAAATATTCACAATTCACATAAGCTAGCCAAATTCAAGCTCAACTAACCAAATCCTTAGGGGATTCTACCAGCACATAATTCATCCAAAACTCATTCAACACATTGTAATGCAATAATCATAAATTGCATGGCTCCAAGGCCCTTAAATCACACAATAATTCCCATTGCCTTGAGCATAAACCACAATTCTCTCTTATAGAGATCAAACACATTTCCACCACAAATTTTGGTTCATTCTTTTAAACTACCCAACCCAAAATTTTAAAGGCGTTAAGGGTAAACATGAGGGTAGTTTAATTACCTTAAATTCACACGCCTTCTTTCTTTTCCTTTCTCTTCTTCCTTGCTCTTTCTTTTCTCTTTGCTCTTGTTTTACAAACCAGTCTTGTGGGGTTTATTTTGCTAAGCTAAAGATCATTGCCCAATGGAACAATAATGAGTATTAAGAGATTACTTAAACTCTTGAAATAAACCTAACACTTAAAAGAGTGTTTAAGGCACAAAGAGAAGGGTTCACCTTCCAATTTCCAAAGGAGTATTCTTGGCAATCAAAATGAGAAAGCTCCAGCACTTCTTGAAGATGAAACAAGGTTAGAACAAAGGACAGCAATGGAGTTCAAAAATCTGGAAAAATCGGTCACAAGGAAAAGTTAGGAAAAGAAGGTTTTTCAAGCTTTTCTAACCTTAGGACCAACAAGGAGTAGAAATGGTGTTCTTCCCTTCAAAAATAAGCTACAACCATGTAGATGAACTTCATCTTTTGAAGGTTTTAGAAGGTGCAAAAGAGAGCTCTTGAGGAGGGGAACAAGGATATGTATTTATTTTTGGATTTGGAGCATTGTGGAGCCTTGAACAAGGGAGAGAAGTAGAGAGCTGGATGAAGGCTTCCAAAATCACCATTGAAGAAGGTTGGGAGGAAGGGGAGTGCTGGGAGAAAGAGAAATAATTGTAAGAGAGGAAGAGGAATGGGAATAGAAGAGAGAAAAGGTAAAAAGGTGAGTTGTACTTGTTTTTTAATTTATTGAATTTGTCTCTAGTGACTAAAGAGGAGTCAATAGAAGAGAGAGGGAGGGAAAAATGTGGGTGTATAGAGGATTTCAGATTTTTACAAAATGAATGAGAGGTATTTTGGTATTTTAGCAATTAACACCCCATAAGTCCCCGTTTGGCACTATTCATCAATCCGGGACCGTTTTCCGGCTTTTTCTCGTTTTGTTAATTTTAACGGTTCTTAAACCTTCAATAATGTTTTATTATAGTTATATGATCCACTATAATTTTTACGAGTTCATTTAACCACTTAAAGTCATATTTTCGGGTTTTCTCGAAAAACGTGCTTTAAAGCTTCGTTTGCATTTTTAACCCACTATATGGATCCGTTTTCCTCGGGATTTGTTCCCACATGTTATTTAGGCATAATTAAGCCTTAGGAATCCAATTAGGACCCTTGTAGAGGTTATATACCTCCTATGATTACATAACGCGCGTTTTCACGTTTTGTGACTTTTACGCGTTTTCCTTTTTCTTTTGTTTTCTCTTTCTTCACCAATGTTCATAAGGACTTAATTAGCCTTAGAATATCATAATTACACAATTTATTAACACATTTAAGTTTCAGAGTATTTCAAGGAATCTCATAACCTTAAGTCATTATCTCATTGTCTATTAGAGCTTAATTCATGAATCCCCAAATCATGGGAAATCCAATTCTTACCTAATTAGCCAAGGTTTAAGTCACTAAGTAGCATTAAGCAAAATATTAAATAATAGCCCTAAGATTTTACCCCCTAATCAAGAGTGTAAAAGTTAGGGTTTATCCCACTTTTGTCAAGTTCCAAACTCAAGCCCAAATGTTGAATGAAACCACCATAAATTCCATAGCTGATTAAAGTAAAGCATTAATTGATATTGAAGGAGATAAAACAAGAGTATTTAATGAGTTGGGTTAAAAGCATTCAATGAGCAATATTAGGGTCAAACTGCATCTTAGGATACAAAATGAGACTACTCAACCATTGAAAAAGGAAAGAGAAGAGAAAAGAGAGATTTAGCCATTAGAGGAGCTCTAGAGCTTCAATGGAGGTGGATTCTTCCTTCACTTCTTCTCTTTTTTTCTCCTCTTCTTTTCTCCCTTCTTTCTCCTCTCTCTGTCTCTCTTCTTTTAGGTTGTGGTCGTGGTGAATGAATAATGAGAAGAGATCCCCCAAAATTCAGCTTTTCAAAACATAAATCTGGGTAGAATTTCGTCCGACTGACCCTCCCAGGGTCGGTCCCGTGGGTCGGTCGGCCCTCTGGTAAAGTAGGCATGTGCTCATTTTTAAGCTCGACCGACCCTCCTAGGGTCGGTCCTAAGGTCGGTCGATTCCAGTAGGGTGCAAAAGAGTTGGACAGGGTTGGACTGACCCTCCCAGGATCGGTCCCCAGGGTCAGTCGAGTCCAGTGAGCTCCTCTTTGCACCCGAATTGTCCCGATGCTTCCCGTTGGCTTGGCATCCTTCTCGAAGTGTTCAAACATTGATGCAACCTCAATTCAAGCTTTCAAAATGTACTCACATGAGTATTTACCTATTCAAATATGTCAAAAGTATAAGCTCACTAATAATCACAAAAGTACTCCATAAAGTGGTGAAATAAGTTATGCACCAAGTAAAATGAAGGAGAATAAAGACCTTGAAATAACACTATTTCACTGTAACACCCCAATCTTCAGCTCTAATTTTTTTTCTGAACAATACAGCAGAAGACTTACTAAAGTCGGGGTGCTTGTACGGTATGAAACGTATTGTCAGCAAGTGTACTGGTCTGTCGTAGCAAGTTTTCCTAGGTAGTATTCTCTAGGTTATCGAACCAAAGGAGGATGTGTCTAGTTTGAGTCTTTAATCTACTAACTAATAAACTATAGAAAAATAACAAGAATAATTGGGGGTTTGATTGCAGAAATTAAATAAACAATAATAAAAACAATTAAAAGTGAGTTTCTAATAAATCTAAAAAGCGAATCCTGGTTTACTACTTCTTCCTAGTTTATCAATTCTCTTCCTGAGTGTTTCTAAATTCTAGATTGCAACCTCAGATCTAAATTAATCTAAAACCGGTCTCCCACAAGATAGATTCTTACTAGCAATTCCCGAATCCTAACTCTCGTTATGAATTTACAAATTAACTAATAGCGTTAACGGTTCATCTGGTTTCTAGTCAGCTAATCCCCAGGAATGCCATCTGTAGTTTTACTGGTAATATTCCTAAGATCTAATGAACGCCGCAGTTCTCACTTATAAACAATTTATGCCAAATAAACTCAAGCAATTATCAATCACAAGAGAATTCAATAAAAAACAAGGAATAAAACTACAATCAGTATAGAATTTATATGTAACTACTCAGGAAGCAAAATAATAAACTAGTTGTTCATAGTAACACAAGAATTCTAACAACTACTCGGACATCGGAGACAAAGAAATAATAATAATAATTAAGAGATTAGAAAACATCATCTAATTATGGGACGATGATGAATCCAGTCTCTGTCTTCTGCTCCGGTCTGTCAGAACGTTTCCGTTACCTGCGCGGCTGCTGGGGTTTTGTTTTCTCTCTCTATCGTTACCGAATTCTCTCTTTATATCGTCCCCGTGCTCACGTCTTGTATATACCATATCTGAAAACTATATTTCATTATGACAATCATCCATGTACTGCAGCCCACGTGAGTATGCATTCTCAATGCGTGACTTCTTCTTCTTTTTTTCAATATGCCGGCCCACATAATCCTCTCATTCATGCCACCGTAAATCGTCTAATGCTTTTGTCCATTGTCTCCACCTGTGTCGTGAGTAATTCAGCCCAAGGATAAGAGTACAGAAGCCCACACCACGTCATGTACCTGCATGGCCCATGAAGAATTGATTTCTGAAGTTGTCGTGCGTGAGTCAACTCCAGTACTCGCGTTTCCATCAGTTTCTTGGTCCGGGTGTGTGTCAAAGTGTAAACCCGGACCAATCCATAAAATAGGCAGTAGGTTCCGTTGTAATGTGGTCCGGGCTTATAAACCAGTACATAAATCTGGAACATGTTGTAAATTAAGTGGAATATCCGTTTTTGTTCTGTTTGGTCCCAGTTTGATCGTGAAGCTTTTGACATATGTTTTTTGACCTTTCTTTAGCGTTTTTAACCTGTTTTAGCATAAAACCACATGTGAAGAATAATATAAACATTTAACATAATTAAGTGTATAAGTAAGGAATTTATCATATAAACCAATAAAATAAATCACATTATGCATAGAAATATAGATAAATTCCGCACTTATCAGTGCTACCGCCACACCCACACTCACTGTGGATGCTAAGGCTTATTACCACTACTATACCAAAATTAGTCCAACTCTTAAACTTTATATATATATATATATATTCAAAAACCTAACCATAACCTTACCCACTAACATCTTTAAAAACTAGGTATTAACTTACACCATCCTTACTAGCTTATACAAAAGTGTTTAAACCTATTACAACTGAACTTAATTGAAATACTATATCATCTTCTAGCTTCAGTCTCTAATCCTATCTAGCTCCACACTTCCGTGCAACTTCATGACTAGGGAGAAACACCATCTTTCCCTGTACCTGTGGTCAGTCATACAATCACAGAGAAAAGACCACAGGGCATAACGCCAAAATCAGCAAAGCTGAGTAATTCTTGCGACCACATGTCAAATACATTTATATTTATGAAAATACTCAAGACAACATAATAGCACACAAGTAACCATAGTATGTCACACCACCGGATACCCTACCAGAACATAGCACTATATCCATAATATTACCAGGGCACCAAAATATATTCCCATACAATACAGTGAAACAACCACAAGATTAAACGAATCATATCAGAACCCTATTCCTATGCAAACCGGACACCCACGTAGGGGCCGCTGCAAACCGAATTCACCACTGCAAACCGGACACTCAACAAGAGGCCTCTGCAAACCAAATTCATCACTGCAAACCAGACACTCAATAAGAGGCCGCTGCAAACCAAGTTACCAATGCAAACCGGACACCCGTTAAGAGGCCGCTGCAAACCTTGATGCAAACCGGATACCCGATAAAGGTCCGCTGCAAACCATGCTACCTCACCCCATATCCTTAAGTGTGCACACCCCCTATAAGTCATCATCCCAAAGAGTAGATCATGATGGCTTACCCACAAATCATTGGTAGTGGGGAAAAATCAGTGTTCGGCCTCCGAGGGCTCATAAACTTGTTATACCAAGTACCAAAGTCATTACCAAGTGTTCAAGCTGTTCCACCACGTCCTTAACCTTATTAGAACATCCACAAAACATCGTAAGAATAATCAAAGCACATAGCCACCATTAACCAAACTAAAACCAAGTTAAAGCACATAATAAACACCTTGAAAATACCTTAAACACAACTCCTTGGTTAAGGTATTACCCCTGTATAAATTTGGCCCACCAATTAAAGAGTTCAATAGCAACATCTTATGAGTGTTCGGTCACGAATTCAAAGCAAGAAACTTTCAGAAACCTCTTCATAATTTGAATAGAGACCAGAAAGGTCTTAAAGCACGTTCTTAGGTCTTGTCTTACCTTTAACTCATAAAAACTCAACTGGAGAACTTACCCATGAATTGTAATATTGTAGAGGGATAAGTACTCATAATATTTGGCCAAAACCCATGGAAGGTATTCACGAAAATCACACACCAAGCTGACTCCAAGTTAAAGCACAAAAATCACAGAAATTGACATCAAGAAGTCAAGGTTTGTTCACCAAGTTTCCCAGAACTTCTTGGGGCCTATTATATATCAAAATAACCATTGAAGAGTCTAATTGCATACCATGAAAATATTTAGAAGAGATACACAGCATAAGCTATCGAAAATAGCACAAACAGAAAGCGTCGCCAGAACTGACACATGAGGAAAGAATGGTGGAGCACAAGAACTACTTCTCCTTCTTGCCATCTCTCTTCACCACGAGTTAGATACTTCAAATATATAAATGGGGATACCAAGAACGCTTAGAGATTCACTTGGAAAGACCTCCAAATCCTTCTACTTTTACACGGCTTCTGCACTGGGAAGGAAATTGGCTTCTGTTTTGGTGTTCTTGGGTGGCTGGCTTGCTTTACCTTATAATTCGTGTTTATATGGGTTTAATGAGGTAGGAGAAGATGTTTTCTGTGTGTTGGAAGGCCTGGGAGTGGCTTCTTTCTTATAGGCAGAAGAGGAGAAGTCTTAAGGCAAAGGAAACCTTATAAGCATGACACCTCATGAAACACCTATCTACCTTTGTAACCATTGATTGAATAAGTAATGTGAACACATATAAGGGCTAGTAATTGGTAGGGGAGGTCATGGATGCTGCAGGAATCATCATGAGCTGAAGATAAATCATGACATGTAATAAATGACATTAAATGGCATTAATGAGTGGCCGAAATTTTAAGGCCTTGTTTGGCTTGTGTTTGCCACCTCCTTTATAGGGTGTGTGTTGTATCATGTCTAATTAATGTGTAAGTGTAAATGGAAGTGGATACATTTCAGGTTGTAACTCATTTAAGGCTCCACTTAAGGGTACAAAAGGAATTAAGGTGTTTTAAGAGCAAATAAGGAACATGTGGTTTTACTTTGACTTAAATTCTAACTAATGACCTTGTGACACCTCCTACTAGCTTGATTAACCTCCCTACTTTCTTGCTGGCTAGTGTAAAGCTTTTAACCAATCATTTTGTGTCACCTCGTGCTTCCCGACGCCTCGTGCTTCTTGACACCTCGTGCTTAGGTAACTAGGTTTCCACCTCATGCTTCCTACCTACTAGGTCGCCACCTCGTGCTTACCTCAACTAGGTTGCCACCTCGTTATTACCAAGCTGTTTAAGGTGTTTCATAAGGAGAAAAGTGATTATGATGGAATAAAACTAGCTATGAGGGCATTTCTGGCTACTAGAATTTTACCGGGTCTTGTAGAATTTTCTAAGGCTTCCCATCTCTGGTCATTAGGGTTTCCTAGGGTCTTATTAAGTTTCCAAGGCTTCCCTAAAGTTTTTAGAGCCATCTCCATGGTTTCTGGGACTTCCGGGACTTTCGGGGACCAAGGTTTCTAGTATTTTTGGGACTTCTAGGAATTAGGGTTTCCAGCGTTTCCGGGACTTCCGGGAATCAGGGTTTCTTTCCTAACTTGGGGTATTTCTTTCACCACTTATCAATCATCATTAAGATCATGTTTCATTTCCATTATCTCATCAACAATGAATCATCACATTACATATATTTAGTTTAGTAAACCAAGGTCACCGTGACCATACTATGTCCACAACCAAGATTCAATATCCAAAGGCCATTTTCAAACATCATTTAAGATCATTCATCAAGATCATAAACATCTTCACTTACTCATGTCCAAGTTCATGCACTATAGACTATAGAGATCATCAAGTCCATAATGTGTTTTTCCTTTTGAACGACCTAGATGCTAACCCAAACTAAAAGCTCCCAAACCAAAGTCAACTAAACCAAAGTCTCCCAAACTAAGACTATCCCAACCAATTCAACTGGCCTAAACTACACCAAATCAAACTAAACTAAATGAATTGTAGTGTAGATGTGATTACAAAGCAAATAATAATAATGTTAGGGCTTCTTGCAATACAAGATGCAAGAGTGGGAAGTTTCCTAAATGTCGTAGCTATGTGGTTTCCACGTTTATCCTATGTATTACCTCCCAAACCAGTTTCTTTATTGTTGATGAGGCATGCATCCACATTGCACGCCATTCCTTGATATTCACTAGGGAAACCTCTTGCATGATCCAATGAAAATGCTAAATGAGGATAGTAAGACAAACCTGAACGATGATAGTAAGTTGAATTTACAAAGGAAGTCATTTTATAGTAACTGATTCTTGAAGATTGATGTCTCTCTAAACACACAACACCATCAAGAAACTTGTTACTAGTATATGCATAAAATAATAGTTTAGCACTAATAAATCCCATTTTGAAACAAAAGGGAAGATGGTTCCAAGGTTAATCCAGCACAACTACTCTTAGCCTATAAATCCCTACTTAGAATAAAGGGGAAGATAAATTTGGGGTGAATCTAACCAAAGGTTAATTTCATTGCAAATCATTCTTGTGCACATACTCTTAATAATGGGGATTGGTTATGTAGTTATTCATAGTTCAAAGACAAGGATGACCACATTGATCTAAGCATATTTGAAAGGGGGGGAAGACAAACATGCACTAATATGGGCAGGGCGGGTGATAAGAAGTTAAATTTTCATTGCAACTATAGTATTGTCCCTGATAGTCAAGTAATAAGAGAGGAACATAGCTTCATTTGTGCTAGTGACTATATATAAGTAATAAAAGAGCAAACATTGGTTGTGAGAAACCATTCATGATTTTCAATAATCATAATGTGTTTGGTTATAAGATTCTATTTACAACTATTTGAAGGTATGTAATGGCACATTGGAGAAATATACCCTTTTGGATGTTTACAAATGTTAATGGGATTTTATCTTCTAAGTTTAACTGAAGTGGATGATGAGAACTATTTAAAATTAGGACCATTTCTTCTGAAAACAGTCCACTTATTCTTAGACAGGAGCTTGGACAAAAGAGAAAGGAAGCACACCGCCTAGTATGTCCCTCTTAAGCCGAGGAGACAATCATCTTTTACTTTTCTATTTTGTAGTTAAAATATTTTCTTGCATCCTACAATGAGCCGGTCCATAGTGAACGTCAATAAGCCATATGAAATGGGTTAATATATAAGGCTCACATCTTGAGCCAGTCATTCAAACATAATTTGATGAAACCAGAAGAGCATAGTGATAAGACTGAACAACAAAGTGATGTAGATGGGCACGGGATCTCTCAGCAGATGGCAACACAAAGAGAAGAGATTCTGCAAGCTCGTTGCCTTCTATAAAATGGGTGGGACAGAAAAATTCTATTGCTAACCAATTTAGAGTTTCTCATGTTCCTACATCCATTTACTTATCCCACTACTCATAAAACAATTAGTCTCAAGGATCCAACAATAGTCCAAGATAATCAAACTAATAGTCCACCATATATCCTTACTCTCACAAAGTGTACACTATAAATCAACCTCAAGAACGACAATTAGGGATCCCATTAAGAACAGTGTTGACATGGTATCCAGAAGAAGCTGGAGTGTACTAACACACTGAATCATTGAGAGACATATTGTTTTATCTTAGAATTGAGGAGAATGGAACATTCTTCTTCAAGCCGATCAATCAGACATAAGTCAATCGAACCAGAAAAGCATAGTGATAATACTAACAATAGAGCGATGTAGATAGGCATGAGATCTACTGACCAATGGCAATAGAAAGAGACGAGATGCAATAAGCTCCCCACCCTTCTATGAACACGTGTGGGGCAAAACAATTCTATTGCTAGCCAATGAGGTAGAGTTTCTTCTATTCTTACATCCACCTACTTGTCCCGCCACTCAAAAAGCAATAATTCTACGAAAGTATAGACAAAGAACATGATAGATCCAAATGATCAAATTATTAGTCTACCAAATATCCTTACTCCAATAAACCGTACAATGTAAGAGCAACAATGAGATTCCCAAGAAACATTCCAGTAAAATCTAGAGTGTACTAACACATTGAATCACTAAGAGACATATTGTTTTATCTTAGAATTGAGGAGAATGGAACATTCATCTTTACCTTTGTGGCCCGTTGAGTGGTTAGTTGAATGTCTAAAGAAAATGGAAACTCGCCATTTGGTATGTGCCCGTCAAGTTCAGACGACAATTATCTTTTATTTTTGTTTTCGAATTAAAATATGAGCTTGCATCCTAGAATGGGCCCGGCCCACGCCCATAGGGAACGTCTATAGTCCATATAAAATGGGCTTAATATATAACTATTTCTCCTCTCTCCCGTAATGAGTAAATGAGACACACATCTCGCTCTCGTGACGTGGGTTTACGAAGCCGTGACTAGCTCGTGTTTCTTTCTTCTCCGGCACACAAAGCCAACTGTATCAAGGCCAAATCAAACTTCTTCTCCCGGTGGCGGCGTGTGGCGATGAGCTGAGAGAGAAAGCGTGGGGATGAGGTGAGAGGAAAACCATGTCGAGTTCGTTGATTGCCCGATTTACTAAATGCGCTGTTGATAGAGTTCGTCATAACCGAAGAATTCTCACCTCATATTCTTCTTACTCCTCTTCTTCTTCTTCTTCTTCTTCGCCCGTTCCTGAAGATACTTCTGCTCCTTCTTCCGATGGTGTTGTCTTGACAGATAATTGCGTTCAGGTACTTTCTTTCTTTCATGTGATGATACACATCTGAGTTTTCTTTTTAATCACTCTTCCTCGTTTCTAGCCTACTTCATCTTAATTCGTTCTCGAATCTTACTGATTAATTGGTGATGGTTTCTATGATCGATTTAATTTACCTTTAAATTAGTATTTGATCCCGACTAGATGTTTTTTCGTATGTTACATCAGACTTTATTCATGTTCCTCATTGGGAAACTTCTGACTCGTAAATCGGACGTTCGTGTTGCCCAACAACCTCAGCCTCATATTTGAAAATTTTGGAATTGTATTTGTTTACATTTGTTCTTCCCGCATTCTAGTAATGGTGGTATACTAATCTGTTATTCGCTCTATTACTGTTATAGAGGAAGAGCTTTTTTGCTGTTAAATTGCTACTTGTGGTCATTTTGGTGAAAATTAATAACTGAAAATTCAGAGGATGAGGGAACTGCAAGCTACCGAAGAATCAGCAAAGGAGAAGATGCTTAGGCTTAGGGTAGAAGCTGGTGGATGCTCTGGTTTTCAGTATGCGTTTTCTCTCGACGATAAAAGAAATCCGGATGATAGGTAATTTGTTTCGTTCTTAATTCGCACTGAGAGTTTCTTATTATCACTGCTATGAATTGAGCTGCCACCAAAGAACTGGATTTGATTTGTTCCTTAAAAGCTATGTATTACCTCTACTTCTGGTTTCCTCGTGTGACTTTTTACTTTCTCTTTGATTCTGGGTGTAGGATTTTTGAGAAGGATGGAGTGAAACTGGTGGTTGATAACATCTCGTATGACTTTGTGAAGGGTTCTACTGTTGATTATGTTGAGGAGCTTATCCGCTCTGCTTTCCAGGTACCTCGCTCATGTAATCTTTTTACAAAGTTCAGCTCCAAGCTGATTTTGGTGTATACCACTATGTATACGGTTGATCTCATTGATTGCCTGTAAGTATTGTTTATGTTAGTCATTCAATGGTACTCTTGTGAATCTCAAAGTCCCTACTTCTCTAAACAACTGCTTCGCTTTTCCTTGTAAAGCAAAAGCCTTAGCAGAAACATTTGGGACTATTTTAGAATGTAATAACCACAGGATGGATGGATATTAGGCATACATATACATTGAGGCTTAACATGGTATTAGTAATGTGGCTAATGGAAATTGCTGCTTACTTGTAAGATAATGTGTGCGTGAATATGTAATCAACCTGTTTGTTGAAAATATGAGAGGATGAAGAGAGGGAAATAGAGAGCGTATATGAGGGACAGGTAGAGCCAAAAAAGGAAAGAGTTTGCCTGATAAGCTGGGGTCCCAGCCTTTAGAATCTGAAGGAAAGAGAAAGGAAGTTATAAAAACGCAAGGCACAGGCCATTGATGTTAAATTTTCTTAATTAGGATCGATACTGGTAGATCCACGCAGCGGAATTATACTTACCTTCAGCCATGGTAGATAGTTGATATATTTCTTCTACCTTAATTAGATGTTGGGTCTTCTAGTTTTCCTCTAGAGCAGGTGTACTTCTACACTCCCGATTTATCGTGAACTCTTCAAGATTTTATTTCTACAAGAGAAAAGGAAAACAAGAAGAGAGAAATATGTTGTGGGTTTTAGGTACTCGCCTATGCCTCTGTATGCTTGAGTGCCTTGACAAGATGGAGTATCACAGGCATTATATAAGCTAGGCTAGGACTCTTGAAAACCCAATGGATTCTTTACTTTCCCCATCCATCAAAGAGACATAAATATTGTAACTGTATAATATTAACTTGGCGGTTTCTTTAATCTGGTTTTAATAGTCTTTAATAGGAATACGAAACCATTCGTAACCCGAAACTGTAAGAAACTAAATGGGCAAGATAAATTCTTGTAACTATTATGTAACCTCAACACGCCTCTTTATGTGAGAATTTATCATGTGGGCCACTCAGCGATTACCCACTTCTTACAACTGATCATTGTGCCGCCTCAATTATGGGCCACGTTCATTGTATTTTTGAGCCTTGTTTGACAAATCAGTTTCAATATATGTTTCTTTTTGTTGAGATGTCTCTTGCCTGCTTAGTCAATTCTGATTCATATCCTCCTTAAGTATTCTTACACTTGCATTTTTACTCTTTTTCATGTCGTGACCTTTGATAAGGATCTTAGACGTTTGTTTTCTTGTCTTTTCTTCTGAATCGGTGCCATTATGTTTGAAACTAGACATCCTGCTGTCAATGCTCTTTTGATGACTTGCTATACTCAAACCAAGTGTAAAGAAAGCTTGATTGTGCATATTGTTTATTGCTTTCTGTTTCTTTTAGTTTCTATCAACTGCTGTGGTATCACTGGAACCGTGGTTTGGACTCATCGGCTGATAGATACCTTGGTTTGGTGCAGGTGACTACAAATCCTAGTGCAGTTGGTGGTTGCAGCTGTAAAAGTTCTTTCATGGTGAATCTTTGAGCTAAAGTTGGACATTGTTTGGATCGTGAAACCTTTGTGGAGATTACTATCTATACCGTTTGTCTTAGTTTTAACATATACTGCAACCAGGAAACACTTAGGAATTTGGAATTTTGTATAAGTAGCTGACATACAGTTGTATCAAGGCATTTTTTGATGGCGCCAATTACCCATGGCGTGTCCAAACATTTCCCACTCAACGTTTGTATTGGTACAGATAGTGCTGTGTAATTGGAATAATTGAAACGTTCATTTGTGAGAGAATAACTGTTTCTTAGTAGTCCCTCCCCTATGCCTGTAAAAGGTTGACATCGGTATTATAAATGAGTGTGGTGCTAATTAACAGGTTTCATCGGTGCCCTTTCCAGTTTAAGGTGTTCCGGTAATGCTCTTTTAAGTTTAGGTACATTCAGGTCATGTTATGTTCGATGTCGGCCTCAAACACGTCAGGCTCCAAGTGCTGACTTCATTAACGCAATTAAATTTTAATATAAATTAAAAAAGTAATTTTATTGTATCACAATTTTTTTTTGAAAAATAACAATATAAATAAACTAAAGCCTCAAACTAAAAGAAATATATAAACTATTTTAAAATGATTAATTATTAAATAAATTTTTACTAGTAAAAATATGAAAAGCTTGATATTTTAAAAATCTAATCTACTATTAGTTATTTAATTGAAAAGATCTTTTCTCATAAAAAATATATATAATTTTTTACCGGGTTAACAGCCTTGGAGCGGCCCTATTTCTGCTAGACAACTAGCACCTTAGTTGTTGAAACTGACGAGTTTTACAATAAAACCAACTTATTCGTGTGTATTTTGTAAGGGTATTTTTTTGGTTAAACCCTAATATAGCTATATATGGCTACATACATGTACTTTTAGTTTATAACAGCTACACTTTTGATATATAAGTAATGATCTATATAAAAAAATATACATTGAGTTATGTTATTATTAAAATTGCACTAAATTTACATACCGATTATAAAACATATACATTTAAAGTATATATCACTATAAATGTAACCAAAGATAACTACATATGGTTATACTAAGAGTAATTGTTAACTTGCATCCACAACTTTCTTCCTTCGGCGGGAGACACCATGTGAGCTTTCTCCCTTCGGCGGGTGTCACCCCGTTCTCCTGCTTCCTCGTTTTTTGATGCCTCATATTCCATCTCACCAATGTTTCCTTTACCACACTTCTGGGTTGGAGTTTGTGCCATGTGATGTGCCGACGTAGGTGATGATGGTGGGTTGCTTGTGGGTGGGGAATAAAATCTCCTTGATTGTCAGTTTAGTGCCACTTTTAACTCTCTCTCGTTTCCCACTAGCCATTAAAATTCCCCTTGTTTGCCGTACCTGGTTTGGCTTGGCATGCAACCTCTTCATTTTCCCCTTCTCCTTCGTTTTTATCGACCGACTTTATTTGTCCTGCCCAAATTGGCATGCTCAAACAACTTAGTCCCTTTCATAACATCCAGTTTCCAAGCCACACCGATTTGTTTTCTCACAGCCCTGTTTCAGTCTCCTTGCTCATGGCCATTCGTTGAGTTCCTTCAACTCCTTTCATTCTCGAGCGATTCTTATTGGGCAAGCTCTACCTCCTGTATGTGATGAGCGTTGGCTACCTAGCCATTACGTTCCAGCACATGTGGAGTGTTTGCGGCGGGTTTCACTTTAGCGGGGTAGTGCACAATCTTTGTGGGATCACTGCTCAACCATGGAAGCAGTTCTCGTTCGAGGTCTGTGGGTGGTTAATATTGGTGCACTCTTCGCAATTCAGAGCATTGATGTCGGTAAAAGTTTCGCAGAACATAAATTCACTTGGGTGCCATTCTAGGTGCAAGTCTTTGACATCCCAAGAGCTTATTGCACCAGTTTCGCGGGCATCATGGAAGACCCGACATCCTCCAACTTCAGATATCTGCGTCTCTAAATCCTCTTGAATATCAACAGGCCAATCTGGCACAGCTTGCCAATGTCTTTGGATGGGAACTTTCTGGTGCTCACATCACATATGACGACATGCCCATGGTTTGCCAGAAGTGTGATCTTTATCTTCATGCAACCTACTTGTGCCCTAACCCTAATGCTCTCGAAGCTAGCGACACTCATTTCAACATGTGGCTGAATTGTGAGGTTTACACGTCTAGAAGGTTGGTTCAGATGACTCTAGATGTTTGGTTTATCCCCGCGGTTTGGCAGCCTATCTTATAGGACAAGTTCATCCTCTTCGTCGAAGAAAACTTCCTATGATGCTTCTCTCATGCACAATTTGTCCTCACCTGCTTTGAAGAGGATACTTCCTCCTTGCTCATGGGTATGCACCTTGACCAGCTAGAGTCTTCTCATGGTGACAGGAAGAGGAAGTATGGATGCCTGCTGGAGGAAGCCACCAAAAATATTTTTGGAATTTGCGGCTCAAAGAGAAAAGAAAATCATGGCGGAGTTTGATTCAGATTAGCTGGAAGGTGGAAGTGATGGAAGGTTAAAGAAACATAGGCACTACCCATGAAGTTCTTCTCTTTTGATAGGTCAGATCAATCTAGTACCTCTTTTGCTTGGTCTAGAATCTAGTTTGTTGCTGTCAATAGATTGGTTGCTTCATACCAAACTGGTACGTGAATAGCATCAAGATTAGAATGTGTGTTTATGTCTTCACTGGCTTCCTTCTTACAAACTCTTTGTTTAAATATAATAAAATGTTTTTGTTATAAAAAAGAGTAATTGTTTTGTAAAAGAAACTAACATGACAATTAAGCGGTAATGTATTGTATATAATTACTGTTAAAGTAAGTTGATTACGCAACAAACTGCTATCCAATCAGTCACTACCTCTAAAATATTAAAAAACTACAATATGATTAAATCTTAGTACTTGAATCAGGAGGAAGACGAATTCTCCATAAAAAAATTCCTGAATTCTATTCAGAATTATGATATGCTCACTTGGTACAAGGTTGTTTCATTAGGCTGCGTTTCAATTGTCATAATGAAAAGATGAGTATATGATCAGTTCAGGCTGCGCACACAAAGTACCCAATAATAGAAACCCATTAAAAGATTTATATAAACTAGCTGAAGATTCAATTGGCGTCAATACTCTGTAATACCTCAAACCAAACACAGGATAACAAAAACAAAAAACATAATCCACTGAAAATTTTCGTGCCCCTGGACACTCGCTACAAAGAAACTCCCCAAAATATCCCCACATAGCTTAAAAGATGCGGTACGGCTTCCCCATGGTGCTCTTGAGGTACAAGCATCGGACCTGTCAATACAATACAGACGGTATTAACAACACCCATTATGTAAGATGGAATTTGGCTAGTGTTGATACTTGAAACTAATGAAGGGGGTCGAGACAGTAGCATCTCTTGACACTTACATTTTGCCAATTCTTCTTCAACAAAGAAACAAGGAAGTTGACGCTGAGTTGAACGTTCTGGAAGATCTGTTTCTCGTCCATGCTGCAGTTTCCAACAGCAACACCCATGCAAAGGACCTTCTTCAGCTGGAACTTAACCATGGCCTTTGTCTCATTCACTTTTGATTCCAATGTTTCCTGGTGACTAACAAGAGCAGGGAATTTACCTGCAGCAACAATATTAATAACAAACTTCATCCACAAACATGTGTGTTGTTTGAAGCATCTCTGGTTTAGTAGATGCATGTACAGAAGATAGTTAGATAGAATCAGTCACTTGCCAGCCTTGTTGAGACCAGGACCAAGCAGACGTGGGATCTGCTTGATAACCGACTCGGATGCCAAGAAAGCATGGTACTTCTTAGCCAATTTCTTGACCAACTTCTTGTTCTTGTTAAGCTTCTTCAAAGCTTCAACATCCATGTAGTCCATGCCAAATTTCTCAGCCTGTATAGAGCATAAATCTTAGTTACAGTGTAAAACATATTCTCTTAGAAGAGAATTTATAACAGTATTGCCTGATCCACATAACTACTCATATCAACCAACAGCGTTAGCTGCCAATATCAACTAACTGCATTAACATTTCATATATACACCAAAAACACCACCAGTAAGCTATAATTCAAAGAATCCTTGACCATCTTTACAAAAATGACTGGATATCATCAAAAAAAGATTATGATATTGAAGATGCAAGCTTCAAATTAAGACAAGTAACCTCCATCTAGTCCACAGCAGCTGTTTTAACAATACATAAAGACTCAACTAGAGAAACGTGTTATCTATAATGGACTATGCATCATATACATGAGATCAACCCACCACTCAAAGCTTTACCTCTTCAACGTGCTGAGCATCTCCAAGCATGCAGACTTTCATTTTGGGTCTTGGGATGTGAGGCAGCCTGACAGACCCACTGAAACGCTTGTCCTTTTGAGGATCATAGTTTTTCAGACCAATTTGCAGCTCAATAGTCTCTGTGAAGTTTCTCTTCTTCTCCTTCACATCAGTCATGATACTGGCGATAGCCTCTCTCAGAGCATCACTCTGAAGCTTGCTGTACATTAAAGTACTAGATTAGAAACCAAATGTTCAAACTACACGATTTCCACCGAACACATTGACATTAGGTACAACTACAAGTTCGGTCTATTTGATTATCTCTCAGGAAAATCACATAATATTCACATATTTTTCAAAACAACAGCTAGGAGCAAATGTCAACAGAGATCAAAGACAAATAAGAAATGTCTATTAGAAAATAAACCGGCAAATTACCATCAGATATTCACGGCTATAGAATAATCGATTGATTGATATCCCGGAAAATGAATGGAAAAATGTAAAATCTTATTCGGTAACGTACAACTACGAACCTCATGGTGGCGGCTGCTAAGCACGGATTCCAAGCAACAGTTTACCTGGATAAGAACAGGAACAAGTGGCAATAACTCAAACCAAACTCTTAAAGCAGTGAACATGAAGGGTGAGGATGACGGAGAAGCGACAGAGAGATTAGACGCACCTTAGGGTTCAGTCTACCCGGCCGACGAGCTAAGGAATCTCAATGAAAGTAGTGTGGCAGTATATAAAATCTCCAAAGAAAGGAGAGAAACCCTAAGTGCTTAAAATGGTACGGGCTGGATCCTTTTCAAAGAAGGGCCTAAATGCTTAAAATGGTACGGACTGAATCTTATTCAAAGAAGGGCCTGATTCTATACGAAGCCTATAAGGAAGTGAACGGCCCAATTACATGGGTGACCGATAAGATTGTTGTCGAAGGCTGTCGCTTCGTTTATGCCTCCGTTTTCACTTTTTACTATGTGGGGCGTTTTTAGATACAGTTGGCGGAGGTGGTTGGTGACCTATGGGACTCTTGGACCAGTGGTGGTAATTTTTACCCAACCCGATAACCCGATCCAAACCAACCCGTAAATAGTGGGTATGGGTTAAGATTATTGACCCATTTAATTTTTGGGTTGGGTATGGGTTACTTATTAAATATATGGGTTGACTATGGGTTAAGGGTCCTAACTCAAATTCAACCCGACCTGTTTACTTAATTTAATTTAATTTAAAATAAATAAATAAATAAATATGCATATATTTTACTTGGATATGTATTAATTCTATAACCATTAGTATAATAGCAAACAAAAATACTATAACTTCTTTAGGCCCACACAAATAAATATTTTTATATATCAATTTACATTCTCTAGGTCATCTATATCCACCATTCACTGTTTGTTTCAAAACCTAAATACTATGTCAATCATTAGTCGCATAAAATCTACCGTTTACACTATTTCATCCACACAAATAACGGCTATGAGTTAAGATCATTGACCCATTTAACAAAATATTGACATTTGGAAAAATGGCACATAATGATTTGAAATATATGACCGTCATGTGCACGCTTTTATGGACGACGGATCATTCTGTATAAAAACAAGAGTATTTGTATTTAAATGGATTAAACGGGTCGGGTATGGGTTCAATGATTTTATATGGGTTGGGTATGGGTTGAAAGTTTGTAACCCATTTATGGGTCAGGTATGGGTCAATGTAATTTTAATTGGGTTGGGTATGGGTGAGCTTCAACCCGACCCATCAACCCGAATTGCCACCCCTACTCTTGGTCAAGTGACACTTTTACGCCTTAATTTTACAAATACAGCTTTAAGTTGATAAATAATTAAAGGAAATGTCATTAAAATGTTTCATAATTTGTGATATTATTTTTTTAAAATTTGTTCCTCTTATGTCATGAAAATGTTTTAAAATTCACCAAATGTCACAATTAGTTAACATCTGTTAAATTTTCTGTTGACATGCCCTGAAAAATTATCATTTTATCCGGTCATAAATTTCAAAACATTTTTGTGATGTATAAGGGATGAGTTTCAAAAAGAGGTATATTTCAAATTATGAAATATTTTAGTGATATTATGAATTTTCCATAAATAAATAAAATGAGTTTTGGCTATACGTAAGAGAATGGATAAATAACTAAACTAAGATTTGGAGTCAACATTTTAAAATTAGAGACCGTTTTCCCTCACTACATCAATATAAAACCATCGCCTAAAAGGGATGTGTTGCTCAAATTCAAAAAAAAAAAAAAAAAACATTCAAGTCGATCACTCCAACTCCACATATACATGTCGTAAATATAAATGAAGATGACTTGGTTGAAGTTGTTGATCCACAAACACAAGTTGTAAACACAAATGAAGAAAAAGTTGAAGAAGGAGATGTCACACAGGAAGGTAGCGTGCTTTTTTTAAAAAAATATATATATACTTCTGATTTGTTAGTCCTAAAATGTAGTATTTGGTATAACAATAGATGCAATCTTTTAATTTTTATTTATTGGCCAATTTCACTTAAATTAAAATTGGAAAGAACTTTTTTTTTTTTGTGATTTGAAAACTGAATTAGTGTAGCTTTTCTATCGGTGGTTGCAAGTAAACATGACTTACCATTTTACAGAGTGATACACAAGGCATTATTTTTTTCTTAAAATAATTTATCGGTGAAATGTCAAATTTTTGTAGAATGTGAGTATGTAAAATAAAGTATGGAGATGATTTCCGAGAATCATTAATCAGTCATCAATTGATATTTAGATGCAAATATTTTACTAGAAAAATATCAAATTCATTAGGTAGACGTTTCGGTTACAAGTAAAAATTAATTATACAAAGTCCTTACTTGAATTAGGTAAATGTATGAATCAAGGTATATACTGATCTATATTTCGAACGTAATTAGCTTGATCTAAGAGATAATTTTGTTAGCTGGCTTATTTTATTTTATTTAGTTGGCTAATTGAATAATTCTTAGCTTAAAAATAATTAACCCTTTTGGATTACATAAGCAATGTCACTCAACTACTTGGAGGAAAAAGAGAATTCATCCACAATGATATTAGGAACTAAATCTACCATGCATTATTTTTTGAAAACAAGACAAAGATGCATATATTAGACATCAGAGCACAACCGTACGATACAACTTGGTACTGGTGAAAGCAAAAAAAAAACTCCCCCACATTCCCCCTAACATGGTTAGCCAACTTATGTGCACCGACATTCCTATCCCTTCCCATAAACACCCATTTACACAAGTCAAAAATGCTTTCTAGCTTAAGAACTTTACATAAAACAATTTCCACATCATAATCAACCAAACCCAAAGCATTAACAAACTCAATATTAGATTTACAGTCAAAAATTATGAAAATGCTTTATCTAGCTCTATCCATTGAACACAAAGAAGTATAGTGGTTCGGCCAATAATACGGCCTACGTCCACTTCTAGACAGAGTTGTTATTCATTCTTTGGGTTACAATGTTAGAGAGCTTTTTTGGAGTAAGCCCTCAAATTCTTCTAACCCCTCCTTACAAATGAGTCCTCTACCTCTATTTATAGGCCTTTTTCCATGTTCTCCCTAGAGAGTCCTTACATTATCTCGGACCTCTTTTACAGCTATTACCGGTTGAGACATACAAGACTACCGGTCAATACCTACAAGACTACCGGTCAATACCTACAAGACTACCGGTCGACACATACAAAACTACCGGTCGACACATACAAGACTACCGGTCGACACACACAAGACTACCGGTCATTACGTTACGTCCGGTTGCTATCATACTCGTCCTAGAGCAGGACCGGAAGCAAGCAGTGGAATCGATACCCAGAAGCAGTATTTTGAGAGCAGAGTCCGGAAGTTGAGTTATCTGGGGGTGAAGACATTCGTCCGGGCGCTGAATAAGTCCTGAAGTTGTGATCTGAAGGTGGGGCTCGGGGATGAGATTTCCGTCCGGGGACATGGTCTTGCATAGCTGATTATGGCCTTTCCTTATGGTATATTTCATACCATTACATTAGTCCCACAAGTTCTACTTTTTAGCACTAAAAAGCGGAACTTATAGAAAAAAGATAAAATTTACACCATGTACTCTTTTCTTTTCTTCTATATATCTCCTAGTCCCATAAGTTCTGTTTCTTTTGCCTAAAAAAGGAAATGAACTTAAAAACTTTGGCTAGGTTGAGTAGGACTTGTATTGATGGACCAGACTATGAAGAGTTTGAATCGGGATCTATATAACCGTGGGTAACATATTTCCTTGGATGTTTGGTGTACATAAACTTGGGAATGACAGAGTAGACTGTTTGCTCATTCGAGCTTGTTGAACTCTGTGGCTCATGTTCCATGATGAGGAAGAAGTGAAGTGAGGGTGAAATATGTATGAGGTGTAAGAAGAGAGTGAATGAAGGTAAAGGAATGTAGTGAAGAATATGACTGATCATGAGTTTTATAGACAGTTGAAGGATAGGCTCACTGAGTGATCGGAGAGGGGTAATAAATGAGTCGCTACCATTTTGTGCAGTCTGTGTAATAGGTTTTTATGTGTCAAGTAATGGGGTTGGATTAGTGGAATGATGTGATTGAATGTCTCTGATCATATTGTAATTTTTAATAAAAAAAATAGTAGACGTGTCAATGTGACCAATCATAAATGAAAATCATGCATTTATTTATAGAATTTGATGGTTGCAACATGCATGTCAAAATCAATTAACAACTTTGGAAACAAATTCGTCAATGGCATAAGAACACAAAAAGAGAAAAACTAACTTATTATAAGATAGCTCACAATTTCTCTCCAGCCTCTAAGAGGCGTATAACTCTCAGGTTATGTGCTTGTCTATGTAATCTATGGCTCTTTGAACCATGGATTGAACACTTGGTTCATCGGAGACGGCCTGGACAGCTGTAAGAGTAAGTCTTACACGCTAAAGAACATCTCGAGCTTGAGTATCCAGACTGGTCCTCAACCTGTCCTGGATCGGTGAGAGATTGCGCTTCCTCTTGAGAGCTGAGGACTTGGCTGGTGGACAAGCTTCTGAGCGTGAGTCATCACTCTTAGCAGGCTTTAGATGGACAGTAAGCTTGTTGCCTTGGCTCTTGATCCCCATCTTGGACAACATGTCTGGGAAAATGGAGTCCTGAGTGCTCCTCGAGCACTCGGTGAAGCGGTCGGTCTCTACTCCGAAGGTGAGTAGAGCCTCTGTGACCACTCCTCCATGTACTATTCCCTGATTGACATGTCTCTCATATCAAGGGTAAAAAGGATCATGGCAGGGAGATCTAGCTTTTCCTTGGTCTTAAGAGCGTACATGATCCTCACATCTCTAACATTAACGATGTGGGTGCGTTGATTCCTTGGAGTGATGTTGTGGGTGAGGATGTTATGCAGTACTCTGTCTGGAATGGATATCTGGATAGTTGGAAAGTTTTCCATAGTCTCTCCCTTGTTGAAGAGATTGACCATTTTTCCTCCCTTGTGCCTGATGTCGTTCCAGGTGGTGTCTTTGGGCATGACCAGTCCTTCAGACTTCAAATTGAAGTGCTCCGCGATCCATGTCTTGGTGATGTTGATGTCGATGTACTGCACGTTGAAGATAGAGCTGATCAAATGGGCGGGTGGGCCGGGTTCGGGCCGGGTCGACATTGAATTCTAGGCCCGAATGGGCCTATATTTTTGTCCAAGCCCGTTTTTAAATTTTTCGGGCCAGGTCGGGCTAGGCCCGGAATTATTTTAATCTTTGCCATTGCCCGGTCCGCCGGCCCGGTTTATAATATTTTTATAATATTGTTAGTTTTTTGAAAAAATATATAGACTATATAATATTAATATATATTAAATATAATATGAATATATGTTGTATGTAATATTAATAGATATTATATATAATTTAAATAAATAATACAAGGCTTTATGTAAAATTAATTTAAATATATAATTCCTCCCATTCTCAGTACTTTATTTTCTAACTCTAGGCATAAGAATTAAAGAGAAACAAATTAGACTATTTTACCCTTATTTTTTGCATTGAGAATTGAAATAATTTGAAAATTAGAGTTGTAAAAGAAAAGATGGGAGGGTAGAATTGGAAAGAAGATCACAAAAAAGGCTAGAACATCTTCTATTTTGAAACTAGTGAAAGAATCCAACAAATCATATACTGAAAACAAGGGGAGTATTATATTATATTATATATATATATATATATATATATAATAAAAACCGGGCCGGGCCGGGCTTAGTTGCGGGCCTAAAATTTTGCCGAAGCCCGGCCGATTTTTTCATTCGGGCCTGATCTGTTGTCCAAACCCGCCCAGAATTTTTCTGGATGGGCTTTTCGGGCTTTATTTCCGGGCCGGGTCGGGTTGGGCCGCCGGACCGGGTCAGTGTTGATCAGCTCTAGTTGAAGATGAGGTAGTCGTCAGTGTCGCTCTGAAGCGGTCCTATGTTACACATATGCTCCTTGAGGATCTCAATGTAGCAGGGGATCGGCTCTTAGAAGAAGTCGAGCCATCCTTGGAACTTGATGAGCTCTACTATCTCACATAAGCCCATTTGCTCCATCCATTCGATGTCCAACGTCTTGGGAAGAACTGGACAAGACTTGTCATCCACATTTGCAGCCTTGATCAATGTAGGCTGCAGTTGGCTTAGTCAATCCAGACGCTTGAGCGACTAAGCAGGTGGTGGCTTGGCGACAACCTTCTTGGTTTGGAAGAGTTTTTCCAGCTCTTGCTCTTGGACTGAGGGCTCCATCATTTGTTTCCTTTTTGCCTTCTTAATTGCTTCATGTTCCTCAAGAGTGAGGAGGATTGGTGATTGCGATTCTGTTTCACTTCCTTCCTTCTCTTTACTCGATCGTTCAGGTGTCACTGACCGATTGAAGAACCGTTGGATTGGTGGACTCTCCTTTTCTTGTAGAATCTGGTGCGGTCAGACCTTCTTCTTGAATTGGTGCTTCTTCTAATTTCTCTTTTTGTGACTTTTCATCACTTTGAGCTTCCTCTTCTTCTACTTCAAGAGCAATTTGTTCAACGTGCTCCATGGGGTTATCCTCTTCACCTTCGCTGGTGAAGTGAAGCCTTCGAGAGGCAGGTTGAAGAGTGGATTGGGTTTTCTCTGGCTCTCTTTGTTTTTGCCTGAGCCGTTTGGACATACGAGGTGTAGTTTGGGTAGTGGAGGCATGGGTGAAACTTTTGGTTTTGGAAGCTTTGGGTTTGTTTGCGATGGATTGTTTGGTGGAAATTTTTATGGATTTTTTAGGGTGATCAGACAACACCATGGGAATAGGTTCTGATGGAGTGGTTATAGTATAGTGGGTTTGAGGTTTCCGACTTGAATTAGATGATTGAGTTTAGGAAGATAGATGCTTATATAGGTTACCTCTTCTGCTTGCAGTTCGCCTTCATCCATGACCCTGAGTGTTAGAAGATTCTTTTGGTCTTTTGGTAGGCGAGTAGGTGACAGTGCAGTTGCAGGGGTTGTCGGTTGTGTGTCGGTAGCCTTTTCTAGACTGATAGCCCTGGTGGCGACTTTGGGATTTCGACGAGCAATCTTGGATGCCATTTTCGATTGAGTATTTTGCTGGAGTTCAGTACTCTTGATCGAATCTTCTTTAGCAAAGCTTTGGAGCTTTTTAGTAAGGATGCACTAAACTCACATAAGTGTTTTGAGAGAGAGAGAAGAGAAGCTGATATTATAACACGGAGAGATTAGAGATTGAAGGCGATGTGTGATTGGAGTAAAACTCTTATCGCCTTTTATAGTGTATCAGGTAACAGTCAGGAACCGCTCCCCGGACGCTCACTGACAGGTCGTAATAGTACTATTCACAACGGATAGCAGTCATGACAGACGTTTTGCCAGTTTTGGGATTCCTATCCGTTATACCTCCTAATCTACTCTCACTTTGTAAAGTAGCTGACGTATCAGTTTCAAGTAGTCGTTTAATATAACAATTATGCTTTAAACCATGCAAAGACTACTGAATGACATGTTTTAGATGTTGCTTGGCTGTCGTTGACCAGTCTTGAGGGTTGAAAGACAACCTATTCTTAGTTCATGAATATCATGCCAAGATCATGGATAATCTTATTGAATCTTTCTTTACTTGATGGTTTTGTGAAGATGTCTGCTAGTTGATTTTCAGTTGAAATGTATTTCAACTGAACTAATTCCTCCTCACAACAATCTCTAAGAAAATGATGCCTTATATCAATGTGTTCAGTACATGAGTGATGCACTAAATTTTTGGAAATGGATATAGCACTAGTATTGACACACATGATAGATAACATACCTGTTTTGACTCCATAGACGCCAATTTGCTGTTTAAGCCATAGAAATTATGCACAACAGCTTGCCGCGGCTATGTATTCTGATTCAGCAGTTGAGATTGCAACACTTTGTCGTTTCTTGGATCCCCATGCGATCAAGCATGAACCAACGAAGAAGGCTGTCCCTGACGTGCTCTTCCTATTGGTTATGGATCCACCATAGTTTGCATCTGAATATCCTACAATAGCACAGTTAATGAGCTTGGGTAAAACAGTCCGAGATTCATGGATCCTTAGAGATATCATAGGACCCTCTTTACTACTGTAAGGTGACTTTCTCCAGGATCAGCTTGAAACTTTTGTTGTGATATGATTGTTGATTGCTTCTTCACCATCTTCTTCATGACCAGGTTGTTGACTTGTCGCTGACTGGTCGGGCATGAGTTCTTCAGCTAGCAACTCATCTTTGTTGTTTTTAGTGTGGTCTTGTCTGGTCAAATCAAATTCAAATGCTTCTTCTTCATTAGCTCCTCTGATCACATGAGATTCAGCTTCATCAAACACCACATGCACACTTTCTTCTATTCTTGAAGTTGTTTTGTTGAAGATTTTGTATACTCTGCTTCTTTCAGAGTACCCAAGGAATATTGCTAGGTCACTTCTGGCATCGAACTTCCTTAGGGAGTTCTTTCCATTGTTATAAACGTGAAGTGACTGATGTTTGGTTTTCTTCCTTTGAGCAACTCATAGGGGGTTTTGTTGAGGATTTGTCGAACAAGTGTTCGATTGTAGCACACGGTTGCCACAGCTTCTGCCTAAAAGACATGTGGGAGACCGCTTCCTAGCAGCATGGCTCGTGCTATTTCTTGTGATGTTTTGTTTTTGCGCTCAACTACCCCATTCTGTTGAGGTGTCCTAGGTGCTGAGATTGTGTGATTAATTCCTTGTTTGTCACACATCTCCATGAAGTTTTGATTATCAAATTCAGAATCGTGATCTGATCGTAGAGCCTTGATTTCTGGATTGAGTTGAACCTATACTTGTCCTGCAAATACTTGAAATTTCTCAAAGACTTCATCCTTGGAAGCAATAAAGATTTGTCCACACAAAACGTGAGTAATCATCAACAATAACAAATACAAACTAGTTTCCTCTATAACTTTTGATCGTCATTGGTCCACATAAATCCATATGGAGTAGTTCAAGTGGTATGAACGTACTCACAATAGTTTTTGACTTGAAGAAGGTCTTAGTTTACTTCTCTCACAAACATCACAAAGATTGGTCTCATTTTTCTTAATCTCGGGAAGACCTCTTACCAACTGATTTTTGACTAATTTTCTTAGCAATGATATGCTAACGCGCCCTAGTCTTCTGTGCCATAATGTAGAGTCATCTATTGATGCAGTTAGACATGGAAGATTTAAACTGTCAATATCCTCTAAACTTGTTATATACACATTTCTCCATCTTTTTCCTCTTAACATTTCTTTTCCATCACTTAGACTTATTAACTACAATGTGTTAAATAGAAAAGAGCTAAGTTTCCTTTGTCACAAATTTAAGATACACTAAGAAAATATAATTTAAATCCATCAACTAGGTTGACATTATCTATAATATAATCAGATGAAAACCAACCTTACCTACACCAATGATTTTACCGTTTCGATTGTCGTCAAAGGAAACGGTTCCTTGGCCTCTTGGTTCGAGTGAGAGGAACTTCCATTTTGTCATGTATTTTGAGCACCTATTGTTGATGTACTAGCAGGGATCCCTTCTCACTCAATTCTGCATTTAACAAGTTAGCTTGTGGGATTAAGGTCCCAAAAATATTTGGGCCCATTATGTAACACCCCCAAACACTGGCCTAGGAGTAGGGGTATTACACGCCGCGTATTATTACATAATAACACAAGGCTCTAATAAACGAACTTAAACAAATAATCAAACAAGGCCCAAAACGAATACTTGAATAAAGTATAATCAAAATGATGTCGTAACATCCCAAAAGTTATTACAGAACCCACCAAAACGAATATCCAAAAGCGGAAGCTAACTGAAGAGGCCCAAAGGCTCAAAGTCAAATACAAATGTCTCAAAAGAATTCAGAATAACATAACGAACTAAACTCCAGAGCTGAGCAAAGTGACCCTCGCTGATCAATCTGCAATGTTAGATAGAGTAGGGGAATGAGCAAACAACTATGCCCAGTAGATGACCAACTTCATCGACCAGCATGCTCAAAACATTTTAAGAATGTTAACAAATCAGAAGGAGTCGCAAGGAATCCATAAACATGTCAGAAAACAGAAACAGAAGTCCATACCATAAAGGACTAAACAGAGTCAAAAGCAGACAGAATCAGAAAACAGAGCAGGACACTAGTTGATCACAGCATACAGACAGAACGAGCAACCAGCTCGTGAACAGAACGAGGAAACCTCACTCGTAAACAGAACAGGTGGAACACTTGTGAACAGAACGGGGAACATCACCCGTGAAACAGAAGGATCCTACAGAGCGCGCTACGAGACAGCGAGACCAGCCATCCAAAGGTTCAGACACAAAGATAACTAGGTCCCAAAAAAGAAGCTTAAAAACAATTAAGCATATGTGCACCAAAGGCACCAGAAAGCACATAAGTAGCTTGGAAATCAGAAGGGGAATCCAACCCCGCAAACGGAAGTCGAAACGGAGCTCAAACGAGCAAGTTACGGTCAAAACAGAAGCTCGTCCGAACTTGTGTCCGGACATCAATGTTCGGACACAGGTCGAACCTTAAAACAGAAGCAGAGACAGAGGTGTCCGAACATCAAAGCTCGGACGGATGTTCGGACGTTCTTCGGAAATCAAACACGCGTAGGGTCCGAACATGTGTCCGAACAATGAAGTTCGGACACAGGTCGAAGCAAAAACAGAAGAAGGGGATGAGTGTGTTCGGACTTCTGTCCGGACTTACAAGTTCGGACACCACTCGAGACTTGTAAGTCGGACTCGTCCTCGCACCCCGTCCGAACTTCAAAGCTCGGACGGAAGTTCGGACACGGTAAAAAGTTCATAAATTCAAAGCACAGAAGGGCATGTCCGAACTTCCAAGGTCGGACGGAAGTTCGGACGCGCCGAAAAACTCAGAGAACAGAGGTGATTTTCACACAACCAGAAGCACCAAAACAATGTCAAAACATCATAAGTTTGCAGAAAACAACCTTGGGGGTTTGTACATTATTAAACAACACTTAAACAAACGAATTCGCAAACCCAGAGCAGAGACAGAACACATTCAATACCAGAATTGAAACTCCCCAAGGCTGAACACACAAGCCGAATCCATAAGCCACCTACCTCAATCACAGCAGAGACGAATCCAATCTGAACAGCAGAGCTCGAATCCAAGCAAGATACCCAAACGCAGACAGGAAATGCAATCCCCAAACTCTGAAGCAACGCAATCAAGAACAGAACGAAGAACACCGAAATCAGAACTAACTCTTAAATCAGAAACTGTCAACGCAGAAGAATCCACAATTCATACCTGCAGTCGTCCACGATACTCAGAGCAATCCAACAGTAGAAGAACCGACAAGGGGACGGAGCACAATCGGATTCCTAATCAGGTTGCAGAGGAGGGATTCAGACAAGAAGAAACATTCCAATTCCAGAACTGAAGGAGAATGAACAACATGGATTACCTTACTCAGAACCGGATCTCGCAACGGCGCACAATCCACAGCGGAATTCGAGGAAGAACCACAATTAGCAAGACTTGAAAGGTTGAACAGAGTGTAACAGTTGAGGGAGAGAGAGAGAGCAGAGATGAGAGGAACGGTTTAAGGGTTTCAAACTGAGCGAGGAGAGGAGCGTGACTGAGATCGTGTGAACGTAATTAGAAGGTAGGGAAAATAATTAAGAGTAAAAGGGAATAAAGTAATTAAGGAATTAACCTCACCAGGAATAGAATAAGAAAGGAAAAGACTTCTTCGGCCTCGTCTTTAATCAGAAGGACGCCCATGTCCTAAATCCAAAATACAATAGTGTAAGGCCACTTGTGACGAAATAAAATGCAACGAAAACTATGGGTTATAACATCACCTCCCCCTTAAAAGAATTTCGTCCTCAAAATTAAAACATACCTACTGCTCGAAGAGGGCGGGAAACTTAGAACGCACTTCGCTTTCGACCTCCCAGGTCGCCTCTTCCTCTGACTGACCCGACCACTGCACCTTCACCAAGGGCATGGTCTTACTCATGAGCTTACGAACATCTCGAGCTAGGATCCTCGAAGGAGCTGCTTCAAAGGTAAAGTCCTCCCTAAGCTGAAGCGGACCAAACTCTATCACATGCGACGGGTCCGGAATGTACTTCCTCAGCATAGACACGTGGAACACACTGTGAACACCAGCCAACGACGGTGGCAAAGCCAAACGGTAGGCAACCGGTCCGATCCTCTCCAGGATCTCAAATGGACCCACAAAGCGAGGGCTAAGCTTGCCTCTTTTCCCAAACCGAACAACTCCCCGAACTGGAGACACCTTTAGATACACATGGTCGCCCACCTCAAACTCTAGAGGTCGTCCTCTGATCGGCGTAACTCTTCTGACGACTCTGAGCCACAAGCAAGCGCTCTCTGATAGACTGAATCTTAGCTACAACATCTTCAACCAAGTCCGGACCAACAACTGCTCTCTCATCCAGATCATCCCAACAGATGGGTGATCTGCACCTCCTGCCATACAAAGCCTCAAACGGGGCCATCCCGATGCTAGTCTGAAAGCAGTTATTATATGCAAACTCTATCAAAGCAACGTACTGGTCCCAGCTGCCTCCAAAGTCAAGCACGCATGCTCGGAGCATGTCCTCAAGAACTTGATTCGTCCTCTCTGTCTGACCATCTGACTGAGGGATACGCTGAACTGAAGACAACTTCGTCCCCATAGCCTGATGCAAACTCTGCCAAAATCTGGATACGAAGCGCGGATCTCTGTCAGACACAATAGAAACAGGGACTCCATGCAAACGCACAATCTCATCCATGTACAACTGCGCTAGACGGTGCAAACTGAAGTCTTCCTGACAAGAAGTGAGCGCTCTTCGTGAGTCGGTCCACAATAACCCAAACGCATCAAAACCTCTCAGAGTCTTAGGCAGACCCATAAAAATCCATACCGACGCTCTCCCACTTCCACTCCGGAACGGGTAGAGGCTGAAGCAAACCAGCTGGTCTCTGATGCTCGGCTTTGACCTGCTGACAGGTCCGACATCTGGATACAAATCAGAAATGTCCCTCTTCATTGCTCCACCAGAATGTCTCACGTAGGTCCCGGTACATCTTCACACCTCCTGGGTGTACCGAGTGGAGCTCCATGAGCCTCCTGCATAATCTCTCGCAAAGCGTCGTCTGCAGGCACACAAACCGGTCTCTGAACCTCAGGCAGCCATCCTCTGAAACCTGAACTCAGACTCCTGACCAGCAACAATCCCATCTCTGATCTTACACAAACCGACATCGAGCTCCTGACTGGCCTTGATCCGGTCGATCAAGGTAGGCTGAATCTGCAACGCTGCTAACATCCCAGATCTCTCTGGACGGACGACCCAGATACCCATACGCTGTAACTCGAGAGCAGACCTCTGCACCCCAGACAAAGCACAAACGGCTCCAGACGGACCCCTCCTACTGAGCGCATCAGCAACCACATTCGCCCTACCAGGATGGTAGAGGATCTCCAAATCATAATCGTGTAGCAACTCCAGCCACCTCCTCTGCCTCAAGTTCAACTCCTTCTGAGTGAACAGATACTTGAGGCTCTTGTGGTCCGTATACACCTTGCACGCTGCTCCATATAGGTAGTGCCTCCAAATCTTCAACGCAAAGACCACAACAGCTAACTCCAGGTCGTGGGTAGGGTAGTTCTTCTCATATGGCTTAAGCTGACGGGAGCCATACGCTACTACCTTCCCCTGCTGCATCAGAACACACCCAAGTCCCTTATGGGACGCATCACAGAAAACCTCCAGTCCGTCATTACCCTCTGGAAGGGTTAGAATCGGCGCAGACGTCAACCTCTTCTTCAGCTCCTAAAAGCACTGCTCACAGGCCTCGCTCCACTCAAACTTCACATCCTTCTGCAGCAGACGAGTCAAAGGGATCACTAGCTTGGAGAAGCCCTCCACAAACTTACGATAGTAGCCCGCTAGTCCAAGGAAGCTACGAATCTCTCCAACATTAGTAGGTCTGGCCCACTCAGTAATGGCTCTAATCTTCTCCGGATCTACGGAGATACCATCCTTGGAGACAACGTGTCCCAAGAATACCACCTGATCCAACCAGAACTCGCACTTCTTCAGCTTCACATACAGCTCCTTCTCCCTCAGAGTCTGGAGAACAGTCCTCAAATGCTCCTCGTGCTCCTCAGCACTCTTGGAATACACCAAGATATCATCTATAAACACCATGACGAACTGGTCTAGAAAGGGCTTGAACACCCGGTTCATCATGTCCATAAATACTGAAGGCGCATTCGTCAGACCGAATGGCATCACTAGGAACTCGTAATGTCCATAACGAGTTCTGAAGGCGGACTTAGGCACGTCGTCTGCCTTAATCCTCAGCTGATGATAACCAGACCTCAGATCGATCTTCGAAAACACCTTAGCTCCTGCTAACTGGTCGAACAAATCATCTATGCGCGGGAGAGGATACCTATTCTTAATGGTAACCTTGTTGAGCTCCCTGTAGTCAATGCACAAACGCATGCTACCGTCCTTCTTCTTGACAAATAACACTGGCGCTCCCCAAGGCGACACACTAGGGCGAATGAAGCCCTTATCCAACAACTCCTGCAACTGAACCTTCAACTCCTTGAGCTCAGCAGGCGCCATGCGGTATGGGGCCTTAGAAATGGGTTGAGTCTCAGGTGCGAGCTCGATCGAGAACTCCACCTCTCTGACAGGGGGAAGCCCAGGTACGTCATCCTGGAACACATCTAGGAAGTCTCTGACCACTGGAATCTCCTCCAACTTCGCATCCTTGCGAACCTCAGGGATGTAACACAAATATCCCTGGCATCCTTTCCTCAGAAAGCGAAACGCCTGCATGGCTGAAATAACTGGCGGCGAACACGGGAGTCCATTCCCTGCTACAACTAGGCGGGGCTGACCCGGCTCCTCAAAAGTGACTCTCGAAGCAGCACAGTCAATGTGGGCATGGTCCGCAGCAAGCCAATCCATGCCCAAAATCACATCAAAACTTGTCGTCTCCATCGGGATGAGGTTAGCACACAGAGTCCTATCTCTGACTAACACAGGACTATCTTTACAAACAGAATTCAGAAGCATAGAAGAGTCCCTAACTAATGGACTATGCACACACAACTCAACACCCAGAGGCACAACAGGCAGACCGAGCTCACCCACCAACTCAGCAGAAATAAAAGAGTGGGTGGCTCCAGAGTCAAACAAACAGAAGACAGAACAAGAAGACAGCTGGAGAATACATGTGACAACTCTATCAGTCGATCGGTCTCTCTCTCCAGCCATCGCGTGCACTCTGGCCTGGCCTTGGGGCTTCTTCTACTCAGCCCGGTCTCGATCTCTGGACCCTGAAGCAGACTCACCAGCTCTACCTCTAGAGCTACCTCAGCTCCTCTCGGCCTGAGGGCAGTCAGCTATCCTATGCTCCATGGATCCACACTTGAAGCAGGCTCTGGACTTCCTGTAGCAGTCCTGACCTCTGTGAAACTTGTCGTAGACCCGGCACTTCGGAGCGGGAGCTGACGAAGACGAACCACCTCTATCTCTTGAACGGTCCCAGAGCGGTCTCCAGCTCGGTCTCCAGTAGACTGCTTCTTCTGAGAAGCAGACTGGTCCCTCCTATCACTCTCGTCGGACCTCAGCTTCCTCTTCTGGTCCTTCCCGCCAGACTGGCGGCCCTTCAGATCAGCCTCTACCAATAGGGCGACATCAGCAACGTCCCTGAAGGTCTTGTGATGCAGGGGCGTCACTGCAGAACGGCTATCCGGCCTCAAGCTGCTCTCAAACTTTCTGGCCTTCCTATGCTCGTCTGGCTCAGGTGCGAACTTAGACAGACTGATGAACTTACGGACATACTCCTCCACACTCATATCGCGCCCCTGGCGAAGCCTATTATACTCCAGGATTCGCTGGTCCTTATACACATCGGGGTAGAACTGTTTGTTGAACTCCCCAGTGAACTGCTCCCACGTCCAAGGCTGTGGGAACTTCCCCATCACAGACCTCCACCACTCCTTAGCCTCGGCCTTGAAAAGAAAGGTGGTGAAATCCACCTTCTGCTCCTCCTCGGAGCCCATGACTCGCAGCAAGTCCTCGACCTCAGTCAACCAATGACTGGCCTCCTGGGGGTCTCCTGCCCCATCGAACGACGGCGGCTTCAGCTTCATGAATTCCTGAAGCGCCTTCACATTCCGGCCTCCAGCATCAGCCCCAGCTGGGCCTGCTCCGCCAACTGGTCCTCCTCCAGCTGGCCCACCTCCTGCAGCCATGGTCTGCATGAGCTGCGTCATAAACTGCTGAACAGCATCAGCAACATTCCCTGGAGCCCTTCTTGGCGGCATTCTGAAAGTCCAACAGCAGGCAATTAGACACAGACACTAGTATTGACGTTTCTGACTGACTGGCTAACTTAAAATCCCAGCAAATTAGAACCCAGAGCTCTAATACCACTAAATGTAACACCCCCAAACGCTGGCCTAGGAGTTAGGGGTATTACACGCCGCGTATTATTACATAATAACACAAGGCTCTAATAAATGAACTTAAACAAATAATCAAACAAGGCCCAAAACGAAGACTTGAATAAAGTATAATCAAAATGATGTCGTAACATCCCAAAAGTTATTACAGAACCCACCAAAATGAATATCCAAAAGCGGAAGCTAACTGAAGAGGCCCAAAGGCTCAAAGTCAAATACAAATGTCTCAAAAGAATTCAGAATAACATAACGAACTAAACTCCAGAGCTGAGCAAAGTGACCCTCACTGATCAATCTGCAATGTTAGATAGAGTAGGGGAATGAACAAACAACTATGCCCAGTAGATGACCAACTTCATCGACCAGCATGCTCAAAACATTTTAAGAATGTTAACAAATCAGAAGGAGTCGTAAGGAATCCATAAACATGTCAGAAAACAGAAGCAGAAGTCCATACCATAAAGGACTAAACAGAGTTAGAAGCAGACAGAATCAGAAAACAGAGCGGGACACTAGTTGATCACAGCATACAGACAGAACGAGCAACCAGCTCGTGAACAGAACGAGGAAACCTCACTCGTAAATAGAACAGGTGGAACACCTGTGAACAGAACGGGGAACATCACCCGTGAAACAGAAGGATCCTACATAGCGCGCTACGAGACAGCGAGACCAGCCATCCAAAGGTTCAGACACAGAGATAACTAGGTCCCAAAACAGAAGCTTAAAAACAATTAAGCATATGTGCACCAAAGGCACCAGAAAGCACATAAGTAGCTTGAAAATCAGAAGGGGAATCTAACCCCGCAAACGGAAGTAAAAGGAGCTCAAACGAGCAAGTTACGGTCAAAACAGAAGCTCGTCCGAACTTGTGTCCGGACATCAATGTTCGGACACAGGTCGAACCTTAAAACAGAAGCAGAGACAGAGGTGTCCGAACATCAAAGCTCGGACGGATGTTCAGACGTTCTTCGGAAATCAAACACGCGTAGGGTCCGAACATGTTCGAACAATGAAGTTCGGACACAGGTCGAAGCAAAAACAGAAGAAGGGGATGAGTGTGTCCGACTTCTGTCCGGACTTACAAGTTCGGACACCACTTGAGACTTGTAAGTCGGACTCGTCCTCGCACCTCGTCCGAACTTCAAAGCTCGGACGGAAGTTCGGACACGGTAAAAAGTTCAGAAATTCAAAGCGCAGAAGGGCATGTCCAAACTTCCAAGGTCGGACGGAAGTTCGGACGTGCCGAAAAACTCAGAGAACAGAGGCGATTTTCACACAACCAGAAGCACCAAAACAATGTCAAAACATCATAAGTTTGTAGAAAACAACCTTGGGGGTTTGTACATTATTAAACAACACTTAAACAGACGAATTCACAAACCCAGAGCAGAGACAGAACACATTCAATACCAGAATTGAAACTCCCCAAGGCTGAACACACAAGCCGAATCCATAAGCCACCTATCAAAATGATGTCGTAACATCCTAAAAGTTTGCAGAAAACAACCTTGGGGGTTTGTACATTATTAAACAACACTTAAACAGACGAATTCGCAAACCCAGAGCAGAGACAGAACACATTCAATACCAGAATTGAAACTCCCCAAGGCTGAACACACAAGCCGAATCCATAAGTCACCTACCTCAATCACAGCAGAGACGAATCCAATCTGAACAGCAGAGCTCGAATCCAAGCAGATACCCAAACGCAGACCGGAAATGCAATCCCCAAACTCTGAAGCAACGCAATCAAGAACAGAACGAAGAACACCGAAATCAGAACTAACTCTCAAATCAGAAACGGTCAACGCAGAAGAATCCACAATCCATACCTGCAGTCGTCCATGATACTCAGAGCAATCCAACAGTAGAAGAACCGACAAGGGGACGGAGCACAATCGGATTCCTAATCAGGTTGCAGAGGAGGGATTCAGACAAGAAGAAACATCCAATTCAGAACTGAAGGAGAATGAACAACGTGGATTACCTTACTCAGAACCGAATCTCGTAACGGCGCACAATCCACAGCGGAATTCGAGGAAGAACCACAATTGGCAAGACTTGAAAGGTTGAACATAGCGTAACAGTTGAGGGAGAGAGAGAGCAGAGATGAGAGGAACTGTTTAAGGGTTTCAAACTGAGCGAGGAGAGGAGCGTGACTGAGATCGTGTGAACGTAATTAGAAGGTAGGGAAAATAATTAAGAGGAAAAGGGAATAAAGTAATTAAGGAATTAACCTCACCAGGAATAGAATAAGAAATGGAAAAGACTTCTTCGGCCTCGTCTTTAATCAGAAGGACGCCCATGTCCTAAATTCAAAATACAATAGTGTAAGGCCACTTGTGACGAAATAAAATGCAGCGAAAACTATGGGTTATAACACATTATCCCCAACAATCTTTGTTCTATGATCCTCTTTTATCACCCATTTTAATCCAATTTTCTTTAGTTGCTAATGTCACATAAATAGTGTTCTATGACATCTAAAGATAATGTGACCAGGTTGTCTGCAAAGGTGACAGACTCCTCGTCTATGTGTGTCCGATAGGTACCCGATCGATCGTCTACCGTTCCATTTGGATGTTCTAGCAATTTTCTCTAATCCTACGCATTTTCTTTGAGAGAGGCTAGTTCTTTCTCCTTTCTGCTAAGAGCAGAAACTAATTCATCCATTTCAGGTTATTTTCCCATCTTTAACCTTTCATGAGCATCAAGTATTTCACAGTAGTCATTTTGCCATTTTTCTCAACGCATTGTTGAGATTTACTACCCTGTTCCTATCTGAGTTGTTGTTTAGATCTTCAATTTCTTTTGAAAACTCTTTATTTTCATTTTCAAGTACATCCAATTGATCAGCCAAAAGAGAGATAACTTTCTAAGCCCTGGAAGTTAAGCTTTCTGAATCTTCCTTATAATTTGAGAGTAATTTACCTCGGTTAGATTTTTTTCTTCGTCGGATTCTGATGTCTTCTCTTCTTGAGCCAATAAGCATGTGTCCTTAATGCAAAGATGAGCCTTTTCATCTCCCGACTTGCCGTTATCTGTGGTTTGATCGTCATCACTGAGCTCTGAGTCTCCCCATGCAGCGACGAAGGCTTCTTTCCTTGGTTTCCCATTGAGAGGCTTTCGGACAGGTCTCCTGACTCGATCGTTGTCTTCTCGGGGTCGTTGTGGACAGTCCTTGATGTGATGTCCCCATTTTGAACATCCAAAGCATTTGTCGTTTCCTCTCTATTGACGATCATCATATTCCTTGGAATCTTTCCCACTTGTCACTTTTTTTAACGATTTTCCTGAAGTACCTTTTGGCATACAAGACCATTTCATCATCTTCTTCTTTTGATCAAAAGTGCTCCTTTTCAGCTACTTGTAGAGCTATGCCCATGCCTTTTTTTCTTTTCATATTTTCAGTGTTTTTTTGTTGTAGCTTGTGTAGACACCAAAAATTCTCACCCCATAAAGCAAATTTCAAAATAATAAGAGGGGTCGTCGTCTTTCTTTTTCAAAACATATTAGCATGCGTGCCATAACGAAACCATCATTTTATAACTTTCTTCATAAAAACAACAAAAAACACGATTTCCAAAAATGAATTTTCAAACAATAATCCGGTTTTAAACCCATTCATTTTGTTTTATTTACTTATCTTATTATTTTATGTATTCCATTTTTATCACTCGTTTGTTTTTGTCTGTTCAATTTTATTTTCATTTCATTTACTTTATCCCAGTATTGCTATTTCTTACTATTTTCTATCATGTACTCTTCATTTTTATCATCATCATTTTAGTACTATTTCATTATTTTATGTGCTTTATATTGCATTAATTCATTTGTTTTTCATATTGTTATGTTTTACACTTTAATGATTATACTCCATGATCTCATGTCTCTTAGGAAGAAACATTTCATTTTATTTAAACTCTTTCATTTTACTGTAGACTTCCATTCAAGAAATATCATCCAGTTCGAATTAGAAGTTTAATTTTATTTCTTCATGTTTAGATGTTGAGTTTGTTATAGCTTGGTCGGTTAGTATGTTTGTTGGGGAGTCTATGGGTCTTAGGTTCGAATCCTGCCAGGGATGTTAGCCTATTTTATTTTCCTTTCCGCTTGTAGTAAGGTTAATTATTAAATCCCCTGTTAATATAGCAAATTCTTTCGTAGTGTAAATGGTTAGTAGACATGTGAAGGAGGATATAAACCTGAGTTCGAATCTTAGTAGGAGCAGGTTAGTTTTATTTTCTTTTTGGCAGAAGTGTGCTCTCACGTTTTGATCTTGGGTCAAACCCGACCCGTTACAAATAAAACCCTAATCCCCATGCTTATAAATGGAACAACAAACAAAACCCTAAGGGGCGGCGAACACTCGAACAGTTTTTCTTCTCTTCACTGTAGCCGCTTCCTGCTCCCAACCCCATCTCTCGATCGTCTTCTTCCCCCATCCATTCTAAACTTCAAAAAATCCCAACTGCCATTCATCCCGTCAAAAACTCACTCAAATTCAAGATCGAAAAGGAAAGCTAAGCGTTAAATTCTTCTGCTCTCAGGCCTCACTTTCTCCCTCTCCAATCCCTTTCGAACTCCCTCTCAAAGCTCATTACGAGCACAAAATCTTCGTTGCTCATCGACGGATTTGGGATTCCACCACCACAACCCGACATTGTGATTAGAGTAACTTTTGGCATCGATTTTCCATACTCTAAAACTCGCTGCTACAAATCTCTTAATGCTTGATGAATCGCGAGTTATCCTGGCGAATACTTCATTTGCTTCTCTCCGACTATGGTATTTTGAGGAACTCCTGTTTGTCGATTGGGACAAAACCGACCTCGCAGGCTTTATAGCATCCAGGCCATTTTCTTCGTTTTTCACTTTGAATGTTCTTTTCTTTCATGCATTACTCCCTAATTTGGTTTCTGTTCACTATCAAGTTTGAATCTCTTCAGACATCATGACCGATTTGCTTTACTGTCGATTTGTGAACTAGGGGCTTGCGGTCGATTTTGAATCTTCTCTGTGTCTTCCATATGCGATGTCTGTCTTCATCCTCTTCATATTAAATTTTTGTTTTCTTTCTAAATTAACCGATGAAACATGAGTCTAACATCATTTTCTTCATTTACTGCAGGTGACTAATGAATATGATTTAGTGCCCACGTTTTCCTTTGTTTCCTGTGCATAATTGTTTCCGCGGTATATCTATATGTATTTGCATTTCGACTAAGGTATTAAACTGAAACCGTTTGGACTGTCTCAGGGGAACTTGGTGCTTCGCAAGTTACAGCAGGTGAATTTGAGCTTGGTATCCATTTCTTTTGATCACTTTCTAATATGACTTAATTCAACTGTGCCTTCTAGCGACAAGTTAAGGATTGGTCTGTGTTTTTTTTCTTCATTCTGGTCTGCTGCTTTGATTCTCATATTAGTCTGAGATGTTAGTTTGATTGGAGACTCATTCTGACCTTTACTTTCGTGTTTTGGTTGAGGTTTCTCTACTTGAAGTTCCGATAAAATCGTATTTGTTTGCCTGGCAGTAGATCCTTGGGTTTAGAGATTAGACTGGACTTGTTGGATCTCCTTCTGAAATGTTATTTGGTTCATATATAGGTTTTGGAGGAATCGATTGAAGTTTGGATCAACTGGGTTAGGTCTCTGATTGTGCTCTCTGTGGTTTTGTTTGGAAGATTACAATTACTTATTGCCTAATTACCGTCTGGTTATGTATTGAGTCCTAACCAAAGCCAACCTTCAGTTTATTTCCCCCGAAACATGTCTGAGTGTTAAATACTCTATGCTTTTGTTGGGAACTTTATTCACTGTTGGCCAAGTATCAGCTTCAAGAGTGCCCCGTATGTATTTGCTTCTGTTTATCTTCTTCCTGTCGATGTATAGCATTATTCATTTCCTGCGCCTGCAACTAAATTGGAAACAAAAGTGGTGGTCTGTCTTATTACTTGGACTGGCGCATAAAATTGATACCAACATCAGGTGCACTAACCTTGCTGGAAGAAATGCTAACTTGTCGCAACTCCCTCTTGTGTATCTTGGTATTGCCGTGTGCCTTCTGGTTAGGTGTTAAGTCGGTTTAAACTGGGGTCTGCGGTTAAATTCATGACAGAAAACAGAAAAGCAAATAAGGTTGATTAGTGACCTACCTAAGTTTCATGTTTTGGTGTTGCCGTATTTGGGATTTCTTGTCTTAAGAACCTCGCTTGACCATCAAGAGGGATAACGAAAACTGAATCAAGATCACTAAGTTCGATTGTCAACCTTGGCTGACTTGACTCTTTATCCATCATAATTATTTACTGCTCTCTCGATTTACTTCTTCATTGTACATACACTCTCAATGCTTTTATCTTTATTCCATTGCAACTTGTTTTAGTATTATTTTTATTCATTTATTATTATTATTATTATTATTTTTAATCTATTAAGCCTTAGTTATTACCCACTAGGACCTCTTCACTAACAGAAAAGCTTTGGATGAACTATCACCCACACCTAACGGGTCTTTCATTTGTTTTATGAGGCAGTAATCTCCTATAGCTTCAGAAAACATCTAAACCACCATAGTATCTATAAGTACAAAACTTTAAAAAACGAGCCCTTAAGGCCATCTTAGGAGGGTTTAGGATGTGAAACCACCACATGCCTAGCGGATCTCTCATTCGTTTTATGTGGATGGAATCCTCCTTTACCCTCAACACACCCATATTCAAGAGTTAATAAATCAATAAGTTGATCCATCTCGCTTGTTAATATCTCACAAATCAGCCCAAATCAAGAAGGCCCAAATCAGGCCCAAAAATCCAAATAAGCATAAGGCCTAATTTTCAGCCCAATCTTAAGTAAAGCCCATTTGACACAAAGTCTTAAAGCCTAATTTGGCCCACACTTCAAAAGCCCATTTTGGCCCAAATTTCTAGTCCCATTTCAGCTCACACCTCCAAGGCCCATGAGTTCAATTCGGACCTGGCCCAAATCAGAATTCTGCCCACATCAAAGCCCAACCAAGGCTAAATTCGGTCTAAACCTTGCCCAACCTCCATATAGCCCAAATCTAAAATCCAAAAATCGGCCCAATTTAAAGTCCACTTAGCCTAAAAATCAAAAAGCCTAATTCGGGCCCAAACCCAATTCGGGCCCAAACCTAATTCAGGCCTAGACCCAAATATAGACCCAAACCCAATTCGGGCCCAAATCTAATTCAGGCCCAGACCTAATATGGGCCCAAACCTATTCGGGCCCAAACCTAATTCAGGCCCAGACCCAATATAGACCCAAACCCAATTCGAGCCCAAACCTAATTCAGGCCCAGACCCAAACCCAATTCGGGCCCAAATCTAATTGAGGCCCAGACCCAATATGGGCCCAAACCCAATTCGGGCCCAAACCTAATTCAGGCCCAGACCCAATATAGACCCAAACCCAATTCGGGCCCAAACCTAATTCAGGCCAGACCCAATATAGACCCAAACCCAATTCAGGCCCAAACTAATTCAGGCCAGACCCAATATAGACCCAAACCCAATTCGGGCCCAAATCTAATTCAGGCCCAGACCTAATATGAGCCCAAACCCAATTCGGGCCCAAACCTAATTCAGGCCCAGACCCAATATAGCAAACCCAATTCGGGCCCAAACTAATTCAGGCCCAGACCCAATATAGACCCAAACCCAATTCGGGCCCAAATCTAATTCAGGCCCAGACCCAATATGCGCCCAAACCCAATTCGGGCCCAAACCTAATTCAGGCCCAGACCCAATATAGACCCAAACCCAATTTGGGCCCAAACCTAATTCAGGCCCAGACCTAATATGGGCCCAAACCCAATTCGGGCCTAAACCCATTATGGCCCATACCCATTTCGGTCCAAGCCCAGTTTGACCCGAACCCAACTCAGCCCATTAAGCCCAACTCGGCCCATATCCTATCCAGGCCCAATCCGGCCTAAAACCTCAAACAAGGCCCAATCCGGCCCAAAACCTCAAACAAGGCCCAATCCGGCCCAAAACC
>CM041777.1:297091174-297245301 GCA_023374045.1 Limonium bicolor | reverse complement strand
CTTTTGGAATTCAAGAGAAAATACCGCTCTTCGCACACTACTCACTTGGTTTGTGGTGCTGATTTTGATGAGACCCTTGTGTTCGTTGACGGGTCGAGAGTTTAGCGGTTCACGTGCTTTATTCAAACAATCAATCAAGGTTTTCGCCAAAGACGTCGTTTCGATACGGGAGTATGCAAGTGCAACGATCTACCATGCAATGTGTTGTGATAATATGGAATTACTATGTATAGGATGCATGAAATGCTGAAAATGATGAATGGAGATGGTTGATTTCAAGTTTTGACTGAATGTTTGTTTTTTTTTGTGTTTTTTTTTCTTTTTGGATGCAACGCATGCGTGGTAAGGCTACACCTGGTCTCGCTTGAGTCGGTTCTAGTTGATGGTCCATGAAGCTCATCCTTTCAATGTCGGCCTTGAAGAAGGTGTAGCTGTCGGGGTTGCTGTCGGGTTGGTGACTAGCTCCTGGATTTTAGGACTTTTTAGGGAGTGACAACTCCCGCATGGTGGCCCCATGATATGACACACTCTTTCCTTTTTCGTCGCTGGCGTGCATGGTGATTCTGATTGGGAGAGGTTTGAACTTCCCAGTTTTCTTTTCCTATCCCTCTGAGATTGGGCTTTGGCGGTCTGGGTATTTGGGATGAAAGCTGGTGTATAGCGTGGTGACAATGAAACACATGATTGTAAAGACTTTGAGGTGGACAAGACTCGTGAATGATTGATGGACTTGAAATGACTGGAAGTGCAAATGACTTTTGTGTCATGAATGAAATGCATGTGTTTTGCTTTTTGCTCGGCTGCATTTGTTGGCGTTGTTTACTTAGGGGATGCCTCCTGTAGATACCGTGAATTTTCACCCCATAAAGCAAAGTTGACGAATGATATATAGATGTGAGGGGTCCCTTATTCGTTCTTTTTACTATATGTGCATGCCAAAAGAAACCAAGTTTTAGAAAACAACTTTTGAAAACGCGTGTTTTCGAAGTGGTGGATTTTCTCAATATAAACTTTGACGCTCGGTCATTCGCAAATGAAATAGGGAGTGGGGAACCCTATAACATTGATCTAAAAAAATCAAAGGGATGTATAAACCTATACATGTAATCTATTCAGAAATGGACGAGAGAGAAAAGAATAATAGGGGAAGAAGACCTATACATCATCAATCCTAAAAAAGCCATTAAAATGGGGAAGTGTTGAGCTGGACTTCTACTGAACTCTTCTGGTCCGTCTTTGGGATTCTGGAAGACTGCTCGCGCTCGGGCTCCTGGTTGGCTGCTCGCTCGTCTTCGGGTTCTTGACCGGCTGCTCGCTCATCTTCGGCTCTTGACCGGCTGCTTGTTCGTTTTAAGGCTCTTGCAGCGGAGCGGTACTGTGATCAAGCAAAACGGGTTGGTGTTCTTCTGATTTTCAACAGTTTGAACTCGAATCAGTGTTGCTGACCTTCATGTCGCTTGACTCGGGTTGGTACACCTCTGATTTTGTATTTAAATGGTTGGTGTTAGTCTTCATGTCGCTCGGTTAGCTCCACGGGTTGGTGCGCCTCTGACCTTCAGCTCGATCCGCGTAGTCGATCTTCATGCTGCTTCACTTGCTCCGACTAGAGGAATGGGGGATGTTTTTGAGAAAGGAAAGATGAATGATTGAACACAAAATTTTATGTGAAAATCCACCACTTTTGTGAAAACACGAAATGACTAGTACGCTCCACGGTAATGACCGCTGCTCTTGAAGGTGGGCTGAACTTCAAAAATAGCGGGTCATGACATGGGGACTAAATCATTTATTTTGAAATACATTTGTGAAAATCCACTTTGAAAACTGTTTTCGAAAACCATTAAGAAATAATGTTGGTGAAGAATGTTGTTTGAAATTCGTTTGTAGAAAGTAGGTTTTTCGAAATCTATTTCTGAAAATCGTTTTGGAAATAACAAGGTTTTAAAGGATGAAGTGACGGGTTTTAAAACCCCAAATGTTTGGGAGCAAAACTAAGGTGAGACTTTAAATTGAACGAGCTTGTAAAACCTCTTTAAAAGATATGTGAAAGAGAATTCTGAACGTTCTAAAACAGACTGGTTTGAAAAAGTGGTTTGCACACATGTATAGCATAAAGTAAATCGTGGCTATATTTGATGTGGAGCTGTAAGTGTTAATGTTGGGATAATCACTTTCCAGGTCAATTATGATTCCGTTTCACCGGGGGAACCATCGTCCCTTCACTGTTCATCTCTCGGGTTTTTTCTCTGTTATGCCTTTGCGGGGCACGTTATCAAGAAAGTGGAGTGCTTAAGTTCGAAAGGTCAGGACACCCGAGATGATAAGGAAACATACGCCACAGCCAGTGATGATCCGATAACACCCCACTTTTCGGGGAACTCAGGGAAGTACTGCATGGGAACGGGTCTCTCGTCACCTGCACGGTCAGGTGTGTCTAAAGTCCAAATTATTCACTGACTACGTTGTGCCATGTATGGGTATCCGGTAAATACGGATCCTCTATGGACGTGTAGCGTGACATCGGGCTTTAGAGACACCCGTGGTGCAGAGGAACAATGGAGAACTGAGCCCATGCAATCTTCAGGGTAAGGCAGAGGGGTGGTCAGACAGGCGGCATACAAGGGGGTGACTTCCATAAACCCATCTTAGACACCGGACCAGGTAGCTGGACACTGAAGGCTCAGAGTTCACTATATGCTGGCTTTGACTCGGATAATGGAGGATATTTTGGATCATGAGCTCAAAGCGTTGGTCGGAGACCGTACCGCCTCGTGGGTTTGTTCACTGAGAGAGTGACCCTAGCTCATGGGGAATCAACCGTGGACCGGTTGGGGATCCCATGACATCATGGGTAAATCGGGTGACACAGAGGAATGCATGTCCTAAGCTACCCACCCCATGCACCCCACAATCGCAATATAGATATGAAAGCAGTAAATAAAGCAGATGAAGTTAGCACCAACCTATTTGCTAAGTGTTTTATCTTGAGATTAGTGATTCCAAATTGTTTTTTATTAGCCTAAAGGGAAGTTAGCTTCATTCACATCTAAGTGTCTCTTTCTAATCGTGAGCTAATTATTAACCCAATTGTTGTAATGTTTGTTGAGGATCTAACAAATCCTATCTGTCCTCACCAGATACACTCAAAGTGTGGAGTAGAATAATCCTAAAGGCTTGAAACGAATCTCTTGAAGGTTTTGAAAGAAGTGGGGAAGTCCCGACAATTTTGAATGGAGTTCAGTCTTCCTTGAGTTTGAGAAAAACTTACTCAAGTTTTCCCCAGCAGAGTCGCCATTCTGTGGAGGGTGATTTTTCGGTATGAGGGGGGGTCTATCTAAATATGGTTCTTGACTGAAAAGCCTAGATCCTAAAATGCCATTCTGTGGAGGGTGAAAACCCGTTATTCTAGCATCCCTCAAATACCTACTAAATCGTCCGTCTTTCCCAGAAAGCATAAAGGGAAGTGCAAGTGTGCACTACACCCGCTCTCAATGGGCTCCACGCGGACTTATGCCATAAGGGCGGAAATTGATTAAAGTCGCCACCTAGTTTGACCTAAGGAACTAGGAAGGGAGGAGAAGGGCTCTAAGAACCGTCGATTGACTCTGATTGTTGAGCATGGATAGGACTTATCTGGTTATACCAAAGATTCTGTGTGGGCTCGTACTGGGTTACACCCCTTAGAAGTGGCAACGACCACGACTTCGGATTGGTGCCCGAGGAAACCTCGGTCTCCAATTGTCAGGATTGCCTTCTTTCAAAACCATATTAGAGATTCAGTTAAAGCCAAGGAATAGGATTAGGACGAGGAGAAAACGAGTGGATGAGGTGAGCTTTTCTACCAAGCTAACGCCAAGAAGAAGAATTGATGAATTCGGATGAGTATAGAATGGAAGACTAGGAGTCTGATGGTTTGAAGTTGGTGAGAGCCGAAGAAGGTTTGAGTGTTTTGAGAGGTATGAAGAACACCTTAGAGGGAGAAAAGGATTTTTGTTTGGAATGGGGTCGCACCCTAGATGGGCTGCCTACGTACTCAACTCCCTGTTGAGATCAGACCTTACGTAGTTCAGGGACCTTTAGGATGGCTGAACTTTTTGAGGTGGTCGAGGGTTAGAAGTGGTTGTTTGGAGGGGAGACAACTGAGTGCAAAAGAGTATTTTGATTGGTGTGGGGTCGCACCCTGTGTGGGTTGCCTACGTACTCAACTCCCTGTTGAGATCAGACCTTACATAGTTCACTGTTTTTTGGAGATTTATGGGTTTGGGGTTTTGAAGGAATTGGGCTTTTGACCTTTTGGGTCTTTGAAGGGTTAAAGAGGTTTTGTGGTCATTTTTGTGAGATTTGACAGATTGTCTGGTTCGTTTTGGAGTTTGAGGTGTGAGAGTCTGTGAGATGCTCAACTCTATGAGACATTTAGATTCTTGAAATGTTGAAGTCTGTGAGACGCTCGGGTCTGTGAGACGTTTGAAACCTTGAGATGTCGAAGTCTGTGAGACATTCGGATCTGTGAGACTCTCGGGTCTGTGAGATGCTCTGGTCTGTGAGATATTCGAATCATTGAGATAACAAAGTCTGTGAGACGCTCGGGTCTGTGAGACAATACAGGGTTGTTTGGAGGTGAGATGGCCGAGTGAAAATGGCATTTTGATTGATGTGGGGTCGCACCCTGTGTGGGTTGCCTATGTACTCAGCTCCCTTTTGAGATCAGACCTTACGTAGTTCACTGTTTTTTGGAGATTTGGAAGTTTTGATGTTTGTGGAGCTTGAAGATACTTGAGGTGTTCGAGATTTAGAAAGGTTCGAAGTTTCGAAAAGTTTCGAGTTTGGATGCTAGTCTGTGAGACGCTCGGGTCTGTGAGACGTTTGGTGAAAAGAGATCGAAGTCTATGAGGCGCTCGGGCCTGTGAGACGTTTGAATCTTAAAATGGTGGAGAGATCGAAGTGTTCGAGTCTGTGAGGCGCTTGGGCCTATGAGATTTTGGAAGCTTGAGAGAAGCTAGAATTTGCAAGATGATTTGAGTTTAAGTTGAATTGGAGTTTGAATGATGACTTGAGTATGTGAGGCAATTGGAATTTGGGAGAGATCCTGGGTTTTTTGGGTTCGAGGTTCGAAAAGAGTTGAGGTTTTGGGATATTTTGGGATTTGAAATGAGATGATGATGGGTTGAGTTGTTTGGAGGAATGATTGTCAAAATCGTCTCTCTTAAAGTTTAAAACCGAAAAGTCATTTTTGTTGTAAAAGGGCGGATAATCCCGAGGGATTACCCTATGTACCCCCTCGAACACGACACTTAATTAATGGTAAGTGCCGAGGCTCGAAAGATGGGGCAATGAATTTATGTCGAAAAATAGGATTTAGAGAGAAACACCATGAATGAGATGTTCTCGGTCAGACCCTAATAACGTCTCTAACTCCCGGGTTTTAAAACGTTAAAAACCGAAAACCTTGAAATCGAGCGGAAGGGAGTTAGACGATTCTAAAATCCCGGCTGCAACTAGGAAGGCAGTTACATCCCTAGCACCCCGCCTTGTAAAAATCTAGGCTGCAATTAGGGGAGATTTGTCACCCTAATGCCCCGCCTAAAGAGATCCAGACTGCGACAAGGGATGTTACGACCCCAGTGCCCCGCCTCGGATTTTTATTTGGAGGAGAAACAAGTAATGTCTAACCAGGAAGAAACGTTCTTTGAAGGTGTTAGACATCCTATGTTCCCCGAAAACAATTTATTTTGGGTTTGAAAACTAAGTTAGGAAACTTGTGAAGTTGTTCGGAATTCTCGATGAAGAAACATGATTTTGAGAAATGATTTTAGGAGAAAACTTTCTGTATATGTGAGAAGAACTTTCTGCATTTGAGAAGAGTTTTCTGTGATGTGAGAAGAGTTTTTCCTTTAAAATTCCACAAAATGGTTTCTTTTGAAAACTTAATGAAGTTTGAATAAAATGATTGTTGAAATCTGAGGAGAGAGATTTTTGAGTTTGAAATTTGAACAGGATTTACAAGTTGAGTTTGAATTGGATGAATTGAATTCGAGTTGAATGGAATTGGACTGAATTGAAATGAGTTAGGTTTGAATTGGGTTGATTTGAATTTGGGTTGGGGTTGATAAACGAATCGGGTCAAAGTTAGACCGGGTCAAAGTTGGATTAGGTCAAAGTTGAGATTGGTCAAAGTCAAAGTTCAGATTGGTCAAAGTTGGACCAAGTCAAAGTTGGGTCAAGGTCAAAGTGGGGTCAATCAAAGTTGGACCGAGTCAAAGTCAAAGGTCAGGTTGGTCAAAGTTGGACCGAGTCAAAGTTCAGGTTGGTCAAAGTTAGACCAAGTCAAAGTTTGGATTGGTCAAAGTTGGACCGAATGGGCTTGATGGGCCGAATGGGCTTAGTGGGCCGAATGGGCTTGATGGCCTTGTTTGGGCTTTGGCCTCGAAATGGGCTTGGGCCTTGAAATGGGATTTATGAACTGTGGGCTGAAGTGGGTTTTGAATTGGGCCTCAGAGTGGCCTTTTGATTTGGGCTGAAGTGGGATTTGAATTGGGCCTTGGAATTAAATTGGGCCCGTTTTGGGCTTTGTTGGAAATTGGGTTGAAATTTGGACCTTATCTAGAGTTGGGCCGAAAAAAGGGCCTTGCTTGAAGTTGGGCCGCAATTGGGCCTTGTTTGGATTGGCTGAAGTGGCCCCTTTTTTATGTGGGCTTTATTTGTGATTGGGCTGAAAAAAAGTTGTTGGGCTGATTTGTGAGATATTAACAAGTGAGAGGAATTGATTTATTGGTTTGTTTATTAACTCTTGATTAGGGATGTGTCAAAGGCAAAGGAGGATTCCACCCACATAAAACGGATGAGAGATCCGCAAGGCATGGGGTGGTTTCGCATCCTAAGCCCTCCTAAAATAGCCTTAAGGGCTTGTTTTTTGAAGTTTTTGTTCTTATATACATATAAAGGTGGTTTGAGTGTTTTCTGAAGTTATAGGAGATTATTGCCCCATGAAACGAATGAGAGACCCGTTAGATGTGAAGCGATAATGCATCCAAAACTTTTCTGTCAGTTTAAAGGTCCTAAGGGTGGTAACTAAGGCTTAAATGACCGAGTTAGTACCACAATAAAACACTGTAGTGAGTTAAAGCGTAAAACATGTGCAAGTATAGCGCAAATCAGACAACAAGAGTGAACCACACACTGGGAAAACAAACTGAAATCAGAATCAGTTTCATTTTAGTAGTAAGACATGCAAATGGGATTTGAACAGAGAAGAAAACTAATAACAGCCCGAGAGATGATCAAACCTAAACCTAAATTGCTAATCCAATATTTATTTCATTACTGCTCACTGCTCTTTAAACGCCAAAGTTGAGTTAATCAAAAGGGCATATCAGATTGTATACGTGGTTTTGCACTGCATTTCATAAAGTCGATGAATCTTTACTCAAGCAAGACATTAGATAGTATTTAGGTGATCAGGAATGAGCAAATTACCAAGAAAAACGTTACAAGATGAGTTATGGCTTAGAAAAAGTATGCCTTCTGTGATATTAGGCAGATTCCAACAGGGCACTTTCAATTTATTCATCAGAAACAAATTAGTAGAGTGATCCACAGACGCTTGCTAAGAAAAACGGGTGAGTAAAGGTTTCCTAACTAAGAGGACCAAACTGAGGTCATATTCATTGATTTGCTTACTCTCGCCAGTTCAGTTACAACCATAAGCATACATGAATCGAGATGGATGACAACCTGATTGCTAATTAACTGAATGTAAGAGACAGATATAAGGGCAGATAATCACATTTTCATTGCAGACAGAGGAATCACACAAAAACAGACATGGGTACTAAACCGATTACATCACAAACTTTGAGAAGTGGAGTATTAAATTGAGTCAAAGGGAAAATACCAGGGGACAGGCTCAAGGTTTTCCTGTTGAGACACCATAACGCGAGAAAAAAAAAGAGACAAAGTAACATGTACACAGAAAAATAAACTCAAATGGCCATATGCCCCAGAAACAGAACAAATCCGGACTGTAAGCACCCATCATAAAATATGGCGTAATGAAGGAGCAAGGGCAGATAGAAAATGGGTTACAGCATCCTTAAGAACTTAATGGGATAGAAGGGTCAGGATTCGGTACCAAGGAGAGGGCACACATATCTTTTGTAGATATCCCTAGATTGCCAACGATATGAGTTCAAACTTCTCATCAGAAGAGGGAGCATTTGATTAGTTAGCTCGTAATACAGACAAAAATAACCTTAAATAATGTCAGGCTCATTGAGGCTCGGGTACGAACACAATAACATGGTAAAATGCAGGGTTGATAACAATCACCCGGTGGTGGGAGAAATAAGGGAAACAACGTTCAGAACTGGAGATGGACCAGTTCTAGCAGTATTAGGACGGTAGTAAACAGGCGATGGTATGTATAACAACAACTCAAACACATAAAGATTAGGGCTGGGAGAATGTTCTCTCGCGTCCTGTTCGTGGACTTCTATGTCCATACCAGGTTAGATAATGGCCCCAACAGCAGTAATAGTCACATAGTTTGCAGAAATAGAACAAAATCAGAATATCCGGGGAGAAATGGTAACTCAAAGAGAAGATGGTAGCAATAGACGGAGGAAAAAATATTCTGAAACTACATCAACTCTTGTCGATTTAAACATGTAAAGAGAACACGAAGATCAGAAGAATGTGCAAACTTGAAACGAGAATCAAATACTCATGTTCCTGAAGCCAGGATTCTGAAATCAATCATTCGAGTCCCTGACACTGGATTTTATTGAAATCGAAGGAAAAAAAATGAAGGGAATGGAACTGGTTCTTACGTCGGAATCGATTTCTCGACTGAACCAAAGTTTCGCTTCTTTGGTTTGAGCTTTTTTAGCCAAAATATGCTCAAAATAGAAGAACAGGGAGGAGGGAAAACGGAGAGTATTCGAAAAAAAACAGAGAGATTCAGAGCTAAAGAGACAATCAGGAACCACCTACGCTGTCGAAAAGTTCAAAGGGAACCGGTTTTAGTGTGAATTCGAAGTCTCGGATGAGGGGGTGTTAGAGACAGTGAGGTGTTTCGAGCGGTTTTTTTCTGGCGGGCAGGCACAAAGAAGGTGGTGGCTCGAGGTGGAGAAGGAGAAGAAAAATGCGAAGGTGGTGTGATGATGAACTTCGGGCGATTATGAAGAGGTGAAAATGGTGGGAATTCCGGCGGAGGGGGGAAGAAAGTGGTGATGGAGCGGTGTTGCATGCGGGAAGTTGAAAGGCTGGGACGTGGGAATGTTTTTTGGAATAAAGACCGGGAGTGGTGGCTCGTTCCTTGGGATCTGTTTAACTGTAGTATTTTATAAGAGGAGAATCAGGGTTTCTTTTGGGACAGATGTTTTAGGGTTTAATTTGGGCTTGCTGTTTTATCTCTGATTTAAAAACATTGTGGCTGCAAAATCGATCCAGATTTGAAAAGAAAGACCACTGGTCAGGACTAGGGTATGGCCCGTTCGGCTGGTGGAGCGTCCAAAAAATAAAACCCTCCTTGATCTCCCCCAGATTCGAACTGGGCCTCTGCGTCCCACAGTCTAGCAACAGCCAAGCTAGGATAATATTTAGTTCATAACCAAGAATTAAATATAAAGGCCCTATCGCGAGCTGAATGAGAAACTATAAAAATCACCTTCGTTCTTTGCAAGACTCAAACCAGGATCTGTGAAACTCACAAAGCGAGCACTGTAACCATTAAGCTATGTCATAATTCAATATACAAATGCCCGAAATAGTATAAAAGCCCTAATTGAACCTCGATGCCTCTCTAAAGTTATTATCTTTAAGGGAAAGTGAACAATAAAGAATAATCTAATGGCATGAAAATTATGGAATATAACTAAAAATAAGGTTCAAACATAATTAGTTATAAATAAATAGAATAGCATATGTACATGAAATAATAAAACTAATACCCTTGTAAGGAGATAAACACTGGTGACTGTGAACAAATCAATATGTCAAGTGGCAAAACACACTAACAAGTAAGGAAAATAATAGTAGTAAAGACACATAAAATGATAGAAATAACACTAAAATAATTAATTATGAAAGTAACTGTAGAAGACAATAAGTAGCGATAAATGCGATAAAATAAATGAGTAAACAAAATAAAGCTGAAAAATTAGTGAATAAATGAAGAAAATAAAGGTAGAATAACAATCAAATAAGTGAATAAAACAAAAAGGACGGGTTTAAAACTGGATTGTCATTGCGAATTCATTTTCAAAGAATGGTGTTTTTATGAAATGGTTTGAACAATGATGGTTTCGTTTTTTAGCACGCACGTCTAATTCATTTTTGAAAAATAAAGGCGACGACTACCCCCCTCATTATTTTGGGATTTGCTTTATGGGTGAGAAAATTTTTGGTGTCTACAGTTAGGTCTCTGCATATTCAATCGGCTTCGTACCAGTATTTCCTTTGCCCACTCAAAGCGTCTCCTACCTTTCCCCTCTGCACAACTTAAACAAGTAAATAATAATAAAATTTAGTTTTTTGTTTTTAGTAAAAATGTCATGAGTTGTTGGATATTATATAATAACTACTATCTTAATTACTTTGTTGGAATTGTTAGTGTAAGGTAGGTTAGTTACCGTTTGACTGTTAGAGTATTTAGGCTAGCTTGGTTAGTTTAGTTGGAACCTTAGAGCACTACTATAGTTTGGTTGGAACCTTGAGGCATGCTTAGTTTTTGCTTGGAACTAATAACTGTCAAAATTTGACCCACACCCAGAAAACCCGTCCGTTTTATCCAAACCCGAAACCTGACCAAAACCCAAACCAACTAATCAATAACGCAAGACACTGCATTATATCATCACATATACAATGTAGACAAAACTGAAAGACAAATCAATCTTATACTTTGTTGTTTTACACGTATAATGGAGTCGTGACTGGATGTATGGTGATCGAAGGGATCACTTTGGACGAGAAGCTGAAAGAGTTTTCTCAAAGCGGCATGCACACAAGGACAGAACAAAGGCGGAAAAAAATTTTGTCCTTGTGTTGACTGTGGGGTCGTAAGGAATATGTAGCATTGAGGAAATCAGATTTCATCTTAAGACCCGTGGATTCATGCCACATCACAGAAGATGAACTTTTCATGGAGAACTGTTGAAGCTAGTGCTTCAACATCTTACAGTGGTCATAATCCACGTTACGCAAGTACCCCCAAACGCAACACCCCCAAACACCTTCAATACCATCAATGAGTCGGTATCGCTATGTGATTCAGGATTCGATGACATTAAGACCACTCACCATGATGGGCAAATGGATGAAATGTTTAAAAATGTTGTGGGTACTTTTTTTGATAAACCGGAAGAGTATCAAAGATTGTTGGACGCATCGAAGACACTGTTGTACCCTTCGTGCGTTAAATACACAAAATTGACTGTTGTACTTAATTTGTTCAACTTACAGGGGAAATATGGAGTTGGTGAGAAGTGTTTCACGTCACTTCTAGTAATGATACATGATATGCTTCCTGATGAGAATGGTCTTCCTACATCCACCTACGAGGCAAAGAAATGGTTGTGTCCAATGGGAGTTGAATATAAAAAGATTCATGCTTGCCCAAATAATTGTGTGTTGTATAGGGGTGAATACGAACATCTAGACAAGTGTCCTAAATGTTTGTTGTCCCGGTACAAGGATAAGGATGGGGATCCCTTATTTCAGAAAAAAATTGTCCAGCAAAATTATTGTGGTACTTGCCAATAATTCATAGATTCAAACGGTTGTTTGCCAACCCGAAAGATGCGAAGAACTTACAATGGTACGCGGATGGTAGAAAAATTGATGAAAAATTAAGACATCCTGCAGACGGACCTTAGTGGAGAAATATCAACAGAAAATTTAAACATCATTTTAGGGATGAGGATAGGAATCTGAGGCTTGGATTGTCTACTGATGGGATGAACCCGTATGGCACGTTAAGCAGTCAACACAGCACTTGGCCGATGCTACTAGTGATCTATAATTTACCGTCATGGTTATGTATGAAACGAAAATACATTATGTTATCACTCCTAATATCTGGTCCAAAGCAACCTGGTCATAACATTGACATATATCTTGAACCACTGATCGACGATCTCAAGTTATTATGGAATGAAGGGACAGTGGTATATGATGCTCATGTGAAAGAAAATTTCACACTGAAGGCGATGTTGTTCTGTACTGTTAATGACTTTCCTGCCGATGGGAACTTGTCAGGATACTTGGTGAAAGGATTCGAAGCGTGTCTGATATGTGAAGATGACACATGTTCAGACTGTCTAAAGCACTGTGGCAAAAATGTTTACATGTGTGATCGACGGTTACTTCTAGTAGACCATCCTTACCATTCGAGAAAGCGAAAACTAGTCAACAATGAGCCCGAGACTTGTGTGGCTCATCTACCTTTGACTTCAGAGGAAGTGTATGCAATGGTAAAAGACATTGAAAATGTCTTTGGAAACACATCCAAGCCGTCGAAGAACAGTTGGAAAAATGTTCCATTTTTTGGGGTCTATCGTATTGGCGTCATCTGCCAGTTCGACATTGTTTGGATATCATGCACATTGTGAAGAATGTCGATGAGGCAGTGAGTGGTACTTTGCTCAACATACCCGGTAAGATGAAAGACGGGTTGAAGGTGACGAGAGATATGCAAGAGTTGCGCATACAGAAAGAAATGCACCCACAAGAGGATGAGAAACAAACATATCTACCTCCTGCTTGTTATTCCCTCTCTAAGAGTGAAAAATTCAGTTTTTGCAATTGTTTACACTCGTTGAAGGTACCATCTGGGTACTCTTCAAACTGGAAGAACCTAGTTTCCATGAAGGATTTGAAACTGTTGGGCATGAAATCTCATGATTATCACGTGTTAATGTTGCATCTCCTTCCAGTTGCAATATGAGGGATATTACCATAAAATGTCAGTAATGCTCTAACCCGATTATGTTTCTTCTTCAACGCTGTCTGCTGTAAGGCAATTGACTCAGACACCCTCGATGATCTACAACATGAAATTGTTATGACTATATGCCACCTTGAGATGTATTTCCCACCGTCTTTCTTCGACATAATGGTGCATTTAATAGTCCATATTGTCCGGGAAATCAAACTGTGTGGTCCGGTCTACTTACGTTACATGTATCCTTTCAAACGATACATGGGGATCTTGAAGGGTAGAATGAAAAGTAGATATAGACCAGAAGGCAGCATCATCGAAGCAATAGTGACCGAGGAAGTCACGGAATTTATGACAAGTTATTTGAATGGTGCAGAGTCAACTGGTATTCCCAAACCACGTCACCATGGTAGATTTAAGGGTAAAGGTGTTACTGGCAGAAAGGTCGTGCGTGTCTCTCGTGATCTCATTCAGCAAGCACATTTATTTGTATTACAACATCTTGAGGTTGTTGAACCCTACTTTGATATTCACATTGCCGAGTTAAGGTGACAAAACCCTACCAAAAACCATATATGGCTTAAAAAAGAACAAAATCAAGTGTTCGTCCAATAGTTTAAGGTATATGTGTTTGAGCAAGCTTCATTGAACCCAGAGGATGTCAGTGAAGAAATCAGATGTTTAGCAGTTGGTCCTGGAACTGATGTTGTATCATTTGAAGGGTGTGACATTAATGGATGTACATACTACACTGCACGCCAAGATGCTAAATCAATATACCAGAACAGTGGGGTAAAAATTGAAGCATCGGTGACTGAATATGGTCTTGGTAACCAGGTTCAACCAATGAGCAGTAGTAGTTGGTATTATGGTGTCATAGAGGACATATGGGAACTAGACTATCACATTGATTCGTTTCTAGTGTTCCGCTACAATTGGGTGGACAACCGACAAGGACACAAAATGATAAAGGACTTATTTTTGTTGATCTTTCACGTGTTACATAATATAAGGAAGATCAATTTGTGTTGGGTAAAGATTGTGACCAGGTGTTTTATGTTGAAGACCCAAAATATGGTAGATGGTCTGTTGTTCTTCCAGGGAGAAGACCGGTTTTGTTTGAGGATGAAAGCAATGACGATGATGACAGTGAGATGATAGATGAAACAATATCATTGCATACAGGGTTGCATGATTCAACTGGTGATTTACAAAATGATGATGTTCTGACCATCTACGCTCGATCAGACCATGACGAGGGGGTTTGGATAGAAAACACAAAATGATATAAGTTACCATGTCTAGGTAACACCATTGGTTGAAATTGCATATTTTAAGTTGGACAACTCGTATTATTGTTGTTACAATGTTATCAAAATTATTTATTATGTTTATTTTTGCAATTATACATCGTTGCATGAATATTGATCTAATGTTTGTGCTTTTTTTTCTAAGTGGATGATCATCCAATGGACGATCTTATAGGAGAGCTTCTCACGACTGGGGAAGTTCAGCCCCAACAGAGTAGACCGGCAAAGCGCACCACACGAGGTGGTAAAAAAATCAAGGACAACAGACATCCCAGCACAGCAGACTGAGGCAGTTGGGCCTTCACAGGAAGCACAAGAAATACAAGTTGCTTCGCCGCCTCTCAAGAAACAAAAAAACAAGGTGTTACTCGTGCACAGAAGGCAAATCGAGGCCCCCCGACCAAGCCTTTGCAGTTCAATCAATGGAATCAGCCCATAGGCACATGGATGATGATTTCACTGCTCTGGCTAGGCATTTGCTGAGTTCATACTGCAATATAAACCACCATTGGAAGCAAGTGCCTTCGGCGTTGAAGGAGCATATATTTGAGCGTCTTCAAGTATTAGTTGATGTTTATAGTTTGTTTTAAGATTAATGTAGTAAGTATTTAACACTAATCCATTTTTTTGTGTATAGACTCGATTCAATATAGATCCTTCTATGATGGACGATGTGATGAAGGGAGTTGCCAGATAGTTTAGAGACTTCAGATCTCTGCTCACGAGGTAGTAAATTTACTGTGAGGAGCCAGCAGACATAGAGGAAGCATCAGCTGAAGATGTGGATGATCGGAGACCACCGTGGCAGAAATACGATGGTATTACTGAAGAGCAGTGGAAGAAGTTTGTTGAGAAGCGTTTGACCCCTGAGTTCAAGGTGAGTTTCATACTAGTAGTTGTTCTTTCGTATGATAAATGTTTAAAGTGTCATTAGAGTTCATTTCTTATATAATTTATCTTTTTCATTTATTCTTTGTATAATTTGTCTTTTTCATACATATATGTAGGCTTTACGTGAGAAACAACAACAAAACGCCAAGAAAAATCTTTACCCCCATCACTTGGGTGGTAAAAGTATTGCTTAGCATGTGCCAGAGTGGGAGAAAGAGGGGATGCTGCCAGCTGAATCAAATGCCAGTGACAGAAGGATGAAGGTTTGGGACTTAAGTCGGCAAAAGAAACCTTCAAATCCGGCGGCACCTACTGAGTATGATGACGGCACGAGAGAAATCATCAACCAAATGGTAAGTGCTTTTTAGTTTGAAAAAGTAGAATGTTTATTATATAATATCAGAGTAACAATAGCAATTACATTATATGCATATTATTTGAATTATTAAACTTCATAACAGGAACGATTAAGCTCCCAGATCACCCAAGGAACTTGGCATCCCGTTAGATAGGATGATCCACTTTCTCGCGCTCTCGGGAAGAAGGATCATCCGGGTCGTGCAGTTGGCTTTGGTGGTCATGTTGGTATACGCCAAGCCTTCAGGAACCCTGAGTCTAGACAGAGTGCGGGAAGGAGCATGACCTATGAGGAGCACTTATACCTGAATGCTGAGCTCGAGCAGCGACTAAGAAATGAATTCCAGCTTCAAATCGCTCAAGCTATGGCCGTGATGTGATCTGAGATAATGAGTCAGGAAAATTCTAGACCGCCAAATCACTCACAAGCATCAGAGCCCGGACTAGTGCCTCCCAGTAGTGTTCACTCCGTCAATCCGTTTCCATATTCATCTCTCGAGGTTAGAACAATATGTTAATTACAAATAAAAAAATCAAATTATACACTTATTATGTGCATCTAAAATCTTTAATTTTAAAATTTTAGAAACCGGTTGACTGCACATTATTGCAAATAATCGGCGCTAGTGAAGTCATGGTAGGGTGGGGTAAGCTTTTGAAGTCTACTCATGGTGACATTGTGCAGGATGAAGCACTCCGGGAGTACCATGCCCGGGTGCTCGTTGATGATTTTGCACCTGGGTATGACGATGTTCAGCTACCGGTGCCAGTTATAGGCCAATTCACCCTTCGTGAAGTACAATCCATGACAATACAGTGGCCAGTTACACTGAAAAAGCTTGGGGAGCAGCAGGTAAGCACTCGAAAAACTTACTCTTAAACATATTTTAGGGTAGAATGTTATATACTTATTAAATTAATATCTTAGGAACACAAGCAATCAAAATCTGATAAGGGAAAAGGAAAGAAAGTTGTTAAGGTTGCACCAGCTAATCCTTCAGTGGCATCCACCACTAACTTTGTCCCCAAAATGAAAGCAAATTTGGTAGAGCCGGTGGTTCTGAATGTCTTGCCCCCAAAACTGAGACTCTTGCACTCCGCACTGTTGATGACACCGCCAAAAAGAGATTTGATTACGAAGGAGCCAAAACCGGATCTTTTTCACTATGAAGACACTCGTGGATTTGAAATTTACATCAGTACTGACTGTGTGGAGCTATTCAACAATGATTGGTTGAATATTTCATTATCAAGTCAGCTTGCATGTGAGTAACTAACACACTTTGTACACATTTTATTCTACATACTTGAAAATTAAATCACTAATATCAGTTTCTTTATATTGTGTAGGTTTGTGGATGATAAGGCGGTACAAGTTTATGGCAATAGTAGTTTCAGTTTCTTATGCCTATAATGTGCTCTGAAACTACTATGGCATATGACCCCAAGCTTTGGTCAAGTACTTGCCGTTTGCGATACATGCACATGCATGTTCTGATAAATCGTATATTCTGGTACCACTTCATCAGGGGTAAGAATTTTTTCAAGTGTTAATTTAATCTAAAAATTGTGATACTTGTATTATGTTATTCGATTGAATTAAGCTCTGGTTGTGTTGTGTTGCAATTTATGAACAGCCGACACTGGTCATTGCTTGTTCTTTGTTTAAAGAGCCCGAGAGTCCTATAACTTGACTCTGCATCTCGGCGTCCCAAGAAGCCAATGATATCTAGCATGTTAATGAGGTGAATTACTTAACTTGATTAATGATCAATTTTCAGTTATTTCTTAATCATTTGCTTGATAACTTTTACTTTGTCTGTGTAACGAATTCCAGTACCTTTCAAGTTGTATTGTTCCAAGTCCGGCAAGCGAGAGTTAAGAACATTCAGTGGAATGTAGTCAAGGTATTTTTTGTAATCCTTATTCTAATGTTGTACTATAGTCATTAGTTTATTAAATGGTAACGGTATTATAATATGTGCAAAATTGATTTTGAACATGAGCGTATGAATGTGCAGTGTCCACAGCAGCCGGGAGGGTCGGAATGTGGGTACTTTGTCATACGGTTTATGAGTGATTTGGTAGCGGCATCGTCGCTTTTGTCAGAGAAGTCGTTAGACAAGGTAAGTAGCATTCTCTAAATATTTTGATTTTGTTTACTTTTTAGCATTGTTTGTTACACTTAAAATTTTTAGCAACTATATAACTTTTTTTTATTCAAGAATTTTGAAGACATGGTAGCTGGTGAGTACGGTCCAGGACATATTACCGAACTCAAGGAATGGGCGGAATACATCAGTGTTAATATAGGTTGTTAGTATTGTCATGGTACAATTGTTTGTTTTAGAACATGTCATTTGGTACAATCATTTGTGTAATGATGCTATTGATCTTTTGATTAAGTATTTGCTCATATCAATTTGTAAGTGAAGTGTGTTATTACCCGTTGGTGGGTGCCATGCCTTGGTGGCCATTTAAATGGCATAATATTGCCCCACTGTAGTGGCATTGCTGATTTTGATATGGTAAACAGGTTTGATTGATTTGTGGGTGTGGGTGTTACAATTGTAGGGTAGAAAGGAAAAAAAAAAAAAAAAACACATATTGCAGTGGTTCATAACAAAAACCGCTGCAATAGACCCTGTCTAAGGCTATTTGATAACAACCTATTATAGCGGTTGTTGTTAAGAACCGCTGCAATATCCTCGGCCGACCCTATCCCTGTGTCGGTCCCTGGGTCGGTCAATTGCAGAAAGTATTCTGGAAACGACCGACCCTGGGACCGACCCAAGGTCTGGGTCGGTCGGTTCCAGAATACTTTCTGCAATCGACCGACCCGGGGACCGACCCAGGCTCTATCTCGGCGGTTGTAAGGTAAGAACCGCAGAGATAGATGTCATTATATATTGACTTTATCGGGCATCTACCGCGGCGGTTGTTTAGAGAACCGCTGCAGTAGACCACCTACCTCAGCGGTTCTACAACCGCTGCAATAGGTGTCTCACCTACCGCGGTGGCACCCATTTCAGCGGTTTTGAACCGCCGCCATAGGGTGTTTTTCTACTAGTGGCTGGCGAACATTTACTGGAACCTTGGGAAAATTCTACACAAAATGTAGGAATCAAGTCCAAGTTGTAAGACTTGTCAAAGTAAGTGATTTACTCCTTAACATATACTAACTAAGTTCATAAGTGATTTAATGCTCAAAAACTAACCTAAACTACATGGTAATTAGGCCGGGGCTATTAGGATCTGTTTGGTGTACTTTGTGACTCAAAACTAGGTAAGGAAATCTTACCTTATGTTATATATAAGTTTTATAAAATTTTGTTGCAAATTAATAAAAGCCGAGGGGTTATGAGGTTGTATATGACCTAGATATGTATTAAAATGTTTTATAACATTTTTGGTTAGTTAACATAATGCTTAAATGACTTATAAGGTCAAGGGAATAATTTATGTGCCAAAAATGCAATTTTGGAAACTAATGGGAGGTTACAATAAAAAGTCGTAAGGTTTCTATGTCATTTGTGACATTTAAGTGTAATTTTTATTATATGTTAATGTTGTAATAAGGCCATGCACCTTAGGCCATTTGATTTTATGTTATATTAAGTTTAAAATGAATTTAAAGTACTAATGAGTATTACCAAAAACATTATGGGGTCATTTGGTACTTAAAATAAATTTTGGAGGCTAAAAATAAATTATGGTAAAAAAACTAGGCATTAAAAGCCTATCAAATGAATTTTATAAAGTTTAGGGTCAAAAATCTAATTTCTGGAAAGCTTGGGTCAAAACTGCAATTTCTGTAAGTATTGGTCAAACCGGCAGTATGTGGGTCAACCTTGACCATTTTATGAGCTTTGACCAAAATAGATACCTCAGATAATTAAACTATGAACTTATAGTCATGTGGATTGACTCGTAGTTGTGTTAATATTTTAGATCGTACGTCAGATAAAGGCGCCCGACGAGCTTAGTGGTCTCTATGCATCCTTGGTCTATAGTGTACGGTATGTGGATGGTTTGATCTGGATTGTCCTGAGGGCTTCCTCGGGTCCAGATATTCTTGATGTGTTTAACAATGTTTGTGATATGTACGTATGCATGAAACGTTGTGACATCTGCTTATTTTCTCGCATTATAATATTATACGCGAACGCCCATCGGGCTATATTACGTCGACTATAGATCGACTTAGATAAAACACATATACGTGCAATGTGATGATTCTGTTACTTAATATAATACACTTAGTATTATAATTACATATATACTAACCTAAGTAAAACACTTAGGTACGGGGCATGACTATGTCGGTCTCTAGAGCTTGGACTCGAACATGAATACGATCTAGATTACTTCTAGGTATGCATAAGACCCACAGGGCAGCTAATTAATAAATGAATTCTCCAGACCTAAAACCATATCTTAGGTAATTGATTAAATTAATCAAATGATGGAGTGTGATGAGTGTGTTGATAGTTATACCCAGCAAGCCACCGGCTACTAGTTGCGCATCGTGATCACTAGAGTTAACACCCAGATCGGGTTTACTCTTGTTAAATCCTGACGATCCTACATAGATCATTAGGTAGAGTGTACTACTGTTGGTACCAGGCCCTTGACTATATGTGGACGCCTCTCTAATGACAAAGTGAAAGTCCCGGGATCTTCTGATCCTTTTGGGCTTTATGAGTACCTTGTGTGTACGTGGGACGACTGTCCATGTGAGTTATTTTGGGATGTCCTACTTGACACCTGACAGTGCTAACCAAATCTAATGTTATGTGGGGGCCTGGGAGGCAGGTTGTAATAATGAACATCGATCTTACAAAAGCGAATGCGCGTGTTACTACACCCGATTTCTTTATCTGTTGATTATGTAAATGATGTGTGTGTATTGTAATGAATGTTGTGTGATTTATAATGTCTTTACAGTATTTCAATCTAAATTGTAAACCGGTAAAAGCATGAAACGAATCTAATGCAAAGACGGTTATAAATGGCTTAAGTGACCAATAGGGTCCAAACCTAGCATACTCAGCGTTTATCGCTAAGCCTCCACGGCATTTTGCAGGTGGTTGATCTTCTTTGAAGCCGAAGTGCGGTACCCGGGTAGTTAGGGCTTTTGTTTTGATTACCGCACGAGACTTCTTATTGTATCATACTAGACATTCGTTTACGTTACGATGATGATGTATATTCGGGATTCGGTTAGATGCTCACTGTCTGATGGTTGATTTTGGATCTTAGTATGAAGTATAAGATGGTATCTTGTCATCACGGCGGCGTTGTATTTATTATGGTCGTTTTGTTATTATCTCGTTTTGCTTCATTACTCGCATGGGCGAGTAATGGCATGTGACACACACATGAGGTTTATTAATGTTATAACTACCACTGCGAGACGTGTTTAATTATGCTATGTGAGTGATTATGACGTGTTGTAACACCCCTACCGCTAATCCCGTCATTATCTCACAATTACCTACCTTCGCAGCGGATATTACATACACAACGGTGGGTGTACAATGCCGCTAGTCACCCACGTGACTAACAAGGCCAATTACAAATACAACGTACTATCGGTCTGATGAACTTGAATATACCGAGAACACTATACAAATAATACATTATGTTCCTTAACTAATTCAATCCTAATACAACATTAATCCATTCTATACCGAGTCAACTACAACCTTCAACTGCCGATACAATTCAGCCTTACAGTACAACCTTTACAAATAAATCAATATCCTCTAATCAACTACCCATGCTTATATAGCCATCCCTGTCCTACACTCGAACGGTATTCGGCTTCAAGTACCTGTAGAATAAAAACGGTGCCCCTAGGGGCTCAGCAAATCACTGCATATGAAATTCGCATACCCTGCGTGCTAACGGGGGTACACCGACTATTTGGTCGAGAATGTGCGATTCATTTTCATTTCAATATACATGCTCACATACAAAAGTGTTCAAATGAGGAATACATTAGCTACTAACACGACAAGTTTGGTTGTCAGTGTTAACTTACTTTAGGCCTTGAGGGTTTCTACCTCACTTTGCCTTAGTCACTATTTCATTAGTTTACCAATTCTCTTGTGTTACTCTTACTTACGCTCTCTTAGTTTCATAGATACTATAAGTCTTCATTCTCAATTCTCCTTACTCATTTACAAACTTACTTCTCGCTTCTCAATTACATACTTACTTCTCTCTTCTCAATTACGTACTTAGTTCTCGATTCTCAATTACATACTTACTTTTCGATTCTCAATTACGTACTTACTTCTCGATTCTCAATTACATACTTACTTCTCGATTCTCAATTTCATACTTACTGGATGTCTTTTAAGTCATTACCCATGACCTCCAGGCAGAGTCATGCACAAGACTCACCACCGGGCTTACAAATACTGGTCTTACTTCCCCGGTTTTGACCCTACTCTGGGTCTAGCTTAGTGGGAAGGGTCGACCATTACACGGAACTATACACCTAGTTCCTCAAATACACAAACGTTCGGTTCTCTACCGAACTACTCAGTTCCCAAATACTCCTCTCTCGGAGTTACATTACAATCACAAGGATTAGCCTAGAAGTATCACTCTCGATATCATCTAATAGCTTAGGGAATTATTTCCATTACTAGTATCCTCATATTTAAGGATTTCCCCAACGTTTCGAATACTTTTATGTTCGGGACATTTTCTTATACTAGGTCGGATCCTCATATGGTGGATCGACTTTCACTAAAGGAGTTTCAATGGTCCTTTATATGTACTTTACTTTCTCTCAGGTTCTTTTCTTTGAACAAACATCATCCTCTAAGTAGAGGTTCATTACATACTTCCACTACTACTTGTTTGTGAGTTATTTCCATTCAGTTCTCTAACCATTACCGGGAGTTTAGTACTCCTGTACAATGTCTCACGTACTAGCGAGTTCGTAGGTTACATTATCGCTTCTTGGTTCGACGGTTTTGGTGTGCTTCCACGTTTGTGTTATTTCGAGAACGACTCTTTCTACGAGTCACTAACCAACGCTACTCAATTATGAGTCTGTCTATAACGCTAGGTTAGGCAATACAATATACAAGGATGGTTAGTACACCGAGCATGCATCAAGACATAAAACAAGCAATATAACATGTTTCATGCTTTTATCTTGATTAAGCCGGCACACAAGCACACAAATCAACATAGCACGGTTAGCATACGGGGCATGAGAAAATCATACATTTCACCATGGATTAACTTTACCATGTCACCTTACACTCCTTGGGTTGTTCTCGAACCACTGATAACATTTCAAGTGGTTCTATTAATATCAACATATTACGGTATGTAAAAATAATACTCCCATAATTAACCCCGTCACCCCGTTACCTTAGGTTTACTTAAGTTTTCAACTTTCTCTATCACTTCTCCAACTTGTTTATTTAGGTCATAGGTGCATATTGTCCTTACCATCATTACACTCATAATGGCTTATTACTAATGCCAATTTTTTTTGCCCGACCTCCCTTGCAAGGTCGGTCGGAGTCAATAAGTTACGGTTTTACAAAATTTCAGCCCGACCGACCTTACCAAGGTCGGTCCCAAGGTCGGTCGAAGTTAGAAGACTTCCAGATTTGAAAATTTAAGCCCGTCCGACCTTACCAAGGTCGGTCCTAAGGTCGGTCTAAGTCAGAATGCTCCGGAATTGCAATTTACTGGCTGACCGAGGTCGGTCCTAGGGTCGGTCCAGCCCAGTACTCCTTTTAATTACTCACTTTGAACTCCAAATTAAGTTCAATTCTTACCCAATCGTTTCCTAATCATTTCCACATGTTTTCTACATGTTTAGGTACCCCTAAACACTCCTTAAACATCCCCAAATCATTAGTCACGCTTATACTCCATTCTTGCCCAATTCTACAACTCAAATTCTAACTTTTGTACTCATGCACTCTAGTGTATTTTCCAACCTTTCTCTAGGTAGTTTACCATATCCTCAACTCATTTGACCATTCCAACTCCCTGCTAACCATTCACAAATTCATTACTCAAGGTCATCCTCCATTTCCAAGGTCATGCACCATAAGCCTTTTTCCTAGAAATTCAAAACACTTAAACACCTTTTTTGCTACAGATTTTTACTCTATCATTTTCAAGCCTTCAACCCCCATCTATGGGAGTCTACTCCCACCAACTCCATCCTTAGATACACCTAGTAAATCCTAGGTCATTTCTCACCCATTGCAACACTTAATCATTTTATTTCTACCAAAGTTTGCCATAACTGACCTAAAATCCTTACATTGCCCAAATGCACAATTTCACATTTCCTAGTTCATTCTCTAGCCGCATCCACAAGGGATCCTACCAGCACATAATACACATTTAAATCTTATTAAGTTCACTAAATACTTTCCAATGCAATTATCACAACATACTTGGCTCCAAAGCCCTTAAATCACATAAGTTCTCAAATTCCTTCTCTAACTACCAAAACACATTTCCATTCAGTTTTTGGTTCATTCAATCAATTTATCCCATCCCAAATTATAAAGCATTAAGATAGTAGTTAAGGTAAGCTTTTAACCTTGATATTCCAAGTTCCTTTTCAATTCTCCTCTCCTCCTCTTCTCCATTCTCTTGGCTCCAAAATCGGCCAAGGAAATTCAAATGCCCAGTACACTACAAATTCTTCCAGAAAGGACAATGGGACTAAGTACAAGCACTTAGGCACATTAAACTAACCCTAGGATTCAAAAGAGGCTTAAAGCACAAAGTTATGGTTTACCTTTGGAAGTTCTTGAAGAGGTTTTTAAACCTTGAATAAAAGTAGGTTCCACCACCATTGGAGACATGATTCAAAGCTCCAAAACAAGAAGGAAACAAGGTATTACAAAGGGGTGGAAAATCAGTCAAGAAGGAAGATGGAGGAAAGTGAGTTTTCCTTGAAACTTTTTACCTTAGAATAAAGAGGGGACTCCAAGCTTCAAGAATCTCTAGCTTTCTCTTCAAATGGCCAAAACCCATGGAGATGAACTTCATAATTTTGAAATTCTAAAAAGAGGGAATGATAGCCCTTGGTGAGGGGAGTTCAAATATGTATTTTATTTTGCATTTGGAGCTTGGATGAAGCTTGGGCATGAAGAAAGAGATGGAGGAGCCATTATTGGAGCTCTTCTTGGCGTGAGGAAAAGATGAATCAGAATAAGGAGGGAGAGCGGGAGTCTCACGGTGGAAATGGGAAGGAAAGAGAGAGAAGAGTGAGAGAGAGTATATTTGTTTACTTTTCCACTTTTCACTTTTTACTTTTTGACTATTCTCCTCTCACAACTAAAGGGGCTTATTTAATTGCAAGTGTACTGAGTCACACTCTTAAAACCGATCCCATATATGTATATTTAAGCTGGAGCATTTTTTTGTCTTTTACAGAAACGCTCGTTTAATTACCCGGTTTGGCACTATTCACTAACCGGACCCATTTTTCAAATTTTTCTCGTTTCTTTAATTTTAATGGTTCTTAAGCTTCCATTAATACTTCATTATAATTATTTGGTTGAATATAATTTTTACGGGTTCATTTGACCACTCAAAGTCACGTTTTTGGGTTTCCTCAAAAAAACATGCGCTAAAGCTTTATTAGCGTTTTTAATTCATTTTATGGATCCGTTTTCTTTGGAAATTGTTCCCGTATATTAATTAGGCATTATTAAGCCTTGTACATCCATCTTAGACCCTTGTCGAGGTGGTATTCCTCCTATGGTCTCATAACGCTTGTTTTTACGTTTTTCGCTTTTTAAGCGTTTTCTCTTTTCTTTGGATTTATTTTTCTTTGCCAAAATTCTTTAGGCACTAGTAGGCCCTTAAATACCATATTAGAATTATTTAATCACCATAATTAAGTTCGGGGTATTTCAATCTACCCCCTTAAAGAACTTTGCCCTCAAAGTTGGTGAATCTAATATCGTTACTCATATAGGTACTCTATGCTAGGGTTATAACTTCTATATAACCTCACAGACACCAAGGTCTGGTTCGATGTATACCACACTTCGAAACAACATGTCACTGCATGCATAGCAATCAAAAATATCCGTTTCCAAACTCTTCATGGGGTCCATCCGTAGATAAAGAAGGTACCATCCTCTCCCATGTCGAGTGATCCCTCAGGTACCGGTCACGTTTGAACACTTACGCTTTCTGGTTCACGGCCGTCATGACTAATGGCACTTACGCTTTCTGGCCACGGTCCTTTGGTTCTGATCAAATTCATTTGCACATTTAGAGATCCTTAGGCACTATTACTCATACTTACTTACTCTTGCTTACTGCACGACTACACTATCCCAGTTCCCTTGGCAAAATACAAAACACACGCCCACCGTTCTACCTGTCCTCGAGACTAAAGGCCGCAGCCCCGGCGGGTGATAGCGGTTTCAAAACTAGTCATCACTTCCACCGGCTCACAACTAGCCTTACTTCCTGGGTTCGACCCTATACCGGTGCCTAGCCTTGGGAAGGTTTAACTAGCACTCGTGGGAGTGGTTTCAAAACCGATCCTCATTCTTTAGTTTGAAGAAAATCATTTGTACTAAATCAGTTTGGAAATTCATTTTGAAAACTTCATACAACTCCAAATTCCAATTTATGATAGTTATACCTATTACTAGCGTTATTACTCGTGACCACTTATGGGGAGCTTCAAGAGTCCTTCAACCCCGATGTGATCAGCATCGGTGTTGAACTATCCATCCACCTCAATTTGTGTTTGGTTTCCCTTGATCGCTAGCAAATCAAGTTCCACCTCCCACCTCAATTCACACAATCAACTAGTCAATCATCATTCATTTTCTATCTTCTTAATCTTTCTAGTCGTAATCACCAAGACATACATTTTCCAAGTTCTAGGATTCCTGTACTCGCTTATTACTCATCACATCAATTGTTACTCAATTTGTTCCAAATACTTACCTAAAATTCAAAAGCGTGATTCCAATTAATTCTCTATCCTCCAATTGCTCACAAATAAAATCAAATCACGTCATCTAGGGGACTCAATTCCCACTAGGCTCAACATCGGTTTCATACCGATTTATACTCATCATATTTCTCATACATACTCATTTCTCAACACCGGTTTCATACCGGCTCATGTCTCATACTATTACCAATCGGGGTTCTCATTCCCCTGGAATTTCCCTACTCCTTTTCACTACTAGTCTCACAAATAACCAAAATTTACACAATTAGTGAGTACAAATGTTTATGTAACATAAGTCTCAATCATCAAAACAATTTCTTTTGCGCTATGCGCATTGTAGTTTACACACTTATCACGTAAAACATACAGTTCGCGGTTTTCGCTCTACCCCCCTTAAAAGGGATTACGCCCACGTAATCTACCATATGTCAACATGAACATTGGTCTAAGGCGTTTAGCCGTCATGGAGTATTTCATCTTCTATGCGGTCTATCGTACGATGTTCTTTGGTCAAAGGGTCTTACCCGTATTACCGGTTATTCCCTACATCAAGAATTCTCATCGGAGTTTGTTTAACTCTTAACCGGGTTCGGTTCTAGCCTACGAGGCTTTAGGGCATTGATAATTAGCCATTCATTCCCTAGGTATATTAAACCTTAGAATTATGGGCCCACTAGCTTCTACTGCGTGACCCTGATAACTTGGGGTCTGTTCACCCTTCCCATTATGTTAATGTGTTATACATCACCCTTTTTATCCTTTTTATCTTAGGAATAAGGTTTATCAATCAAGCGTGGTATTCCTTACCGTACGCGAACTCAATGAGCTTCGGATTTTCTATCCAGCTCTTAAAGATCCATTGTATATACTGTTGTGTACTTCTGTGATTATTCATTGGGTTCCTCCGACTTATTGTCGGTTGAGGTTGAGCCACTACTTAGTTGTAGTGCTTCCTCTATTGTCAGTGGTTTCTGAATTAATCCCACCTAACTGGTTTTGTACAAGTGTTCTAATCTTCTGTGCCTTGCATTTCCTATGCATTAGTCCTTCTAATATGTTCATGGTTTTCTACCGCTTATATTCCGGTGGAATTCACTTCTTGTAATTGCTGGTGTGCTTCACACCTTTCGTGCTTCTTGGCCTTAGGCCGCACGGTTGTTTCTAAGCTTTCGCTTACTGGCTTGTGCTATGTTCTTTGGTATGTTTGTACACCTTCCGTATTCAGTACGGTTAATTATATATCAACTGGGTAGTTTATTACTTCACTTGTTAATTTGATCCTTTTAGGATACGCATTCAGTTCCTTATGCAACTGCAAAAGGAATGAGCATTGGCTCCTCTGTGAGGTATTTCATCACTTGGTGCAGACTCCTGGCTTGTTGTCCGGTCTGTCTACCATCTCTTAATTAACATTTGCATATCATTGTGTGATTATCCACATACACTGGTCGCTTGCTACGCACCATGTTCGTATTTCCACAACTGTGGTTTCCATGGCATCCGCTGTCATTAGCTTCTGCCCATGTATTTCTTCCATTTGTACTATGGCTCGCCATTTACTTGGATGATTATAGAATATGGTATTCTTTTCTGTTTCTGAGCTCCTTGAGCATTATTGACTTTACACTTTACGTTATACGCCTACGGTGTTTCTTCTTAACTGATTACTGCTCGGTTTCGAATAATTGCTATGTCAGCTTATTTCACGTTGCTTGGTGATGATAGTATGCTCAGGCTTCACTACACTAGTAGTTCTAAAAAGGATGTATTTCAGAAGTTCACTGATGACATCCTCTTCTTAGAGTCTATGTGTTCGCCGCTCTTGCGGTCTCACATTAACGAGGGGTATCCTGCACGTTGGTTATTAAGCAACTTTTGCTGGTGCCGTTACTGGAAATTTTCCTTATGGTTCACATTAGGTCTTGCAACCGTTGTATGTATGTATTGTAGTGGTTTCATGGCTTACTAGCCACGTTGCCTAGAGCTCCGCCCATCTTAGGTTGTTTATAAGCGGTTGCTTCTCCTTATACCATCAGATGGTTTGGAGGTAATATTGGGCTCCATGAAAAGGTTGTCGCATCACGCTTTGGTTCATTGGAGACTCCCTTTTTGTATCTTGGTATTGATCGGTACCATTTATTAATTAAGGGTATCCCCTGGTAAATGGGATCCCTTAGGTGTTCTAACTGAGCGTTCGTTCTAATTCGTGTGCTCTCATCATGACATTTGTTCTACACACTTCAAGGATCGCTCCTGGGTGTTGTTAAGTGATGCCATATTATTTGGCCCACATTTGGGTATGTTCCATTTATTACCCCGCTTCACGGTTCTAAATTTTGAATCGTCCCGTTTAGGGTTACAACGTCTCACATTCTTAGGATAGACTACAGGTACCTTTCCTTATGTCTTGACCTGGTTGATGTCCACTTCAGTGATGAATGGTATTTTCCGGTACCTTATATGATCACTCTGGGTATTTTACCTTGTCTCTTGACATTAGCGTGTTGATGCTAGGCATTTGCCTCACCGGGTTTAGACCGGGTATTCATTCTGGCTATCAAGCCTTGCTTTAATATTCTCGAGACATATCTAATGTCTTAACTCAGTTGTTAGAGCTTCTCGCACTTCTTAACTCTTAATCTTCCTCCTGGAGTGAGTCTTGATTCACTTAGTTTGTGGCTTATCTGAGTTCCTTCGCTCGTTCAAGGTATTCAACCGTTCTATCTTGAATTTACTTATGGTCCGTAGAACGGAGTCGACTACTTCCCGTGTTTCGTACACCACTTGTATACATAGGTGGGGTATCTTATTGGTATGTTACCACTTACCTGACTAACTCACAAATGGTCTGTCAGGCCCGTAAGCTCCTTTGGAGTGCGGTCGTCCCACATCCCGTTTTTTGGTACACTTGTAGTGCTCGTCGCACGCCTAGGTGAAGTATTCTATTGTCAACTCCTCTTGTATCATTCTATGATAACTTACCATAATTCCTCTTGTTTGGTTTTAAAATCTGAGGTTTTAAAAAGAAATATTTGGGTTTGAACGAAAAGTTTGAGTTTGGAATGAAACTTTTTCTTGGTGTTACCATGTTTGGGGTCTCGACCAAGTTTAGCTTCCCGCTGACTGGTATGTTCATTAGCACGATTGTCGGGCCGTTAGGCCTTTCCAAGGTTTCGTTCTTCGAGTGCCAGGATTGACGATCCTGTATTTGTTTCAACCATCATAGTGGTACTTTTAGTAAGTACTTGTTGGTCATTAAAAGCCTTCCAAATAGCCTTATTATTGCTGCACTTGCCCTGGCAAGTGCGCGGGTAGGTTGTTTTTCAGGTCATCGTATACTGGTTACGGTATTGCTCCCATCTGAATTTGGTGGTTTTTATTGGATCTTCCTTTGATCCGTTGATCGTAGTGATCAATCTCCTGAGTAACTTCTTAGTGTTTTTGACATGCCTGTCGTTAGCCCAGTGCTTCGTTGGTCATTTCCACGCCTTTGAGGTGGTTACTGAGGCTTGACTAATCCTTAGGAGCTACGTTGTAGTCCTGCGGTTGTGAGTTCCATGAATCCTCTCCTGGTTGATTGAACTATATTGTTCGGGTATTACTCCCTTTTGGCGTTGTAGGTTTGGAGTTATCCAACCTTGACTAATTCCTTGGTCGGTTGGTATACTGTTGACGGTATTGTCAAGTGTTTGTAGTCCGCAGACTCTCTTGTCTCGGTCTTGTTACTCCGCTTTTCCGCTCTATTGCGAGGTTGTGCCTCCTTCTTGCTGGCCACGCATGGTTCTCGCGACTGCGAAGCACGTCACCCCATGGTGCCGTAATTTACATTATCCTATCCTTAGGATCTTCCACCTTCTGCCGTTAAGTGCGGTTATTTCTTTTCAAATGGGAACCGTCTCCGGGATTTTCAGTTCTTGGAATCTATCGCATGACTGGTTCTTCTCCTTTCAAGGTTTATTCTGCAACTGCCAGATCGGGTTTTACCTGAGTGTGAGAGGTCTTTCCATCTCTCTGGCGTTCCCATCCCAAATTTATATTGGGGAATGTGGAGGGCGGGATTGGTTATGTAGGTATCCAGATCACACTGGAAGTTCCTAACTAGCGTACCTCACACGCTAACACTAAACCCTTAGCCCTAAGTCTCTAATTCCTAACTCGGTATTTTCCTAAACTCGGTATTTCAACCATCAGAGCGATACTTCACTCTGATACCACTTTTTGTAACACCCCTACCACTAATCCCGTCATTGTCTCATAATTACCTACCTTCGCAGCGGATATTACATACACAACGGTGGGTGTACAATGTCGTTAGTCACCCACGTGACTAACAAGGCCAATTACAAATACAACGTACTATCGGTCAGATGAACTTGAATATACAGAGAACTCTATACAAATAATACATTCTGTTCCTTAACTAATTCAATCCAAATACAACATTAATCCATTCTATACCGAGTCAACTATAACCTTCAACTGCCGATACAATTCGGCCTTACAGTACAACCTTTACAAATAAATCAATATCCTCTAATCAACTACCCATGCTTATATAGCCATCCTCGCCCTACACTCGAACGGTATTCGGCTTCAAGTACCTGTAGAAAAAAACGGTGCCCCTTGGGGCTCAGCAAATCACTGCATAAGAAATTCGCATACCCCGCGTGCTAACGTGGGTACGCCGACTATTTGGTCTAGAACATGCGATTCATTTTCATTTCAATATACATGCTCACATACAGAAGTATTCAAACGAGGAATACATTAGCTACTAACACAACAAGTTTGGTCGTTAGTGTTAACTTACTCTAGGCCTTGAGGGTTTCTACCTCACTTTGCCTTAGTCACTATTTCATTACTTTACCCATTCTCTTGGGTTACTCTTACTTACTCTCTCTTAGTTTCATAGATACTACAAGTCTTCATTCTCAATTCTCCTTACTCATTTACAAACTTACTTCTCGCTTCTCAATTACATACTTACTTCTCTCTTCTCAATTACGTACTAAGTTCTCGATTCTCAATTACATACTTACTTCTTGATTCTCAATTATGTACTTACTTCTCAATTCTCAATTACATACTTACTTCTCGATTCTCAATTACATGCTTACTGGATATCTTTTAAGTCATTACCCATGACCTCCGGGTAGAGTCATACACAAGACTAACCACCGGGCTTACAAATACTGGTCTTACTTCCCCGGTTTCAACCCTACTCTAGGTCTAGCTTAGTGGGAAGGGTCGACCATTACACGGAACTATACACCTAGTTCCTCAAATAAACAAACGTTCGGTACTCTACCGAACTACTCAATTATGAAATACTCCTCTCTCGCAATTACATTACAATCGCAAGGATTAGCCTAGAAGTATCACTCTCGACATCATCTAATAGCTTAGGGAATTATTTCCATTACTCGTATCCTCATATTTAAGGGTTTCCCCAACGTTTCGAATTCTTTTATGTTCGAGACATTTTCTCATACTAGGTCGGATCCTCATATGGTGGATCTACTTTCACTAAAGGAGTTTCAATGGTCCTTTATATGTACTTTACTTTCTCTCGGGTTCTTTTCTTTGAACTAACATCATCCTCTAAGTAGAGGTTCATTACATACTTCCACTACTACTTGTTTGTGAGTTATTTCCATTCAGTTCTCTAACCATTACTGGGAGTTTAGTACTCCTGTACACTCTCTCACGTTCTAGCGAGTTCGTAGGTTGCATTATTGTTTCTTGGTTCGATAGTTTTTGTGTGCTTCCACGTTTTCGTTATTTCGAGAACGACTCTTTCTACGAGTCACTAACCAACGCTACTCAATTATGAGTCAGTCTATAACGCTAGGTTAGACAATACAATACACAAGGATGGTTAGTACACCCAGCAGGCATCAAGACATACAAACAAGCAATATAACATGTTTCATGCTTTTATCTTGATTAAGCCGGCACACAAGCACACAAATCAACGTAGCACGGTTAGCATATGGGGCATGAGAAAATCATACCTTTCACCATGGATTAACTTTACCATGTCACCTTACACTCTTCGGGTTGTTCTCGAACCATTGATAACATTTCAAGTGGTTCTATTAATATCAACATATTATGGTATGTAAAACTAATACTCCCGTAATTAACCCCGTCACCCCGTTACCTTAGGTTTACTTAAGATTTCAACTTTCTCAATCACTTCTCCAACTTGTTTATTTAGGTCTTAGGTGCATATTGTCCTTACCATCATTACACTCCTAAAGGCTTATTACTAATGCCAATTTTTTTTCCCGACCTCCCTTGCAAGGTCGGTCGCAAGGTCGCTCGGAGTCAGTAAGTTACGGTTTTACAAAATTTCAGCCCGACTGACCTTACCAAGGTCGGTCCCAAGGTCGGTCGAAGTCAGAAGACTTCCAGATTTGAAAATTTAAGCCCGGCTGACCTTACCAAGGTCGGTCCTAAGGCCGGTCTAAGTCAGAATGCTCCGGAATTGCAATTTACAGGCCGACCGACCTTACCAAGGTCGGTCCTAGGGTCGGTCCAGCCCAGTACTCCTTTTAATTACTCACTTTGAACTCCAAATTCACATCAATTCTTACCCAATCCTTTCCTAATCATTTCCACATGTTTTCTACATGTTTAGGTACCCCTAAACACTCCTTAAACATCCCCAAATCATTAGTCACACTTATACTCCATTCTTGCCCAATTCTACAACTCAAATTCTAACTTTTGCCCTCATGCATTGTAGTGCATTTTCCAACCTTTCTCTAGGTAGTTTACCATATCCTCAACTCATTTGACCATTCCAACTCCCTGCTAACCATTCACAAATTCATTACTCAAGGTCATCCTCCATTTCCAAGGTCATGCACCATAAGCCTTTTTCCTAGAAATTCAAAATTCTTAAACACCTTCTTTGCTACAGATTTTTACTCTATCATTTTCAAGCCTTCAACCCCCATTTATGGGAGTCTACTCCCACCAAATCCATCCTTAGATACACCTAGTGAATCCTAGGTCATTTCTCACCCATTGCAACACTTAAACATTTTATTTCAACCAAAATTTTGCCATAACTCACCTACAATCCTTACATTGCCCAAATGCACAATTTCACATTTCCTAGTTCATTCTCTAGCCGCATCCACAAGGGATCCTACCAGCACATAATACACATTTAAATTTTATTAAGTTCACTAAATACTTTCCAATGCAATTATCACAACACACTTGGCTCCAAAGCCCTTAAATCACATAAGTTCTCGAATTTCTTCTCTAACTACCAAAACACATTTCCATTCAGTTTTTGGTTCATTCAATCAATTCATCCCATCCCAAATTCTAAAGCATTAAGATAGTAGTTAAGGTAAGCTTTTTACCTTGATCTTCCAAGTTCCTTTTCAATTCTCGTCTCCTCCTCTTCTCCATTCTTTTGGCTCCAAAATCGGCCAAGACAATTCAAATGCCCACTACACTATATTACCTTCCAGAAAGGACAATGGGACTAAGTACAAGCACTTAGGCACATTAAACTAACCCTAGGATTCAAAAGAGGCTTAAAGCACAAAGTTAGGTTTTACCTTTGGATGTTCTTGAAGAGGTTTTTAAACCTTGAATAAAAGTAGGTTCCACCACCATTGGAGACATGATTCAAAGCTCCAAAACAAGATGGAAACAAGGTATTACAAAGGGGTGGAAAATCAGTCAAGAAGGAAGATGGAGGAAAGTGAGTTTTCCTTGGAACTTTTTACCTTAGAAGAAAGAAGGGACTCCAAGCTTCAATAATCTCTAGTTTTCTCTTCAAATTGCCAAAACCCATGGAGATGAACTTCATAATTTTAAAATTCTAAAAAGAGGGAATGATAGCCCTTACTGAGGGGAGTTCAAATATGTTTTTTATTTTGTATTTGGAGCTTGGATGAAGCTTGGGCATGAAGAAGAAGATGGAGGAGCCATTGTTGGAGCTCTTCTTGGCGTGAGGAAGAAGATGAATCAGAAGAAGGAGGGAGAGGGGGAGTCTCATGGTGGAAATGGGAAGGAAAGAGAGAGAAGAGTGAGAGAGAGAGTATATTTGTTTACTTTTCCACTTTTCACTTTTTACTTTTTGACTATTCTCCTCTCACAACTAAAGGGGCTTATTTAATTGCAAGTGTGCTGAGTCACACTCTTAAAACCGGTCCTTTATATGTATATTTAAGCTGGAATGTTTTTCGTCTTTTACAGAAACGCTCGTTTATATGTATATTCTTGTTCTTTAATTTTAATGGTTCTTAAGCTTCCATTAATACTTAATTGTAGTTATTTGGTTGACTATAATTTTTATGGTTTCATTTGACCACTCAAAGTCACGTTTTTGGGTTTCCTCGAAAAATGTGCGCTAAAGCTTTATTAGCGTTTTAATTCATTTTATGGATCCGTTTTCTTCGGGAATTGTTCCCGTATATTAATTAGGAATTATTAAGCCTTGTACATCCATCCTAGACCCTTGTCGAGGTGGTATTCCTCCTATGGTCTCATAACGCTTGTTTTGTGTTTTTCGCTTTTTAAGCGTTTTCTCTTTTCTTTGGATTTATTTTTCTTTGCCAAAATTCTTTAGGCACTATTAGGCCCTTAGATACCATGTTAGAATTATTTAATCACCATAATTAAGTTCAGGGTATTTCACATGCTTATCGAGAGGGGTGTTACAAAAAGTGGTATCAGAACAGAGTACCGCTCTGATGATGAGATACTAGGTTTAAGACAGTGAACCTAGGATTTGGGAAACACGGGATATGTCTGTGAGGTACGAGACGACTCGTTAAATAAACTTATGATTAGAAACGCAAACACGAATACATGTTAGCCTTGTGGCAATTCAATATCGACTGTGTGTTTACGATATATTTACCGACCAATGATACGATAATCTGTGCTACAGATGTCTGGTAGAGCTAGAGGCCAGGTCATGGAGCCGGCAGAGGGGGCGGTGGTGATTCCGTCACCCCAGAAGTTGCAGAGGCGGTTGCCGCCATTCTTACTCAGCTTGGAGGGACACTACCTTATACGCCTCAACCTCGCGAGTTTAATTGGCTAAAGGCGGTATCCAAGACTCGACCACCGACGTACTCAGGGGAGCAGGACCCAATCGCCTTAGAGCGATACATAGTAGAGCACGAGAAGGCCTTCGAGGCCCTACGAGTGCCAGCCGACCAGAGGGTCACCATTGTTGCGTTCCACTTGAAGGATGCGGCCAGTACTTGGTGGAGGCTAGTGAAGGAGCAGCACCTAGTCACACCCGGCTTTACTTGGGTTGCTTTCATCGAGATCTTACGAGGGATGTACTACCCTGCGCACCTCAAGCAGAAGAAGCACCGGGAGTTTGAGACACTGTCCCAGGGAGGTTTGTCCGTGGACGAGTACTATGCTCGCTTCATCGGTCTTTTGGACTTCATCCCCGGAGTCGACGACTCCGAGACCGTTAAGGTCAAGAAGTTCTAGGGGGGATTGTTGTTTCACATCCAGGCAGCCATGGGTGCTACACTCTACACGACTATTCAGGTATAACTGTGAATACCATTAGTACCATATTTGTTTAATTATCTGAAGAATGTGTGAAGACTTACCACTGAAATTTCGAGAGTGTTATGATGCTGCCTCGAGGACGGAGATGATGCTCCAGACTCGGGATGAGACTCTAGGGCAGAAGAAGAGGAAGAAGCCCAAGAGATAGTCTGAGGACGGGGGAGTGAACCGAGGCGAGGGCTCGAAGAAGGGAAAGTAAGGAACGCATTACATTTGTAAATTGTGAACCATTACTTAAATATTGTGATTGCTGACCCCGAAACTGTTTAACAGAGGCTTCTTCAAGAAGAAGGGGAAGCAGGGGCAGTAAGGGCAGCAAAGTCAGCAGGGTTTCAAGGGGAAGGATCCCATACCGAGATTGACAGGCCCGCCCATCGATGCCCATCCACTTAGATCGGCACCTCCCAAGGGTGAGAATACCCTTCTCGTAAATTTGTTCATTAAACTTACCATGTATATCTCTTGTATTAATTTAAGTTACGGTTGCAATCAGGCACCGGACGGCGCCACTACTACTGCAAGCGCTACGGGAGAGACCATCCCGGAGTGGACTGTAGCGGCAGCAAGGTGGAGTGTCGCTTCTGCAAGAAGTTGGGGCATCGTGACTTCGAGTGTTACTCGAACCCCAATAGCCGAAACTACGAGCCACAGATGATCTCTCAGAAGACCTCAGTTAGAGGATCTAGAGCACCACGGGGTGGCCAAGGAGGCCAGACGTCTACTGACACACGCTTCAAGAAAGGGAAAGGAGTTGATCAGGGACTCGGCGCCTTGAATTCCGTGGGAGCCTCAGACGCTGAGGGGGGGCCCAGCGCGCTATAGGTTATCCTAATACCGGACTATTATCGCTTTGAAACCATGTTGTGTGTTAAACACTTTCAGCATGTTTTGTGAATTAATAACCGAGTTTAGTAAATAACTTACCTTAGGAGAACTTCCACATCTTAGGTAATTACGATATCTGTTACCCCTACCTTCAAGACCAAGATCACCAAGACCCGTAGACGAAAGACGGGAGTATCCAGAAGAGAAGAGCCAAGTCATCCAGCCGGGCATGATTCTACTTAGAGAATTCTTGACCCTCGACGAGCAAGCTGACATCATAGAAGAGTGTAGAGCCTTGGGTAGAGAATTAGGTGGGTTTTACATTCTGGGTTTTATGAGTGGTTCTAAGATGAAGCTGTATATGATGTGCCTAGGCACGGATTGGGACCCGCAGACTAGGACATACCAGGAAGTGAGGAAATTAGATGGCGCGATAGTACCTAGGATACCCGAGAGATTCAAGACCTTAGCATGGAAGGCGGTGGAGACCGTGCAGTAGCTTGAAGACGAACCAGTACCTAGCATTGATGCCGACGTTTGCATAGTAAACTTATACGAAAAAGGAGGGCGACTGGGATTACACCAGGACCGGGATGAGACACCCGAGTCCATCGCCAAGGGTATCCCCGTAGAGTTTCTTTACGGTGATCAGAAGAGGATGGACCTAGCTAGCAAGCTAGTCCTGAAGTCCTGAGATGTGTTGGTATTCGGTGGAGACTCGAGGTTAGTGTACCATAGGGTCAAGCGAGTTAAGTTGAATACCGCGCCACCAACTTTAGTTAATGCTACCCACATCAGACCGGGGCGTTTAAATTTGACGTTTAGAGAATTTTGATGTAATTTGTAAGGCTACTAGCCATGTATACGAACTATGAAATACTTTGATGAATGAATAAAGTGGCATTTTGGAGTTCTTTCGAATCCATACTTTCTTACCATCTTGTTTTTATACACTTCTTTAATCCAGGCCACAAACCCGAGAAGGGAGGAGTTCTCAATATCCTCAATATGACACAGGCCACTGAGATTGGCAACGTCATTACGGGTAAGACTCACAACAAATCGAATTAATCCACATAATCCTTATAACGTGATGCTAACTTAAACCGAATAACCACATGTACCTTTTCTGTCAATGGCGCCAATGCATCAGTCCTTTTCGACTCAGGGGCATCTCATTCTTTCGTCTCCTCGTCTTTTGCGAAGAAGTTGAGATTTACCCCGGAGCACCTCTCATACTTCACCGTCACCTTACCTTCTAGGGAGAGAGTGCGATGCACGGGACGCCACACCAACCTGCAGATTGTTATACAGGACGAGACTTTCCCCGTCGACTTGGTTAAGTTCAATGGGTTGGGTTTCGACGTCATCATCGGCATGGATTGGCTATAGAGACACAAGGGCCGACTATATTGTGCCGAGTACCAACTATTACTCAAGAGCCCAGGGGGCAAAGCCGTTTCCTACCGTAGTGTGCCGAAGGAGCCCACCGTGAAGATAGTGTCAGCCTTGTCATTGATGAAGGAGGTGAGGAAGGGTCATACCGCCTACATGTGTTACGTCCACGACACGAGGCAGGAGGAGTAGATGGAGTTGGATATACCTGTGGTATCCAACTTCCCTGATCTGTTTCCTGAGGAGTTGTCGGGCATGCCGTCAGTGCAAGAGGTGAAGTTCGCCATCGACCTGATGCCGGGAACAGGGCCAATTGCTACGGCACCCTACCGGATGGCTGCGGTAGAGATGAGAGAGCTGAAGGTCCAGTTAGAAGACGTACTGGACAAAGGGCTTATCACACCGAGCGTGTCTCCATGGGGAGCGCCGGTATTGTTTGTCAAGAAGAAGGATGGGAGCATGCGACTCTGCATCGACTATCGAGAGTTAAATGCCGTTTCAGTCAAGAACAAGTATCCTCTCCCACGCATCGACGACCTATTTGATCAGCTGAGAGGAGCTTCAGTGCTCTCGAAGATCGACCTCAGATCAGGCTACCATCATATCCGTATTGCTTAGGGAGATATCGAGAAGACGGCTTTCCAAACACGTTACGGTCGCTACGAGTTTACCATGATGCTGTTTGGATTATCGAACACGCCAGCCGTATTCATGGACCTCATGAATCGTCTGTTCAGAAAGAAGCTCGACACATCTGTTGTGGTATTCATCGGTGACATCCTAGTCTACTCTAAGACTAAGGAGGAGCACGAGACTCACCTGCGATGAGTTCTGGAGATCACGAGAGAGAACCAGCTATACGCCAAGATCTCGAAGTGTGAGTTTTGGCTAGATAGTGTGACATTCCTTGGGCACGTCATCTCAGCCAGCGGAATATCTGTCGACCCCGTGAAGATTAAAGCAGTCAAGAGTTAGCCAAGGCCGAAGACAGTGACAGACATCCGCAGTTTCTTAGGTCTGGCTGGTTACTACAGGAGGTTCGTTCCAGACTTCTCCAAAGTAGCCAACCCCATGAAGAGTTTGATGAAGAAGGACGCTCAGTTTATTTGGAATGATGATTGTGAGCGTTCCTTCCAGACACTGAAGGACCTTCTAACGTCGGCTCCCATACTCACTATCCCTGAAGGGACTGACGGCTTCGAGGTGTACTGTGATGCCTCAGGTACGGGGCTTGGGTGTGTACTCATGCAGCACGAGAAGGTCGTCGCTTACGCCTCTTGACAGCTGAGAAACATGAGGAGAACTACCCTACACATGACTTGGATCTGGGAGCAGTTGTTTTTGCACTGAAGATATGGAGACACTACTTGTACGGAGTCACAGTGGCGATCTACTCCGACCACAAAAGCCTTCAGTATCTCTTCACTCAGAAGGATCTGAATATGAGGCAGAGGCGTTGGGTTGAGTTCTTGAAGGACTATGACATCAAACTGAAGTATAAGGAGGGGAAGGCGAACATAGTAGCCGATGCCCTGAGCCGGAGAGCTCACTCCTTACATGCCATGTTAGCGAGCTGTAGCCTTGTCGAAGAAGTACGTTGTGCTCAGGAGAGCAACTAGTACATACAGACCATCAGGCAACAGCTAGTTGACGGCACATTCGAGGGGCAAAAGTATGATTTCAGACTCAGTGATGATGGACTTATCAGATTGAATGGCAGATTGTGCTTCCTAGAGTCCAGCCCAGAGTTAAAAGAGAAGATACTCTGTGAAGCTCATTGCTATTCCTTGTCCGTCCACCTGGGATCGTCAAAGGTGTATAAAGACCTGAAGACTCACTTTTGGTGGAGTGGCATGAAGAAGGATGTAGCAGAGTTTGTCACCCTCTACTTGACTTGTCAGAAAGTCAAGTTCGAGCACAGAAGACCAGGAGGTTTGGTGCAGCCGATGCCCATTCTGTACTGGAAGTACGAGGATCTATCCATGGATTTCATTGCCGGTCTTCCACCGACTAAGGAAGGTTCGAACACCATTTGGGTGATTGTCGATAGACTTACGAAAGTGGCAAAATTTATCCCTATCAAGGACACCATGAAAGTCCCCAAGTTGGCGGATCTTTTCCAGGGAACTGACTCACCCAGGGAACTGACTCACCCCTCCCGGGGTGGGCTGCTTGGTTTCATCTTGCAGGTACGAAATTGTTATACCGGTGGCCACGAAGAGTATGAGTGATTGGGATGGGAATTAGGGATTGTGGGGAGTTATTATATTTTACTCTCATTATGTTTATGTTGTGTTTTCTCGAGTTCAGACCGTAGCGTTGTAATTTTAAAAGTTGTAATTGGTGAGGTTTGGTGATGGGCGTTTGAAACCCAATGATCTGTAAACGCCAGTAGTGTTTTATTTTACCGTTGTATTCATGTTAAATAGGGGTGTTACAAAAATTGGTATCATAGCGTAGTTACACTCTGAACCTGAGAAAACAAGCCGAGCGAAATACTTAGAATATAGGTGCACTTAAAACTGGGGAATTGAGATAGAATTGGGAAGTGAGGATTCCAGAAAGGCACATTACCCTTACCCCATACTTCACTTTACTTACTTTACATTACTACACTTATTCATGAACGCTCTATCTACGCACTGTCCCTAGGCCGTTATAAACACTTCACACTTTACTACATAGATATCTAGACTTAACACACAACTTTTGAGTAACAAAAAACCGCCATTACCAGCTAAATGGCTCGAAGAGGAAGAAGAGGAGCAGGTCCCCTAGGAGGCTACGAACACGACACTGTTACTCCAGAGGTCATCGCCTAGATTGTGACGGCTGCATTAGCTCAGCAGTAGGCTCAAATCCCACAACCACCACCGCCACCACCTAACGGTCCCCGGGAGTTCAACTGGCTGAAAGCAGGTAAAGACCTTCATCCCCCAGTCTACGAAGGCCAACCAGAACCGAAGGCCTTGGAGAAATACATCGACGAGATGCATAAAGCTTTCACCTCTCTACACGTTCCAGCAAATCGCCAAGTGGACATAGCGGCCTACTTTCTCTATGGACCCGCTCATCGATGGTGGAAGACCGCTATAGCCGAGTTGACTACCCAGGCGAATTTGAACTTCCAAGCATTCCTGGTGGCCCTAAGAGCTAAGTTCTATCCATCCTATCTACAGAAGAGGATGAGAATTGAATTTAAGCAGCTGAAGCAAGGGACTTTCTCTGTTGCTGAGTATTATAACAAATTTGTGAAGTTGCTTGCTGTCATTAAAGAGGGAGCTTACGCTCCGAGGTATCTGGTGGACAAATTTCATACCGGCTTGAACTTCAGGATCATGACTATGATCGGTTCCACCAAAGGAATGACTTTACAGGTATGGAATATGACTTTGGAATTTCTGGTACGCTAAGATTTCCCCACTAACACATATTGTAACGATAGGAACTGGCTGATGATGAAAATGACTATGAAACCACTATTTCCTATCAGGACTCTGTGCTAGGCAAGAGGAAGGGAGATGGTGGAAGAAGGAATGGAGGAAATTCCTCCCAGAACTATGAGAGGAAGGGAAAGTTCTTCAAGGGGAGGAATGAAAAGGCCATGGTCCCCTCATATACTATGATGAGCCAGTCCGCTCCCAGCCACCTAGGGGTGAGATAAGTTAGAATCTATATTGTAGTTACATTTTGTTATCACGTTACTAACCTTGAACTGAAACAAGAAATAACCCTGTAAGAAGGTTCTTCTGCAAGTGGTGCAAGAAGGACCACCCGGGCAAGGATTGTAAAGGAAACCTGGTGGATTGCAACTACTGCGGTAGGAAGGGGCACAAGGGATTCGAATGTTTCAGGAACCCGGATTCTGGGAACTACCAGCCAGCCACCGGGACCACTGCTAGAGCCCTAGCTGCCAACACTACTAGAGGAGGAGGTAAGATGGCATAGGCGGTGCTGGACCATTGATAAGTGTGAAACATATAGGCTTTTTAGGGTTTAATTACCTTATAATTTATAACAATTCAGGCCATGTTTCCCACTTATTATGTGTTTTTCCTAAGATTGATGTTTTGATAAGAACTGATGTATTTTATATGCTAAATATAGGAAAACCCCAGGGAAATGAAGATTTTACATCATAAGAATTACAACGCAACAAACGGGGAACAAATCAGGAGAAGAGACACAAAAATTGGTCACGTCCGGGTCAACTTGGCCGGACGCAAATCCGGACGTCTCATGTCCGGATCCGGACACAACCCGGACGTGACCCGAGATCCAGCTTCAAAAGTTCTGTGTCTTGTCCGGATCCGGACACAGATCCGGACATATTCCGAATTTTAGATCTAAAAGTTCTGTCACGTCGGATCCGGACACAGATCCGGACGTCACACAGAAACGAAAAATAAAAACACATGCGCTAATAATCGGGCTTTCGGCGCAATTATCAGCCGATGGGGGGTTTAGCCCATACCTCCCTTAAATTAAGCAGCGGTCATGCTCAATTAATTTCCCCAACTCACCACACCACTAACCTATGTTTTTCTTCTAAGCCTATATAAACCCAGCTCCTCCTTCATTCCAATTCGTCCCAGACTCTCAGAGTCTAAACATCACACTCTCCTCCTCTCCCTCCATATCATCCTTTCATCCACGATAAACCTTTCATCTCCATTCACAAAACTTCCTCCGTAACTCTTCCCCCTCACTCACAGACAGAAACCTGCTCACGGGGCCTCATTTACCCGCGTCCGGATTTGACGTCCGGATCTGGACACAACCAGAACAAGGCGTCCGGATCTGCGTCCGACCCAAGACAGTCGGACATGACACAGACGGGTGTGGAAATTGCAGAATCGGCGACGGCTTCCAAAATCAGTTTTTCTGCTAAATCCCTCTATCCTTATGCTGTTTATATTGAGCATTGTTATTTTGTCTATGGCTAAGTAGTCACTTTTAATTTCGGTTTACTATGTATCTCTAGAATAATTATTTCTGAACCTTTGTGATTTTCTGCAGTACAATAGAATAAAGTTCTTTTCCCTTATGAATTCCTAGACCTGTTAATCTGATCAATTAACTGAGTTTATCAGTTTGTTAGCTTATAAGTGAGAACTGCGGCTATCAATTGACTACAGGGAAAGAACCAGTTAGTATAGAGATGGTAATTCCTCTAAACACTAGCTGACCAGTAATCTAGACTACACTTAAAGCAATTAGTAAATAGTGGATTCATAACGAGAGTTAGGATTCGGTCTTTACTAATTAGAATTCATGGAGCGGGAGACCGAATACGAGTTATCCTTATTCTAGGGTTTTATTCAGAATACTGTAGAAATCGCTTAGGGGAAGAAATTGCAAACCTAGAGAGAAGTAGTAAACCGGAATTTCCTTTATCAGACAAAATCAAAACAATTATTTACCTGTTATTTATTGCTTATTGAACTCCTTTACAATATTCACCATCACATACAAAAACCCTCAATTTCCTGTTATTTTTATATTATTCTTGTTTTGTGTGTAAGTAGAAATTAAACTAGCCACTGCCTCCTTGGATTCGATACTCAGGGAGTACTCCGAGATTTAAACTTGCTATAATCGACCGGTACACTTGTCGTTAGGTTAAACCCCCCAACAACAATTTACCGTTAGGTTTAACCCCAACAACCATCTACCAACCGCCCTGCCCAGACTATCCACAGAGGTCGGGGCAGAACTACCCTTAAAGGCCAGGAAAAGCACCGACTCTCGACTTGGTGGACCGTGTCGAAGTAGCGAGTGATGACCCGAGTTCACCTGGTGAGGACTACCTTCCTATCGAAGAAGCTTAGATCTTCATTTTGCTTCATTTCTTTAATTAATTCTTCTCCGTATTGTAAAGGGATGGACTATAAATCCCTCTTTTCTTTTACATCTTTCGTTCCAAAACCAGTTGTGAACCTTGATTTACTCATTTAATGGCAACTGTTGTTTTTCATTTAGCTTTCGATATTTGCTTTCCTATATTGTCTATTTCCATACCCACCATTCCCTTTGAAGCCAAACCACACCCACCAGAGAAGTGTGAGATATTGAGACCCAGGATGATCTTACTACGAGAGTACCTGACCCCAGCAATCCAATATGCCTTGATCCTCAAGATCAGGGAGTTAGGTGTGATAGGAGGAAACTTTTACACCCCTACCTTCAAGAACGGTTCAACCATGAAGGTGAAGATCATGTGCCTAGGTAAGAAATGGAACCACACCACCAAGAGCTATGAAGAGGTGGATGAGCCACCAATCCCGGAGGAATTGCAGAACATCATTGGAGCTGCAGTTAAGGCAGCACAGGAACTGGAGGATGAGCCCGTCCCAGACCTAACCTCAGACGTGTGCATCATCAACTTCTATGGAAAAGAAGGTAAGCTAGGGATGCATCAAGACAAGGACGAATCTTTAGAGTCCATCACCAGAGGAGTTCCAATGGTGTCCATATCACTTGGAGACGACGCGGAGTTCCTATTCGGTGACCAGAGGAGGATGGACCTTGCTACCAAGATCCTCCTGAAGTCGGGTGATGTGTTGATATTTGGAGGAGCAGCTAGACTTATCTACCATGGGGTGAAGAGGATCAAGCCCAACACATGCCCCACACCCATCATTAACCAGACCCACATGAAACCTGACCGTTTAAACCTAACTTTTAAACAGATCTAGCCATGTATTTTACAATTTCAGCGTTGTAATATTTAAGTTGCTCATGAAGCTTTCAATAAGAATGAAAATCTTATGAATTTTAATTGCTTCATTGTAGGGGTTGGAAACTCAGGGATCAGATTGAATGTGTTGAACCAGGCTCAAGCAAAGTGCAATGGAATGGTCATCACAGGTATAACAATTAACCTTGAGTCGCTACCTTGCAAAAGTTGCCTAGAAATCTTAAAATATATTCTATAATTTCAGGCACGTTCTTAATTAATGGAGTGGAGGCCACCGTCTTGTTTGATTCTGGAGCCTCCCATTCATTTATATCCCAAGCATTTCATGCTAAGATAGATTCCCTTACAAAGGATATCCATGACTGCTTAGTCTTTTGCCATCCAGAGAGATGATCACGTGCAGTAAGCAATGCAAGGATCTGAGCATACACATCAAGGGAGCAGACTTCCTTCTTGATGCCATTGTCTTCCCTGGCATGGGATTCGACATAATTGTGGGCATGGACACGCTACAGCGGTACAGAGGTAGACTACACTGTGTAGAGCATCGTCTCCTCTTGAAGTCCGCTACAGGAATCACAGTATCATACCGAATGCAGGCCAAGCAGCCGACTGTGAAGCTGGTATCGGCGTTCTCACTGATGAAGGAGGTGTCCAAGGGCGCTACCGCCTACTACTGTTATGCCCAGGATCTGAGGATGGATCCGAAGTTCCGAAGCGACGTTCCCATTGTGTCGGAGTACCCCGACTTTTTTCCAAAGGAGCTACCTGGACTACCACTGCTGAGAGAGGTTGAATTCAACATCGACCTCATACCTGGCACGGGACCGGTTGCCAAGGCTCCCTACCGGATGGGCCCTGCAGAGATGGTTGAATTAAAGAAACAACTGTAGAAGCTACTAGATAAAGGTTTTATCAGGCCCAGTGTCTCACCTTGGGGCACTCTTGTGCTGTTTGTCAAGAAGAAGGACGGGAGCATGAGACTCAGTATCGACTACAGGGAGCTGAACAACATCACGATCAAGAACAAGTACCCACTGCCCAGGATCGATGAGCTATTTGACCAGCTGAAGGGAGCTAAAGTGTTTTCTAAGATTGATCTGCATTCCGGATATCATCAGATCGTAGTAGCTGAATCAAACATAGAGAAGACAGCGTTCCGGACCAGATACGGCCTCTACGAGTTCACAGTGATGCCGTTTGGACTGACCAATGCACCAGCGAGATTCATGGACCTGATGTAGAGAGTCTTCCGAGCCTAGTTAGACAAGTCAATAGTCGTATTCATAGACGACATCTTGATCTTCTCCAGGAGCAGAGAGGAACATGAGCAGCATTTGAGGACAGTCTTGGAGACTCTAAGAGAGAAGAAACTTTATGCCAAGTTTAGCAAGTGTGAATTCTAACTGGACAAGGTGACATTCCTTGGTCATGTGATCTCAGCTGAGGGAGTTTTAGTAGACCCAACTAAGATTGAGGCGGTGAAGAGCTGGCACAGACCCCGCATAGTGATAGAGATTCAGAGCTTCCTTGGGTTGGCTGGCTACTATAGACGCTTTGTGAAGGACTTCTCCAGGCTATCCAAGCCCTTAACCTCTCCGATGAAGAAGGATATCCCATTTGTATGGACAGAGTCTTGTGAGGTCTCCTTTCAGGCGCTGAAGGATGCCTTGACCACAACCCCAGTATTGATAATCCCTGAAGGGAACGAGGGATACGAGGTTTATTGTGATGCTTCAGGCAGAGGGATCGGTGGGGTATTGATGCAGAATGGCAGAGTTGTAGCGTACGCTTCTCGACAGTTGAAGAAGCACGGAGAAAATTATCCCACACACGACCTTGAGCTCCTCGCCATAGTCTTCGCCTTGAAGATCTGGCGACGCTATCTGTATGGAGCCACAATCCGGATTATGACAGACCATAAGAGTCTGAAATACATCTGGACCCAGAAGGAGCTGAACCTAAGACAGCAACAATGGGTAGAGCTACTAGCCGATTACGACATCAACCTCCAATACACTGAAGGTAAAGGGAATGTCGTGGCAGATGCCCTGAGCAGAAGAGCACATTCACTCCTTGCTCTGATAGAGATGAACACGATAGCCGAGGAGATATATGCAGCCGAGGACAGTGATGTATACCTACAGGGCATCAGACAGAAGTTAGCAGACGGTTTGACTGATGGACTGAAGTATGACTACGAGCTAGACAGTGAGGGACACCATCGAGTCAGAGGCAGACTCTGCGTTCCTCAGGATGCGACAGAAATTCAGACCAGGATCCTCTCTGAGGCTCATTCTTCTACATTGTCAGTACATCTTGGAGCCACCAAGATGTACAAGGACTTGAAGCAGTTATTCTGGTGGAGCGGGATGAAAAGGGATGTTGCATATTTCGTCTCCCGATGTCTCACCTGTCAAAAGGTGAAGTTTGAGCATCGTCGACCAGAAGGTCAGATTCAGTCACTACTAGTACCGTGCGGGAAGTTTGACAACATCAGCATGGATTTTGTGGTCAGTCTCCCTCCAGCTAGAGGTGGACTGAATGCTATATGGGTGATAGTCGATAGATTGACCAAGACAACCAGGTTCATACCTATCAAGGACACATGGAAGGTGCCCAAACTAGCTGAGGTGTTCACCACAGAGCACATCCGGTACCATGGGGTACCGAAGACGATCATCTTCGATCGTGACACATGTTTCCTCAACAGGTTTTGGCCACAGGTGCAGGGGGCGTTTGGTACTCAGCTACGCCTTAGCATAGCCTTTCACCCTCAGACCAATGGACAGACCGAGGGACGATTCAGACGCTGGAAGATATGTTGAGAGCGGTCGCCTTGGACTATCAAGGGAGTTGGGTAGAGCGTCTACACCTGGTAGAGTTCTTCTATAACAGCTCCTATCACTCGTCTATCGGCATGGCACCGTTCCAGGCTCTATATGGCAGACCGTGCTGGACTCCTTTATCATGGAGTGACCCTACTGAGGTAGTCTTGATTGGACAAGAGTACATTCAGACACTGCGGGATGACGTCGGAGTTATTCAGCAGCACATGAGGGCATCACAGTCTAGACAGAAATCTTACGGGGATCAGCGTACCAGAGAACTCAAATTTCAGATCAGTGACATGGTCTTCCTACGAGTATCTCCGATGAGAGACATCTTCAGATTTGGGATGATAGGGAAGCTAAGCCCTAAGTATGTCGGTCCGTACAGGATTACGGAGTGAGTAGGCCCAACAGCATGCAGACTAGATCTACCAGCGGAGTTCAGGAAGGTACATGACATGTTTCATGTATCTCAGCTGAAGAAGTATGTACCTGACCCTTCTCGCGTGCTACAGCTAGAGAGTTTGAAGATTGAGCCTACATTGAGGCATGAGGAGACTTCTATCCAGATCTTGGACACGAAGGTCCGAGAAATGAGGGGCAGATCAGTCAAGCTGGTGAAAGTTCTTTGGGAGCATCATGAGGTTAAGGAAGCTACTTGGGAGACTAAGGACTCCATGAGAGTGAAGTACCCACACCTATTCACATGATATTTCCTTATATCCCTTCCTTTATGGGTTCTCGTTAGTAGCGGTACGAGGGTGTACCTTAGCTCTTTTAAGGGGGGTAGTGCATACTCTTTCTTCGTCACTTCATCCAGATTATGCCCTGTGTTTTATTAGTAGAGTGATGGAGAGGTGTATATATGTACTTGATTTATAATGTACTCGATTTATACATTGTGTGACTCTTGATTTCTATCTATGAAATATCCTGGTTGGTTTGATTTCGAGCAATCTTGAGTGGAATTAGGAAATGGAAATGGATGGAAATAAAGGATTGGATTGGTATGGAATTGCGTTGGAATTATTATTGGATGGACATCTTGGAATTCTTACCAGCACACCCGAAGAGGTGTGAGTAGCTATTAGTTGATTTTAAACTTCGAGACAAAGTTTTCTTTTAAAGAGGGTAGGCTGAAATACCCCATAAATTAATCTAAATTAATTTAGGGGATTTCTTATATTAAACCCCAAATAATACTATTAAACACTAAATTATTATATAGTATTAAAAATTTAATAATAAGATTTATAAGTCAATAAATCTTGGAAAACTTTCGAGACACTCCAATTATATTATAAAGATTTCATAAATATTTGGAGCATTGATTTGAATCATAAAAGTCAATATAAAATCATTGAAACCTTAAAGCTCCTTAAGCCTTGCTAGGGTTGACTTTTTGAGAATGGTCAAACCAGCCCATGAAAACTATATCAATAAAGGTATAATGGAAAACTAAGAAGATTGATAATAAGAACGTTAAAAACGGATCATCCTAGCCAAAGTTATGATATAATGAAGTTTAGAGCCAAAATTTAGAGGTTTACTGATGTGGCTAGGGTTTCCTGACTCAGCCGCTGACTCAGAAGTGCGTCTCGGGAGTCATGCCAAGCCAGGTCGCTGTTCCCCCCCACCCCCCCCCCCCCCAAAATCGTCTAAGTCTTCTCAGCCACTTTCAGAACGTTGCCCCATTTTCAGACCCGATTTCTCAGCCATTCCTTCGTATTTTTGAACGCCGTTTTCTACATTATATTCTCCACAAATCTACTTTCTAACCATTACTCACACTTGACCTAACTCTTACTACATTCATCACAAAATTGATCTGAAGTTGCCTCCCCGAGTTCTGGAAACTCAGTATTTCTAGAATCCCATTTGATAAGGTAAACTTCGTCCTAGCATATCTTCTTCATCCGTGAATGAAAAATCACGTTCTATAACTTGTTTTCAAGATCTTTAATTGCTCTACAAATCTTCTGAAGGAATCCCAAGCTAGTTCTCGATCATTTGGAAGATCGAAGCATCTAAAGTCCCCAACTCGATCACGGCAGTGTTCTTACCCAGATTTTTCCAGAAATCGATTAGGTAAACCCAGATCTTGTGAGATCTGTAACTTTCTCTTTAGTTCATCAATTTCAATAATTCTTCCACTCGTTTTTAGAGTTACATGTCTAGTTTAAATTGTGATAGATTTTATGGATCGAGTCGCTCTCAATTGGAACGAGTTGATCCGTGAAGTTGCCTACCTCAATTTCACATAAAATCATAACTTAAGGTATAAACCTGAATCTTTCGACTCAGATTTATCTGTGTGTATTACGAATTAGATCAATAAATTTCTATCAAACTATAGAGCTATATTTCCTCTTTCGATTAAGCCCAAAAACATGGCCTAACTCGATTTATACTGTAACTTATAGATATGCAAAGTCCGGCCCTCAGCCACTCGTAAAGTCGAAGCTTTCCAGTAAATCAAATTTGATTTCCTTGTCGGCGCATCTCCGGTATGTTTTCAATCAAATTGCTCTGTTATTGTCACTCGCCTTTACATTTCCGGTCATACCCAGTTGTTAATTTAATCTATTACGCCTTACATTGGGAGAATTTGTCTAATTCGAATTGAAACCGTACAAACCCTAAGTTCGAACGAACCCAGATTCGAAATTGTAGAGCACTGCATTATAGGTAATAAAATTGGTACCATTGGATTCGTCATTCAATTTCGAGTCGAATGAAACAAAAATCAATGGATTTGTCCTGTGGATTGAGAGGAATCGATCGAATCACACTCGTAACGTTTTGGGGATTTTCTGATGAACTCGTGCATTATGGGCCATCCGATCGTAAGTTATAAGGATGGACGGCCGAGATTAAAACGTGGAAGTTAATGATGTTTTAAGTTAGAATAAATTACAGAATAATACTTTAACTTGCAAGATTAATTAAATGACCTTTCCTAATGTATTTTGACACGAAATTTTTACTATAGATTCCTTGTAAAATCTAGTTTATTTTCATGTAAATTAATATGGGTTTTGAGTTTTTAAACGTAAGTTATAATTTTTGTATGTTCTGAGTATTACGGATTTATTTAGATAATTAACAAAAAGACTTTTATGAAATAAAAATTTTATATTATGTCTACAATATCATAATTACTATATATTAAATTTGAGAATTTTTAGACAAGTCAAAATAGGTCTAAAAATTGTATTTCTGAAGTTTTCATGAGTTACCTTATTAAATTATAGTTGAATAATAAACTTCATAGGTTGAAACTAATATAAGAAGGCTAAACTAACATTTAATACAAAATGTTAATGTAACACCCCTACCGCTAATCCTCTAATCATCGCCTAATCACCTCGGTCATTAAACTAATAGCAGCGGACATTCAAACCAATCGGCGGGTGATACAATGCCGTTAGCCGCCCTTGCGACTAATAAGGTCTAAACTACAAGCAGTTACGGTCTGATAAATATGATTACCAAGTTTACTTAAATACATTCGTTAACAAGTTCTATCACTATGGATTACCGAGTGTCTAAGTGCATAAAGTAATTACATCAAATCTCGAATCCGACAAGATTTACAAATTCCCAAAATCCAAAAAGGAGTGTACTACATAGTACACCGGCTAGACAAAAAGGGTTGCACGCCCGTGTACAACTCAGTACACTACCAAAATTCTCTAACTATCAAAAGTTTATCAACCCGGTCATACCTCGACCATCAACAGTCTCGAGTACCTGAAAAATAAACATTAGCCCCAAAGGGGCTCAGCACAACTGCTAGCGTGAAATTCGTATACCCCGCGTGCTAACGGGGGTACGCCAACTACTTGGTCGCATACATGGAGTTCGTTTTATTTTACACAACATGCTAAATAGAGTACATAGTAATCATGCAAGATAGCACACCACATATGACCTAACATAAGCATGGAAATAAATCACAATCATCAAGGCCTCAAGATTTCCTTCTCAAGTTCTAACCTTATATCAAAGTTAGTTAGTTACTCATCCGGGTTAATCGGATGTTCTTAACTCTCATCTCTTGACCATATGACTCACACTAGTCATGATCATTACTTTCTCATTTATTCTTACTCTTGAATATTCTTTTAGTTAAGTTGGTTGACCTCCGGGCAGAGATAGACAATCTCACCACCGGGCTTTAGGTTGGCTTACTTCCCCGGGTTGCGACCATACGGTTCGGAACCATGGTGGGAAGCCTAGGCCAGAATTCAGAAACAATCTCTCTTGCCTCCTCATTCTCACGCGTGGCCGAAACTCTATCGGGCTTCTCACTTACTCCAATTTACCAATTTCTCAAAGTTAGAAATGTACATAGCTAGGGATTTAGTGAGAAATCATTCTCTCAATACTTCTAGGTCAGCATACTTCACACCCGAGCAATCAAGAGCTTCATCCATGATCATACATTTCATGAATTATACAAACTTCAAGGTTCAAGTACATTCCAACAAGAATACTACACTACAAGCGCAGCAAGTGCAATAAACCGATTCGTGCATTTTATCTTGATTAGGTGATAACACATAAACACACAAACACATAAATCAGAGTAATCCGGTTAGCATACAGGGCATGAGAAAATCTTACCATTCACCGTCACTTTCGGATCACCGACTCCTCTATGGAAATCAACTATACGAGTCCTATAACATACATATCATTCGACGGTTAATTCTCCATAGTTAACCTAACACGTTTCATCTTTTATGTTTCCCAATGTACAATTACTAGTTCCTTAGATTTCATACTTAATCACAAAATCATTTACTTCTCATCATTTCTTAAGCTTGTCTTCTTGGGTTCTTATGTGCATATGATTTTCTTCTCATCATCATTATTCTCCCTATGGTCTACTGCTTAAGCCCCATTTTTTTTTACCCGACCGACCCACCTGGGTCGGTCCCCTGGGTCGGTCGGATGCAGAGAGCTCCGGTTCTGGGAACTTCAACTAGACCGACCCAGCCAGGGTCGGTCCCCTAGGTCGGTCGAATGCAGAAGCATCCCGATTTAAAATTTTCAGCTCGACCAACCCAGATAGGGTTGGTCCCCTGGGTTGGTCGAATGCAGAAACATCCCGGGTTGGGTAATTCCAGTCCGACCGACCCAGACAGGGTCGGTCCCCTGGGTCGATCGACTGCAGAGACTTTTCTTCATGTGCTTATTTTACTCAATCTTTTCCACAAGTGTCCTAGTATGTTTTAACATCATTTTGGCACTTCAAAACCCTCCTAATTCATTGATCAACCCCTCAATTAACTCATTTCTCAAGTCTTGGTTGATTTATACAATTCTCCACTCTTAATCTTCTCTCTCAAGTTCTTGCTACAGATTTTGTTTTCTTTCTCAATGGTTCTCCAATTAGTGTTGTTCTAATACTCATCAGTCATCATTTTTATTCCCCCATTCTACCCATCTACACAATCATCTATAATCTAGTTTCCTAGGTGGTTAACTACTCATGTTCAACACTAAAACACAACTAATCAACCTAGGTTGTTTCTACTCATCCAAGCACCTAAGTCATTTAGTTCCTACATAAATTTTGACATAGTTCCCCTACAATTCTATCATTCCCACCACATTATTTTTCAGTCCTAGCATCATCAACTAACCATATCCTCAAGGTGCACTAGCAACACACAATTTGTTCAATATATTCATACCTTTTTCCTGCACAATGACAATCTTCTTCCCTTGGCTTCAAAGCCTTTAATCATCATTTAATCAACACTAAAACAACTTAATCCTCTTCCTCATTATGCCACAACATAACCCATACTCAAAACAATATAAATTCCTCATATTCAAGCATTTAAAATCTGTTCCAAAGGTCACACAAAACCAACTCAAGGTAAGTGCATTTACCTTGGATTTCTAGCTTTCTTTTCTCTCTCCCTTTCTCCTTTCTCCCTTCTTCTTTTCTTTATTCTCGTTCTTGGCTCACTAATTCGGTAATGCTATAGCCAACCAATGAACAACAATTCCCACTTAGAACTGGTCCTTATTTAGCCTAAGGTTTAAAGGAGGCATTACCTTACCACTAATTAGATGGAGTCTTGGACAGCAACAATGGATAGATTCCAGCACCCTTTTGGAGCTCAAAAACCGGCTGGAACAAGGGGGGCAAGGCTCAAAAATCTGAAATTTCTAAATTGAAGAAGGGAGCTAGAAAGGAAGATTTTTGAGTTACTTTTTACCTTAGAATAACAAGGAAATGAAGGAGCTTCCAATGGTGGTCTCAAACCTTCAAATGAGCTTCAGCCATGGAAATGAAAATGAAGCTTTTTAGATTTTGAGAAGATGGAAATGTTGCCCAAAGAGAGAGGAGTTCAATGGTGTAATTTTTGTAGCATTTGGATGTGATTTGAGCCTTCAAAAGTGGGAGAGAAGTGTTGGGCTGGTGGAAGAAATGCAAATCGCCATGGGAGAGTTTGAGGAGGAAGAAGAAGTCTGAATGAGGGGAGAAAAATGTGAGAGAGTGTAACACCCCTACCGCTAATCCCGTCATTACTTTACCATTACTTACCTTCACAGCGGATATTACATACACAACGGCGGGTGTATAATGCCGTTAGTCACCCACGTGACTAACAAGGCCAGTTACAATACTACATACTACCGGTCTGATGACTTGAATATACCAAGTACTCTACACAATACATTACTTTTCATTCTATACTCAATTCATAATCCAAATACAACCTCCAATTCAATACTATACCGAGTCTACTACAATCCTCAAACTATCGATACAGTTTGGACTTACAATTTCGTATTACAATACAAGTACCGTTCCCATTACTCAACTACCCATGCTTATATAGCAACCCCGTCCTACACTCTCGAACGGTGGTCATCTTCGAAGTACCTGTAAAAATAAAAACGGTGCCCCCAGGGGCTCAGCAAATTGTTTCATATGAAATTCGCATACCCCGCGCGCTAACCGGGGTACGCCGACTACTTTGGTCGAATATACATGGAATTCGTTTTATTCATACTTACATACTATTACTACAACATCATACACAAGCAACGGTACTTACATACCTACACAAGATTCTATACCTACGAGGGAAGACAATTCGTCAGTCAACCGTTCATGTTAGTTATTCATTCATCCGGTTTAATCGGATGCTCTCTTTCTCCTCGCTCGGGTTCATAAGGCTTACATCAAGCTTAATCTTACTTACTTGTTGCTTTACTCACACTGCACTCATTACCTTACTCATTACTTACTCGTGCTTGCTCAATACTCGTTACTATACTAGTACTTACTCCTTACTCACTACTTGCTACTTTGCTCGTACATACTCATTACTCAATACACCTTACTTTACTTGTACATACTCATTAGTCAGTACTCGTTACTGTACTCGTACTTACTCATTACTCCATACCCAATACATACTCGTACATACTCATTACTCGATACTCAATTCTTACTCATACATACTCATTACTCAAGGCCTCCGGGTAGAGTCATACACAAGACTCGCCACCGGGCTTACAAATACAAGCGGAGCTATACACTTAGCTCCTCAAATACTCAAATGTCCGTTTTTACCGGACTACTCAAATTCCCAACACTCCTCTCTCGGAGTTATTTTACAATCTCATGGATTAGCCTAGAAGCATCTCTCTCGATAACCTCTACTAGCTTAGGGAATTATCAATGCCTAGTATTCTCAGATTTAAGGGTTCCCCCAACGTATTGAATACTCTCATGTTCGGGACATTGTTTGCATTAGTCGGGTCCTCTCATTGTGGGTCGACTAATTTTCTAAGGGGTTTGGAGATCCCTCATCATTCGTTACTACTCTCAAGATTTACGTCTTGCACCATCATCAATTCCTCTAATAGAGGTTACTTATATACTTCCACTATTTATATTTTTGTGGATTATTCATTTCGGTTCTCTTACCGTTATTGGGAGGTTGCTAGTCCCGTACTCTCTCACACATTCTAGTGAGTTCATTGGTTTACGTTATCGTTTCTTGGTTCGTTAGTTTTAGTGTGTTCCACGTTTTCGTTGATTCGCATCACGACTCTTACTACGAGTCACTAATCAATAAGACTCACCTATGAGACGGTCTATACGCTAAGCTAGGCCACGCAATCATTCAAGGGGGGTTAGCCCATACATCATACAGCAAGACATACAATGAAAGACAATAAACCATTTTCATGCTCTTATCTTGATTAGCCGGCATACAAGCACACAAATCAACGTAGCTTGGTTAGCATACGGGGCATGAGAAAATCATACCTTTCACCGGGGTTAGCTTTACCGTGTGTTCTCACGTTCATTGGTTCACACTTGTTCCACTGGTAATGTTTCAAACATTGATATTAATACTATGTTCATACAGTACGTAAATAATTGTTACTCCCGTACTTACCCCGTTGTCCCGTTTTACTTAGTTTTACTCATGTCAAATTATGTTCTTACTTCTCACTCATTTCCCACACTTGTTTACACTTCTTAGGACCTTTACATACCACCAAACAAGGCCTTAACAACTTCTAACACCATTACCAATCAATCCCCCATGTTTTAAACCCTCAAAAAAACTTTCGGCAAGATTTTGGGTGTGGTCTGGGACCAACACTGATCATTACTCTCGGCCTGTTTTTACTATTGGTCCGGGACTTGGTCCTGGACCTAGGTCCCGGACCACTTGCAGTTTTAACTCTCAGGCATTTTTTCGATGCGGTCCAGGACTTGGTTCCTATCCTAGGTCCCGGACCCTGCTAAAAACTGCTACTTAGGTGATTTTTCAACCCCAAATCAACCCTTAATCCATCCCTAATCCTTCCATAATCTTTCCACATGTTTCATACATGTTTAAACACCTTAAAACACTCCTTAAAACTCCTCAAATCATTGGTCCAATCCTTACTAAACTTCTTGCTCAATTTCTACAAATTTCCATTCTCATTTTTACATTTTGCACACTTGTGCATTTCTACACTTCTCTTTGCACTTTACACTTTGTCCTAACTCCATTTTACCATTCCAATTCATTCCTAGATAAATGCACTATCTATACCCAAGTCAAACTCTCATTTTCCTAAGTCTTGCACACTAGTTCTTCCTAGTTTTTCCAATGCATTTTAACACTCCTTGCTACAGATTTTTACACACTTCATTCTCATCCTCCAACTACCATTCCATGGTTACCAAACATCTCTACTCAACCCAATATACACCTTGGTTCTCCCATTCACCAAGTCATCTAAAAATGCTTATTTTCTACTAAAAGTTTGCCATAGTTTGCCTACAAACCTAGCATATCCAAATCCATTCATTCTCACCAAAACCATTCCTAAACTAGCCACACCCATACAAGGGTTCTACCAGCACTCAAAGCAATCATAATTTACCAAAACTTCCTCAAACAATAATACCAATACACATACTCAAATTACTTGGCTCTAAGGCCTTCAATCCAAACATAAATTCACAAATTCTCTCAAACTTCCACCAACTACATTCCTAGTACAACATTTTTTATTCATTCATTAATTTACCCATTCCCAACACTCTAATGGATTAAAATTAGCATTAATAAGGTTTTCTTACCTTAAGCTCATAATTTTCTTCTTTCCTTTTCAAATCTCCACCTTCTCACATTCTTGGTCAAAATCGGCCAAGTTGGCCAATCACTTGCCAACCTCAAAAGTCAACATTCAAATGAGTAATTAGGCACTAAACATTACCCCTAGACTTAGTAACTAAGCTAGGTTATAAGGAGGGGTGCTTAGAGCCCAAAAATGAGAATTTACCTTGAAACCCTAAAATGGCTCTTGGTCAAGGATGAAAGGAAGACTCCCCATGAGCTTTTGAAGCTTGAACAATACTCATTCAAGGATGGAAAGACAAGGGAAATGGGGAGTTAAAACCGGCCACCCAAGAAATGAAGGAGAAGGTGAAATTTTGTGATTTTTCTTACCTTAAAACAATAAGGAGGCTCCAAGCTCCAAGAACATGCAATTTCCTCTTCAAATGGGCAAAACCCATGGGGATGAAGTTCATAATTTTGAAATTCTAAAAAGAGGGAAGTGTAGAGCTTGAGGAGGGGAGTTCAAATATATGGTTATTTTTGCATTTGGAGTTCAAATGAGGCTTGAGCATGGAGAAGAAGATGAGAAGCCATTGAAGCTATTTTGAGAGCTTCAAAATCGGCTGAGAGGAAAAGAGAGGAGGGGCTCTCACGAGAAGGAAGGAGGAGAATAGGTGAGAGAGTAGAGAAATGAGAGGTGAGAGAAATAGGGGGTTACTTTTCACTTTTGTACTTTTCTTTCTTTTTGGACTTCTTATTTAATTAGCTAGTATTGTGTGTGTGTGTGTGTGGTGTGTGTGTGTGTGGGTGGTGCGTGGTGTGGTGTGTGTGTGTGGTGTGTGTGGTGTGTGTGGGGTGGGTGTGGGGGTGTGTGGGTGTGTGGGGGTGTGTGTGTGTGTGTGTGGTGTGTGTGTGTGTGTGTGGTGTGGTGGGTGTGGGTGGGTGTGTGTGTGTGTGTGGGTGTGTGTGGGTGTGGTGTGTGTGTGGGGTGTGGGTGTGTGTGTGTGTGTGTGTGTGTGTGGGTGTGTGTGTGTGTGTGGGGTGTGTGGTGTGTGTGTGTGGTGTGGTTGTGTGGTGTGTGGGTGTGTGTGTGGTGTGTGTGTGTGTGTGTGTGTGGTGTGTGTGTGTGTGGTGTTGTGTGTGTGTGTGTGTGTGTGTGTGTGTGTGTGGGTGTGTGTGTGTGGGTGGTGTGTGGTGTGTGTGTGTGTGTGTGTGGTGTGTGTGTGGTGGTGTGTGTGTGTGTGTGTGTGGTGTGTGTTGGTGTGTGTGTGTTGTGTGGTGTGTGTGTGTGTGTGTGGTGTGTGTGTGTGTGGTGTGTGGGGTGTGTGTGTGTGTGTGTGTGGGTGTGTGTGGTGGTGTGTGTGTGCGAGGTGTGTGTGTGTTGTGGGTGTGTGTGTGTGTGTGTGTGGTGTGTGTGTGGGTGTGTGTGGTGTGTGTGGTGTGTGTGTGTGTGTGGTGTGTGTGTGGGTTGGTGTGTGTGTGTGTGTGTGTGTGTGTGTGTGGGTGTGTGTGGTGTGTGTGTGTGTGTGTGTGGGTGTGGTGTGTGTGTGTGGTGTGTGTGTGGTGTGTGTGTTGTGTGTGTGTGTGTGGGTGTGTGTGTGTGTGTGGGTGTGTGTGTGTGTGTGTGTGTGTGTGTGTGTGTGGTGTGTGTGTGGTGTGTGTGTGTGTGTGGGTGTGTGTGTGTGTGTGTGTGTGGTGTGTGTGGTTGTGTGTGTGTGTGTGTGTGTGTGTGGTGTGTTTTGTGTGTGTGTGGTGTGTGTGTGTGGGTGTGTGTGTGTGTGTGGGTGTGTGTGTGGTGTGTTGTGTGTGTGTGTGTGGGGGGTGTGTGTGTGGTGTGTGTGGTGTGTGTGTGTGTGTGTGTGTGGTGTGTGGGTGTGTGTGGTGTGTGTTGTGTGGGTGTGGTGTGGTGTGTGTGTGTGTGGGTGTGTGTGTGGGTGGTGTGTGTGGGTGTGTGTGGTGTGTGTGTGTGTGGTGTGTGTGTGTGTGTGTGTGTGTGGTTGTGTGTGGGTGTGTGTGTGTGTGTGTGTGTGTGAGCTGATTTATACTATAAAAATCGGCCCCCACTTTTCACACATGCTGGAGCGTTTTTCATCTTTTACAAAAAACGCTCGTTAATTCACCCGGTTTTAACACTATTCACTAACCGGGCCCGTTTTCCAGAATTTTCTCTTTTATTTAATTTTAATGGTTATTAAGCTTCCATTAATGTTTATTTATAGTTATTTGATGAACTATAATTTTTACGGGTTCATTTGACCACTCGAAGTCACATTTTTGGGTTTTCTCGAAAAACGTGCGCTAAAGCTTTATTAGCGTTTTAACTCATTATTTGGATCCGTCTTCTTCGGGAATCGTTCCCATATATTATTTAGGCATGAATAAGCCTTGGGGATCCATATAATACTCTAACCGAGGTCTCGTACCTCCTATGGTTATATAACGCTTATTTTAGCGTCTTTCGCTTTTTAAGCGTTTTCTCATTTCTTTTGGATTTATTTTCCTTACCAAAATTACTTAGGCACTATTAGGCCCTTAAATACCATATTAGAATAATTTAATCACTATAATTAAGTTCGGGGAATTTCAGAGAGGGAATGAGAGTAGGAGAGAGAGAGAGACCCGCTTTGTTTTTTGCTTTTGTTACTTTATTTCTTTGTCTTTTAGTGCATAAGGAAGGAAATAAAGAAGAGGGGGAGTGGAGCCGTCCCACACACACACACACACACACACAATGCCTTTTCTGATTTTTATTTACAAAGGGGAAGGTTAGTTTGGTTTTATTACACTTACACCCCACAACTTCTCGTTTTTGCACTATTCACTAACCGGAACCCGTTTTCCGGAATTTTCTCGTTTAATTAATTTTAATGGTTCTAGACCTTCACTAAGGTTTAATTATAGCTATTTTATTGACTATAATTCTTACGAGTCTATTTAACCCGCTCAAAGTCACGTTTTCCCGGTTTCCTCGAAAAACGTGCTTTAAGGTTCGTTTATGTTTTTAATCCGTTTTATGGATCCGTTTTCTTCGGGAATTGTTCCCTCATGTTTCATTAGGCATAATTAAGCTTCTAAAATCTTCATTAGCCTATTTAATCACTGTTTTAAAATTTGGGGTATTTCAGTTAATAAATATTTTTAGGTATAAACTTTTGAGTTGAATAAAGAAATAAAAGATTATCTTAGGTTAAACCAGGGAATTAAAATTTACCTACTTTTATGTTAACTATATATTATGGAAGCTAATATACTAATTTTAAACTAAGGAAAAAAAATACTTTATTTTATAAGTCATATATTGGATGTAGATGCGTGTACAAGTTAATGGGAATAATTAAATACACTAAGGTTGCGTAGGAATGTCTTAAATAAATCCTATTATATAGATAACGAAAGAATAAATAAAAGAAATGGAATACCCTATGGAAATAGAATATGAAGGATTCATAAGTTAAGCTAAACCTATAGATAATACTAATAGTTTGGATGATTATACAACATCTAGACGAAACTAATTAAGGTTATAAGATAAAGATTTAATTAGACTTTGATATGGGAATATCCAACATGAACCTTCGAGTTTTAATCAAATAATAAATGAATTAATCAACTAAAACCTAGGAGTTTTAAATAAGATAAATTTTGATCTAGGATAAGAAGGTGGAATAGATTTAAACGTAATGTGGATTTGAGCTAACCTACTGGGCCTAAGTCCATGAACCCCAAAAGCCCACTTAAGCAATTCAACGAGATTTTGGGCCACTCTCAGGAAAAAACCCTAAATCATTCCAAATTAAATGAAATGGGCCTAATGAAGATTTAATTAACAAGATCTAGCCCAGATCCTTATGAGAGAGTAATTGTAAACCAGAAACTATAAACCAGTAAGAATAAAAGATGTTTAGGTTTATAAGTTCCTTAACTAATCAATACTTGGAACACTTTAATCATAGGTTATTAATGGGAGATCACACACTCAAGTTAGTTACTGCTTCTACACATACCGGGTACGATTTCTCGTACTCAGATATTTCTGCTAACAGACTTAAAGAGACGTTTTTGAAAAACGTTAATTGAGCTTAAATGATTTTCAAAAGGAAAACTACTTGTGTGACTAACTTTACTTTAATGTTATTTATCTCTATCTTTGTCTTGTTCTCTTTTCTCTATAACTTGGTTGTTTTAAAGTGCCTTGTTACTCTGTTTTGTTTTTAAGGGTTATGTTTTAATTTCTGTTATGAGAGTCGTATCGGTTCCATTCCAGGGAACTGACTCATCCCTCCCGGGGTGGGCTGCTTGGTTTCATCTTGTAGGTAGGAGATTGTTATACAGGTGGCCACGAAGAGTATGAGTGATTGGGATGGGAATTAGGAATTGTGGAGAGTTATTATATTTTACTCTCATTATGTTTATGTTGTAGTTTCTCGAGTTCAGACCGTAGCGTTGTAATTTTAAAAGTTGTAATTGGTGAGGTTTGGTGCTGGGCGTTTGGAACCCGATGATCTGTAAATGCCGGTAGTGTTTTATTTTTCCGCTGTATTTATGTTAAATAGGGGTGTTACAATGTATGCATGAAACTTTGTGATATCTGCTTATTTTCTCGCATTATAATATTATGCACGAACGCCCGTCGGGCTAATATTACGTCGACTATAGATCGACTTATATAAACACATATACGTGTAATGTGACGAATCTGTTACTTAATATAATACGCTTAGTATTATAATTACGTATATAATAACCTAAGTAAAACACTTAGGTATGGGGCATGACTATGTCGTTCTCTAGAGCTTGGACTTGAACATGAATATGACCTAGATTACTTCTAGGTATGCATAAGACCCACAGGGCAGCTAATTAATAAATGAATTCTCCATACCTAAAACCATATCTTACGTAATTGATTAAATTAATCAAATGATGGAGTGTGATGAGTGTGTTGATAGTTAAACCCAGCTAGCCATGGGCTACTGGTTGCGCATCGTGATCACTAGAGTTAACACCCGGATCGGGTTTACTCTTGTTAAATTCTGATGAGCCTACATAGATCATCAGACAGAGTGTACTACTGTTGGTACCAGGCCCTTTGCCATATGTGGACGCCTCTCTAAAGGCAAAGTTAAAGTCCCGAGATCTTCTGATCCTTTGGGCATTATGAGCACCTTGTGTATATGTGGGACGACTGTCCATGTGAGTTATTTCAGGATGTCCTAACTTGACACCCGACAGTACTAACCAAACCTAATGTTATGTGAGGGCCTGGGAGGCCAGTTGTAATAATGAACATCGATCTTAAAAAAGCAAATGTGCGTGCTACTGCACCCGATTTCTTTATCTGTTGATTATGTAAATGATGTGTGTGTATTGTAGTGAATGTTGTGTGATTCATTATGTCTTTACAGTATTTCAATCTAAATTGTAAACCGGTAAAAGCATGAAACGAATCTAATGCAAAGACGGTTATAAATGGCTTAAGTGACCAATAGGGTCCAAACCTAGCATACTCAGCGTTTATCGCTAAGCCTCCACTGCATTTTGCAAGTGGTTGATCTTCTTTGAAGCCGAAGTGCGGGACCCGGGTAGTTAGGACTTTTGTTTTGATTACCGCACGAGACTTCTTATTGTATCATACTAGACGTTCGTTTACCTTACGATGATGATGTATATTCAGGTTTCGGTTAGATACTCACTGTCTGATGGTTGATTTTGGATCTTAGTATGATGTATAGGATGGTGTCTTGTCATCACGGCGGCGTTGTATTTATTATTGTCGATTTGTTATTATCTCGTTTTACTTCATTACTCGCATGGGCGAGTAATGGCATGTGACACCCACGTGAGGTTTATTAATGTTATAACTACCACTGTGAGACGTGCTTAGTTATATTGCGTGAGTGATCATGACGTGCTTACCGAGAGGGGTGTTACACAGAAGAATATATTGAGGTTAGTATATTGTGCTTCTAATGAATCTATGTATTGTTCCAATTTATTGAGGTTAATATATTGTGCTTTGTTTTCAATATTGCATAGCTTAGCAACCTGTTACAAATTCATGCGTGTTTGGTTTGTCAACTTACATTATGCAACTCCATCTGAAACAAAAAAAAAAATCTATTGCATAGGGTCAACTATCACCAGAGGATGATCCTATGACTATCATGGGATTAACCTCATCTGCTAGGCCGATCAAAAAGGAAAATGACACATCTGACAGGTAATAATCATCCTTACAATTCAATGCTTATTTTAAATGTGTCTTTATGATAACACTTTCTCTGTTTTTCTTAGACTATGAGTTTGAATGTAACAACGTAGCTCAAATGTACACTATACACTACTTGAGCAGGTCGCCACCAAGACAGATAGTAAGCATCAAAGAAGTAGAAGTGGTGGATGTTTGATAAAGATAAAAAAGCCTATTAACTCCTCTGGTGAGGGTGCAAAAAGAAGTCTCCTAGAACGTCCCTTCCCACCAGACAAGTATATTTTCCTGTTGGACCCGTACACAACATTAATAAAGATCAAACACGAAGAAGAAAGGATGACATGGGAGAGATTGAAAGTTGATCAGTAGCAAGCTAGAAGATGTGTTTTTTTAAGTTGTTACAGTCATTGGTTGATGCAGACTTATTAGATTTCTGGGTTTGGTTTGTTGGATTTTGTTGTGTTTCTAGACATCATTTTATTGATGGGTTTTGATTAAGCGTCATTTTTATTTGAATGTTTTGTGGTAATTGTATTTGAACTTATTAGACTTTTTGAAATCGGAATATAATATCTTTTGGAGATGCTTCTGTGATGCTATTATGAAATTTAGTCTGCTACTGCAACAGATTTCTGTTGTATTTGTAAAAAAAGAAGGAAAAAGACTATAGATTACGATTAAATTATAAATTGTAATCTAAAGCCTTAGTATTACGGTTTACAATTTAACTGTAATATAAAGTTCTCTAGACCCGTGACCATTAAGACTTTTAATTAAGGTTTTGAACCATAATTAAAAAGCTCTAAGAAATAGATGACACAAGCGAATTAACAGGGTTTTTTTTAACCGTAATTAATTCCTTTCGTTCCTCCAGTGTGCTGTGGCGAGATTATGAAGTTGGGCCTTGGTTCTGGCTCAAGAGTTGTGCATGTGTCTAGGAAGACGAGCTTTGGTCAGTTGTTGGCTCACGCTTCAGGGACTTGAGACTTGGTGAGGCTAACCAAAAGAGGACTAGAGCTATCACCTATTTGCGGCCAAGGGCGCCTCATGGTATAAGTGGTGCAACTGGAAGTTCTAATGCTAGTGATAGTTCAAGTGGACTAGATCTCAACCTTAATGTGGTCCTCTACGAAGAATCAAGCCCAACTGTAGTTGTATAGGCGTGGTATTTCTCATGCAATTAGGGTGTGGAGTTTTCTTTTAATCAGCCTAATGACCTTGATAATGTTTTTAATTGTATTCCTTAAGCTCTGTCAGTCTCTAGTTTGTATGTTCATTTTTCTAGCTTTGCATAGATCGTTATAGAAGTCATTATTGCTCTTATATTTTATTTTGATGTGGACTCCTAAAATCTTTATGGTTTGAGGTGGGTGTTGAGGATTTGATTTGGGGTTTTAATGACGACTAGAAAATCTCGTCAAATCTTCTAAGCAGGCTAATGGGTCTCGGGCTCCCCTTACATAACCTTTGACGGTTGGTTTTATGTGGATCTTTGTTAAGTGCGTACGTTAATCCTCCACCCTCTTGTTTAATGTGTGGTTACTTTCGTAAAAATCCAAAAAAAACCGGCCATAGTTTCCGCTGTTGGTTTCCCCACCTTTTTATCTCTCCGTCTACTTCAATATACCTTTCTCTGCAATTTCTTTCAATTTATCCTCGCCTCTCCTGTCCATATCTTCCACGAATCCGATCACTCTCTCTCCCGTTCTGATCTCTCCTTCAACTCCAAATCGTTGCAGAAGAATATACTCATAACCTGTCTATCCATATATTCAATTCTTCTTATCAGGTTCGACTATTCTCTGTTCTGTATTTTGTTTTCTTCGTTGGAAGTTCCTTGTATTCTCCGACCTCTTAACTCTCAGATCTTGGTTTCTATATTGATTTCCTCTGTAGATCTGTTGCCTGAAATAATTTATTTTCATCACCTGCCACCAGGATCGCTCTCGAAACAAAAAAAAGGGTATAAACAAAAAGGAGATCTTCAGATCTGAATTGTTTTTCAGGTTAGGTATAATTTTCAAAAGATCATGGCAGAAGAACATGGATTCCAGTCGCCGGAGGGCCACCACCTACTGTGTGCCAACAACTGCGGTTTTTTCGGTAGCCCTGCTACATCGAATCTCTGCTCAAAATGTTTTCGTGATTTACAGATGAAGGAAGAGCAAAACGCCATCGCTAAAGCTGCGTTGGACGGTGACAGCAGCGGTATATCATCTTCTCCTCGTTCTATTCAATCCCCTACCATATCCTTCCCTCCTAATCCGATACCAGATCCGCCGGCGTTGACTTCGATCTGTGGTGGTTCCTCGTTCTCATCGTCTAGCGTGGTCCCTGCGCTCGAATTACCGGGCGTTGCACTGGCGGGGCTGACATCGGCTCAGCCGCAAGCGGTGAAACCGAATCGGTGTTTGACGTGTAGGAAACGGGTCGGGTTGACGGGATTTAAGTGCAGATGTGGATCGGTGTTCTGTGGGTCCCACAGGTATGCGGAGCAGCATGGATGTACGTTCGATTACAAGGCGACCGGTAAGGAGGAGATCGCGAGGGCTAATCCTGTGGTCAAGGCGGCCAAGTTGCGGAAGATATGAATAATTATCAGGGTGCGGGTTAAAGAAACAAAAGAATAATGATCAAGGAGGGAGTGGAGTTGAGTGGAGGAGCGTCATGCGCCGTACGATTGGGGGGGTTTGATTTGAACGGAAGGTTAGGATCGGATGAGGGTGGAATGACGTGTGTGCTTATGTCATGTTAACCGGGTAGGAAAAAACTTATAAAAAGATATGGATGAAATATTCATATAAAATGTATTGATGTTGTTTTATGTTAATATTATTATGGATGAAATATTCAAGTTATCGTCTTGTGCTGATTGTTTGGTTCAGGTTTATATTAAAGATGCGAAAGGGCAAGGTACAGCTTGAATGTTGTGATGTTGATATTCTTAAGAGCAAATTTATTGCTTAATTATTTTTTGGGTTCGCTTTCAGCTACCAGATATTTTCATAGAGGATTTGCTATTTGAGGAATTAGAGGCTGATATATTGTTATAGTATGGAGCTAACGAAGAGGTGGAGGGGAAGCATGTCTAGAACTTTTTGTGCTCACTTTGGTCATCAACAAGTAGGTAAGATCAATTTAAAAGAAAATTAACTTAGAGAAATTATTTACACTCAGAGAGTTAATTCCAGTCGTAATTATGTCAGTTAGTTTTGTCTACCCAGAAAAAAATTATAGTAGATGAAAATAGAGTGTTTTTCATAACTAAGAATAAAAAATGAATGTATTAAGATAAAGAGTTTCTATTAAACATGATTATGAATGATTCTTGTGGGTGGGTTTTTAAATACAAAATAAATCAAGAACTTCAGTGTATATGCCATTTCACACACATGTCTTGAATGATTAGGCAAGACATTATGAAAAGTTTTGATACATCCAAAAAATTTTCTCATGAAATTAGTGAAATGACGAGAGTATTATTTGCTATATTCATAAGTGATCGTATATCCAAGTTGTTTAATACATTTGTATACTGCCAGTAGTCATATACTTATCTCAAAAATCAAGTCATGCATGTGTAAGTATGAACTAATTTGGGCTTTGGGATTGTGTGACTCATTAAATCAATTAAAGTTTGTTTGATGGTATCATCTTTATTACGTTTGTATACTGCCAGTAGTCATATACTTGTCTCAAAGATCAAGCCATGTATGTGTAAGTATGAACTAATTTGGACTTTGGAATGGTGTGACTCATTAAATCAATTAAAGTTTGTTTGATGGTATCATCTACTTGGATAATCGTAGTAATTCTAGAGTTAATACGTGCAACAAACCCCAGCTTTTGAACAAACCACATTTATTAGATAAAAGTAACACAAACTTGCCCCGTTGCTATGAAGATTCATGATAACTCGACGAATCTCACCGATTCAAATTTCCTCCCTACCAACTTTCAATGGTGGAATATTTGTCTGCTTCTAAATCCATTTTTGGACATTTGGGCGCTCAATACCCCATGACTCGTCCCACTTGAACATGTCCCATATATATTCCCCTTACAGTCCTATGTTATATTGACTCGATCTCCTTGGTACAACGCCTGGTGGATGCCTGGCAGGTGTGCTAGAGCCTAAGGGTCTAAAGGGATGAGGTGCCCCCTTGTTTAAATGCACAAAGGGCTTGCACCTAATGCTGCTACGCATAGTCTAATGATGCCCCTAGAAAAGAGTTCATTCTTGTTGGTTTGTGTCTTTAGCTTTCACACTTAGTATGAAGTAGATTTATATGTCTTTTCGGCCACACAAAAGGCGGACATTTTTCTTTTAAAAGAGTATACGTTAGAAGATTAATAGGTGCTAATTTGTCTAGAAAAGAATAACTTAGTTCTCTACCAACTTTGAAATTACTTCTTCCTATTCAATATATAAGAGTTTTGATTTATTTATACGAAGAGATATGTATGAAGCATGGAAAGAAGGGAAATCGAGGGTTATCTTTTCTTTATTAATAACCTATGCATAAGGGCTAGTAATGAAGATATCACACGCTTGCTTGGATCTGGGGTAGTCGTTAAGAATATTTCATATCTTGGAAGCCCAGTGCAAACTATCGGCTAGCATCCTGTTAATGCTTAAGTTTTTGATTGATCAAACTCAGACTGAGTCACAGACACAGAAATTTGAGTCTTGATCTGACCAAGAAAGATGTCTTGCTGATCAAGAAACTTATTCGAGAAAATAAGAGTTTTTACTCTGGTTTTATCTTCAGGCCAGTTAGATTATATTAATAGGAAATTCCGCTCCAGTTGCAATCAAAACCGTTTGTTAGGATTTCATTCCTAGAAGATTTTATCTTTAGGTAAAGGAAGTTGAGTTTTCCTGAGAGAGATAGAATCAGAGTGTGTTATCTTGTGTGGTTAGTAGAATGTAATTCGATTAGGGTGTTAGTTGAATTACGTGTTTTCTCATAAAGAGGTTGTTCTCTTGAGGGTGAGGGTGTACTGAATTCAATACATGCTAATAAGAATTGAGTGTTCACATGAAATCATCTAAACATTGTCTAACCTTTATCTATGTTCTTCGTGAGTCTTGAACTCAACCTCGAAGTTCTTCGTGAGTAACTGACTCAGGAAGAACAACGGTTTAGGAACCTACACTTGGTATTAGAGTGGGTTCCCCTTCCGCAATCGAAGAGACATCCTCAGGGGTGATCGAAGATGAGTTCCTACAATGTCAAGGCGCCCAAACTCACCAAATTCAACTACTTTTGTTCTTGTGAAGAAATGGAGGATCAACTCATTTCCAAAGACTACAAATTATGGACTGTTGTCACAGAAGGTGACCTTGTTCCTCAGATTTTCGAAGGAGGAGTTTCAAAAGACAAGCCAAGGGTAAGATGAAACGACAACCATAAAAGGCTCTTGAGTAAGAACAAACAGGCTTTCAGAGTCATAGTCTCATCTATCAGATGCATACCAATAGAAGGATCTTGGAATACGAACTGCAAAGGAGGTTTGGAACATTCTCAAAACTGCCTATGCAGGGACTAACTCCATCAAAAAATAAAAAGGTAAGCAGTTAAAAAGCCAATTCAACAATTTTAAGATGCATAAAGGTGAGTCTAGTACTCAAACATTGGAAAATTTTGATAAGATACTGGGTGACATGAAAGTTGTTGGTGTTACACTAGACAACAACACAATTAATGAAAGATGATTGGATAGTTTGGGGAAAGAATGGCTTAACTGCACCACTTTACTTGAGACATCTAAAGATCTGTCAAACATGTCTTTAATAACTTAGTTATGAAGTCATGGTTTATGAAGAAAAGATGAAGGGAGAAATAGCTACTTCGTCAGCACCAATCAATGTTTTAGCCCTGAAAGCACGTGACACAACGACAGAGTCGAGGATTAGGACTTTGATATAGATGAGGAAATTACCTCAATTGTAAATTGCATCCAGATCCGGAGGCTAATTAGTGGACAACCAGGGTCAAAAAGACAGTTTGATCGGTACAAGTCAAAGAAAGAACCAATCATATGTTTTAAATGTAACAAACCTGATCATCTTGTCAAGAATTATTCTCTTCAGCAAAAGGAAAATTCTTATGAGAGGGTCGAAAACCCCTCACACACAGCGAAAAATAACATGGGGATATGACATCTCACTTACAGACTCAGAACCAGATGAAGACGATAAAGTCAATACTGAGTACTTCATAAAAGAGAAGGATAACTGGAAGTACAAACTCGAGAAAAAAGAGATGCTTACTAAATTAACCTTTGCACTCTTTGAGATAAAAAAAAAGTGTTGAAGCATCAGTATGTTACTGAGATCAGAGAACTTAAAGCTAAAGTGGAAGATTTGAACAAGCCTTCAAGTAAAGACAATGTCATCAAATTCCAGAAAATCCAAAGATTAACTTTGTTAGTTCTTTGGAAACTCGAATTCTTACACTTTCATGTTGAGCACAAGAAGAGTTGAACTCTCTTTAAGATTGTAACAAATCACCGAAAAGGAATGTAATACTCTCTCGGGCATGTTAGTTGATGCAAATCGGAAATTAGAGTTTCAGACACAGACTAATCCCACTTGGTATACTGGAAAGGCAAATCTGCATCAAATGTTGCTGAAGAAAAACTCAGACAAAAGTGGCTTGGGATATAAACCCGAGAAACCTACTCAGTCTAAGACGAAAAAGATGAAGACTCAAGCTATGCAATCTAAGTCACAACTGGATTCATGCCAATACTGTCATCAACTAGGACACAAAATCAAATGGTGTCCCAAATTGTTGAGAAAATAGTTGCATAACAAATCATCAAGACATAATGTAACACCCCAACTACAAACATAATACTTAACAAACGATTGCAGCGGAATTACAACTCAACACTTAACTTAATCCATTGGTGTTACACGCCGTTAGCCACCCACGTGGCTAACAAGGCTAATACTTAAACACTGTATCGGTCTGATGGACTAGATTCCCGAGCATTTATACATTACAATCCATTCCGTTTCTAAACCGAGTCAACTGCATTTACAATCCAAAACCATACCGAGTCTAATACATTCAGTTACCGATATCAAACTTTGGTCTTACACCACTTACAATTACAAAAATAAACTAAGTAAACTACCTATGCATAATCATTCACCCCGTCCTACTCTCGAACGACTGCCAGCTCCATTGTACCTAAAATGTAATGGGTGGCCCCAAAGGGGCTCAACACCTTTACTGGTATGGTAATTGTGCAGCCCGCATACTACCGGGCCACGCACAACTAATTGTCGTGTGAACATGCGGTTGATTATATTTAAATCATGCATGAAATACTTTAAACACACATTCAGCAAGTATTCAGAACAATAACCACAATCAACAGACCATCACATTAGTATCGGTTAGGTTACATTACCCTTTCCTTGGGACCTCGAGGGTTATTACCTCGATGGTGACTTATTCACATTAGTCAACACTTAATCCTTTTTAGGAGGGCTACACGTAACTGCTTTCTTAATAGACGTGGGGTTAATTTCAAAAATAAACGTACACGAACATCATAACTTTCGCCACATAACAACGCACATACTACATGACTCAGGGACGAATCACGTGAGGATTCGAACCGAAACAAGAGTTAGTCAACATTATAGAGTCTAGAGGACGGTCGGTCCTCATGTCGTATATAACACATTGTCGTTCTGTTTGTTAAACGACCAACTTACACAAGGTGCGTCGGATCTAGAGGATCCAAGCACCTCGCACACATGTCCCCCTAACCCCGATCATAAGTCAAGGCAGGAGAGCCCCTTAATAACTCGTAGGAGATTGAATTCCAAGAAGGAAAACAACCGAACAAAGAGGGAGTTGAATCAGCTGTAGATGTCAACCCCCCAAACACACGCGCATGATCGGGACTCCCGGATTCCTCACCCCCAAGTTATACACTAGTCAGAAGCTCTCTCCATGGGGCTCATCACAACAAGTTACAATGTAATTAGTCGAGTTTGTTAGACACAAAGGGGAGGTAAGACACCATCTGCCATACATGAACATAACAACAATCGTTACACAAAAACACACTCAAAGGGGCAAACACACATCACACACAACCACAATATACAACTAATACACGGATAGTCATAGTTAGAATGTTCCCGTAGGTTGGGACGTCTAAATCCGAATACCGATCTCTCATGTGACCCTAGAGTCGGTTAGCTACGGTTTAACACATATTCGTGGTTAAACGGTATCAGAACCAAATAAGCCACATAATTGAATTACTGTAAACTCATTTCATGCTTTATCTTGCAAGGTGGCAACATACAGAAAAACAGGTTGGCATACAATCCGGTGTAACCCGGTAGGACACAGGTTGCAAGAAAACCATACCTGTCACCTGGGAATTACTTTAGCGCGTCATCTCACGCTCCTTAGTTAATTCTCGTACAACTGATATCATTTCAAATGTTTTATTAACATCATGATCATACGGTATGTAAGCTACTATTACTCTCGTACTTACCTCGTTGTCCCGTTATCCTTAACTTACTTATGTGATCTCAAGTTCACAACTTACACATTCACTTCTAGCACTTGTTCATATTTATTAAGACCTTTACACGTCACCAAACAAGGCCTAAACATCATCTAAAACCATTACCATTCAATTCCCCATCATTAGAATGCTTTAAAACACATTCTGGTGCATTTTTACACTGGTTCGGGTTCGTGTCTTGGTTTGTAAACCCGGACCAATCCTGGAAATAGCATTTTGCCTTGTTTTTACACTGGTCCGGGTTTGTTTCTGGGGTTACAAACCCGGACCACACCCTGGGATGAGTTTCTGCCTTATTTTTAGGGTGGTCCGGGTTTATGTACCGGTTTGTAAACCCGGACTAACCCATTTCTGCTACATTTTGACAGTTTTCAAGTATTTTCCAATCCCTATTTCATACCCAATCTTTTCCTAATCATTCCACCTGTTTCATAACATTTTTTAACACCTTAAACATTCTCTAAAACTTCCTAAAACATTGATCAAACTCTTACTCCAATTCTAGCTTAATTCTACAATTTTGCACTCTCATTTTCTCCTTTCCTGCACATTAGGCACACGTTTGCATCTCCAAACCATTCCATGACAACTTTTAACCTTCTCCTAACCATTTGACCATACCACTATCATTCCTAGTCTTTTGCATTCTCAATACCTAAGTCACTCACCATTTACAAGGTCAAGCACACTCAGCTCTTTCCTAGAATTTTAAACCACCAAAAACATCAACCTTTGCTACAGATTTTGCACAAACCCTTAGTGGGTTCTAACAGCACACAATGTTCAACACATTTACATAAATCTCCACAAAACACTTCAACTTAAATATCTTGGCCCTTAGGCCCTTAATTCAAAACACAACTCACCATAGCATTAAACACTACACATCATCACAAATTTTCTCTTATAATCACCAGACACATTTCCAACATAATTCTTGATTCATTCATTTAAATTACCTAACCCAAAATTCTAAAACATAATGGATACACATTAGGGTAGATTTCTTACCTTAAGCTCATAAATTCCTCTTCTCTTTTCCAATCTCCTCATCTTCTCCCTCTCATTTCTCTTGGCTCCAAAATCGGCCAAGGGCAAATCCAATTGCCCAAATCTCTAGACCAACATTTAAATGGTGAATGGGACTAATTAACATTACTTAGACACCTTAATTAACCTAAAACAAGGAAAGATGCTTAAAGCACAAAAATTAGGGCATTTACCTTCCCATTTCTACATGAAGCATTTGGCAATCATCCTAACAAGACTCCAGCTCCTATTTTGAGGATAAAATCGGCTGAAGCATGGCAACAATGGAGGCTCAAAACTGGGCAAAATCGGTCAAGCTAGGAAATGGAGGAAAGATGAGTATTTTTGGATTTTTCTTACCTTGGAAGAAAGAGGGGACTCCCAAGCTCCATAAAAGCTGATTTTCTCTTCAAATGGAATATTCCCATGGAGATGAACTTCATCCTTTTGGGATTTTGAAAAGAGGGAAAGAGAGATTTTAATGAGAGGAACACAAATATGTATTTATTTTTGGATTTGGAGCATGGATGAAGCTTGGGCATGAGAAGCAAGAGGAGCAGCCATGAAGGGTCTGAAAAATCGCAAGGAAGGGGAAGGAAGAAGAGAAAGACGGTGGGGAAGAAGAAGAATGGAGAGAGAGAAAAAAATGAGGAAAGAGAAGGGAAAAAGGTGTTTTTTACTTTTTCCCACTTTGCCTTTTTGCTTTATTTGTTTTCTAGCTAGTTTATTAGTGGAGAGGAGAGCTGAGTTACATAATAAAAACCGGCCCCACTAATTAGTTGAGTTGGGGGCGTTTTCGTCTTTTCGCAAGAAACGCTCGTTAAATTCCCGGTTTGGGCCCTATTCACTAACCGGACCCGTTTTCTGGATTCTTATCGTTTCTTTAATTTTAATGGTTCTTAGGCTCCCATTAATGTTTGATTATAGTTATATGATCAACTATAATTTTTACAGGGTCATTTGACTTTTTAAAGTCGCGTTTTCGAGTTTTCTCGAAAAGCGCGCTTTAAGACTCCATTAGCGTTTTAACCCTTTATTTGGATCTGTTTTCCTCGGGATTTGTTCCCACACGTTATTAGTGTGTATTTAGAGTATAAAAGTATATTTGGAACCCTAGTTAAGGTTATATACCTCATACGGTTACATAACACGCGTTTTTACGTTTTGTGACTTTTACGCGTTTTCCTTTTTCTTTTTTGTTCTTATTTCTTCACCAATGTTCTTAAGGACTTAATTAGCCTTAGAGAATCATAATTATGCAATTAATTAACACATAAAGGTTTGGGGTATTTCACATAAATCATCCAAAAAATAGATCACACATTAAAATATGGGTTCCTATCAACCATCATTAGCATGTGTCTACATCTAAGCCCAAAAAAGTCTGGGTACCAAAGTCTAATAAGCTCTATCAGACTTCTTAAGAAGGAATCTCACCTCTTTCAGATTTTTCATCTCCTTCCTAGTGATCAGTCCATGACACACCATTGTCCCCAACTTATGAGGATCAAACCTGTTTTTTTTTATTTGGAAAAGGGGAAAGTAGTCTTGAATAAATATGTGTGTGTGTCTAACCCTGTATGGATATGAAGAGAGTTGCAACAATTCAGGGGGAACTTTCTCAGTTCAAGACGCAAGCTTTTAAGCAATGACAACTGATGAACTACCTAAGCTTAATACACATACAAATGAAGCAGCGACTAAGGGGGAACATACATCAGTGCAAGACTCGGAGTTTGTCCAATAAAAAATGAGGAAAATGTTAATGCTTAAGTTTTTGATTGATAAAACTCAGACTGAGTCACCGACACAAAAGTTTGAGTCTTGACCTGACTAAGAGAGATGCCTTGCTGATCAAGAAACTTATCTGAGTAAATCAGAATTTTTACTATGGTATTATCTTCAGGCCAGTTAGGTTATATTAATAGAAAATTCCATTTCAATTGATATCAAAACCGTTTGTTAGGATTTCATTCCTAGAAGATTTAATCTTTAGAGAGAAAATCTTAGAAATCTTTTTATATATAGCGGATGTAGGTAAAGGAAGTTGAGTTTTCCTGAGAGAGATAAAATCAAAGAGTGTTATCTTGTGAGGTTAGTAAAAGAAACTCTATTATTGTCATTCGATTAGGATTTTAGTTGAATTATGTGTTTTTTCAGAGAGAGGTTATTCTCTTTAGGGTGATGGATGTATTGAATTCAATATGTGCTAAGTGAGTGTTCACGTGAAATCATCTAACATTGTCTGATCTTTATCTATGTTCTTTGTGAGTCTATAATTCAGCCTCAAAGTTCTTTGTGAGTAACTGACTCACGAAGAAAAACGGTTTTGGAACTTACACATCCACGTTGGTTTAGACTTAATAAGCTTGAGCAAGGAACCATATGGGCTAGATATCTTTACGTTCACGTATTATGGGGATCGAGAAATTTCGCTAGGTCTGCTAAGTATGATGGAGGGAGCAGCAACTGCTGGTGGCATGCAGCAACCTAAAAGAGTGACAACCTACAAATGGAGAATAGAGATGTAGAGTTGAGCAAAGAGATTGTCTCAAAAACTAATGATGCGAGAAAAGATGGCTATATGTTGTCTCTGGACAAGAGTGATTTGAAGGAATCCGCTTATAGTGAAAGATTCAACATCAATACAGATGGAAACGTCCAACATGATTCCAAAGGCAATGACACAAATTGAAAAAGAGGCCACTCGCGTTTACTTTTTTTTTAATCATTAGCATAAATATTCAACACCTGTTTGTGTTGCAATCAAGTGAGTACAAATCTGGATAAGTGAAACTAGTGCAGAAAAATAAGAAACTAGTGCGGAAAATTAAAATCGCCTTACTAGTTCAATTTCCTTATTTATTATTGAAATACCCCCAAGAATTAAAAATATGGTATTTAGACTTTAACCATTAATTAATTAATTAATTTAAGAGGAGTCATTTAGTATTAATTAAGAATTATATAATAACTATATGATTTTAAGGGCTTGTTACGCCTTAGGCGCATTTATATAAATAATGATAAGGTTTTTATGGAGGATTTATTAGATACTACTAAACTTATATAAATAATCATGAAGGGATGGAGTAAAATAATATAAGAATATAAGAGTTAGCTATTTAATCGCATTACTAAATATACCTTTTTACAAAAGGGTGTATTTTAATATGTATTATTACAAAAGTTACATGAAATAATAATCCTCTTATAACCCTTTCTGGGTCTGATTAACTCTCCAACCCATTGCAAATTTAGTCAGCCCATCTGGACTCATCTTTAAAAAAAAAAATAGTAGTCTAAACTCCTCTTTTTCAGTATTTTGGGCGGAAGCCCACAACAACAAAAAAAAAATAAAAAAAAAAAAATAGCAACCTCCTTGTATGGAGACCGGTAGTCTTCTTTTCACCCAAACCCGCGTCGTTCGACAGCCGCGAATTTTTTTTGACGTGGTTAGAAGGACACATGTCAATTAGATGATTTACATTACCCGACCCCACAAAAACATAGTTGTCAATCTCTTATTTGTTAACCATTGGTCGACTTAAACAAAACGCTGGAAAACCGGCGACTACTCGCGCATGTCGAACGAACTAGAGAACTGCTGCGCCTCTCTTCCTCTCGTTTTCACTCTTCTTCACTTTCTTCTAGCACTGGCGAGCAAGGAACTCACGATTCTACAATCATCTTCATTTGTTTCTTGTGCTGCGCCAGATTTGGAAGAAAAAAAACGGTAAGAAAGGTTGCTCTTCTCTCACAATTTTCCGTATTTCTCTGTGGGTGATTTCGGTCTATTTTCCCGAAACCATAACTGGTTCGTCTTCCGTTCTTATTCGAGATTGGAAACCGACAGAAATCGTTTGTGTTGTCTGGATCTGAAATTCCAAGGAAAACTTACTTCTTAACATTTAAACCTCCATCTTCAACAAGTTTTCCAGGTTTGAAGTTAAGTTCTAACTCTCTTTTTATCTCGAACAGGGGCCGAAAATTTGGGGCCTTGGACTCATCTTTGAACTGTAGAAGGTTATAAGTTTAATCTTGAAATACTAGTTCAATTATTTTGTTTTTGTTTATGTCCGAAAATCTGTCAAGTTTGGTGCTGTTGGTGGTTGCGAAATTTAGGTTAATTTGGGGATTAATGTTGTGTTCGAATTTAGCGTTGGTTTGGTGTGAAACGGGGGTTTAATTTCTGTATTGTTGATTCTGAAAATTTGTGTGTTTGTTGTGTGGTAGCTGAGTTTGAAACTAGGGTTCTTGAGGTGATTTAAATCTGATTAATTTCTGGAAAATTATTCAAGTTGAAATCACGGTGAATATGAGTATTTTGATGTTCTGGTTAATTCGAACATAGGGCTGATGTGGGGAAGTTGTAAATTCAGAAATTAAGGTAAAGTGGGGGTTTACATTTTAAGAATATAATTTCTGTAAAAATTAGGGGTGAATTTGTAATTTAGAAAGTTTTGGGGGTCTTTGGTAACTTTGAAATTAAGTTTAGTTCACGGTTCTTCAGTAAAAAGAAAAAAATTAGAGATAAGGATGTTACACCTAACCCCTAACCCTAACTCCTATTTAGCCACATGATGCATGTCTATTTTTTTTATAAGCTCCATCCAACTTTATTTCTCTTGAAACCAATTTAATTTGGATGTGTGTCACTTACGCCACCTCATTCCGTAGTTTAGCACCAACTTTTGAAACGATAATTAAAATGTATAGTTGTATATTTTTCTTTAAGTATAATTACAAAGCATATAGATTGGAACTACACATCATCTCTTTAATTGGATATTTATTACTTTAAGCAAAACTTAAATATGTTTATAACTTTTAGTATTTTCAAAATAATTAAAAAGATAAAAAATAATTGTTAGATATTTTATACACATTCACATATCTATATTATTATATAGTATTCAATTTTATACATCTAACAAACTAGAAATAATAAAAAAATATAATAGAATAATTTTTGTAGTTGCGTAAATATCAATATTATAATGATTTATCCAAATCGGACATCCGAGTTGGTGGAGGAATCAGTAGGGGATCATTTGGTCCCGGGTACAAATTCTCCAACCTTTATCCTCTCATCCCAGCCTGTCACATAGGGCTTGCCTTATATGATTTACCTGGTTGGCATGGTTTACACATGTTCACGTCAGCCCGTAAGTCCTCACTTGAAGAGTAGTGGTTGCGGATTCCTACGTATACAATAAAAATATATATTATAATGCTTTTGAATCTATTAAAAAATCTTCATTTTATTTAACTTCTTGCATGCGTCGAACCCTTTACAGGACTGCTGTAAATTGTATTAACCAACTTACATTAAACTCTTTTGAATCAGTGGTCACTGGTATAATTGGTCGGTTGTAAAAACTTGTACAAAAGAAAAACATAGTAACACCAAAAAAAAAACAGTTCATAACTTACTTTAAAACTAGTAGTCCATAAGGTTAACTATTGAATTATATTTAACTAAAATCTAAGTGGTAGTTCTATTTTGTTTGATGATATTGCATAAAGCGTCAAGACAATAGTTTAATGATCAACGAAGGGGCTTCACAAAATTGTTATACATTTTATAGAGTAAAAGAGTTCATTTTAAAGCAAAACATCGTTATTGCTATTATGAACAATAAGCTATTGTTTTTCATTTAGTTAGTGCATTAATCTGAATGTGAGTTTCGACTAAACTAATGTACTTAGATGACGCGGCACGTGAAGTTTTTTCGTGTGTTTTGTTGGGTTTATCCAGCATGCGCCGTTAAGTGAGGTGTAAGTTTTGTAATCTCAATTCTTGTATGCTATTATTAAGGTATTTATTTTTTTTTATCAATTTATTGCGTAATTTTCTCCTGACATCTACACATGGAATGTGGTTAGTATAGGTCTCAACTGTTAGTTTAGGTTTTATAATTAAAACTTCATCCAAATTCAAACCATTTCCAAGTCCCAAGTTCTAAACATAAAGAAGTCGAAGTTTATTAAAAGTAAATTAAGAGAGTAATATAAAATAGTAATGATACACATTACTTTGTGTTATAAAACGTTTTAAAGCAAAACAACATCTATTAGTATGAACACTTATTTATTATTTTTCTTTTAGTTAGTCATTCAATTTGAATGTGAGCTGTCGACTAGTGTGCTTAGATGATGCGACATGCGAAGCCTTTTTTGCATGGTTTGTTGGTTTATCCAACATGTTCCTTTAAGTGAGATGTAAGTCTGTGATATTAATAAGAAAAATATAATTTTCTTAATTTATTGTGTAATTTCTTTTCAGGCATTTACACATAGATCGTGGTTAGTATATGTCTCAACTGAAAAGTTTGAGTTTTATAGCCAACATTCCATCTACATTCAAACAATTCTCAAGTTCCATGTTCTAAACATAAAGAACCCTAAGCTTATTAAAATCAAAATTAATAGTAGATTAATATAAATGGTAATAATACACATTACTCTTTGCTGTAAAACATTCAAAACCAGTTGTTGTTAGTATGAACAATAAGTTACTATTTTCTTTTAGTAGTAAATCAATTTGAATGTGAGTTGTTGACTAAACTAGTAAGCTTAAATGATGCAGTAGATTAAGTATTTTCGTGTGATGTATTTGGTTTGTTCATCCACCTTTTAATATATGAATAATTAATATAAAATAAGAATAATGTGTATTAGTGATAAAACTTAACACCTAAATATTTAGTTCTTACATTTTGAAAAATTTATGATAAAATTCCTTCAATAATGATAAAATTAAAGCAGGAGAGAAATTTAGAAATTGAAAAATTCAAGAAAGGTTTCACGGTCGTCTTCATCTCTTCACTGTCCACTCAAGGTAATTTTGCAACCCTGATAACTGGTGACAAGAAACATACATGCTCTGCGCCCCTCTCTTCATTCTGTTCTTTTGTCTGTGCCTCTGCAGAGATAAATCATTGGTAGTGGAACTGCTGCATCACTCGCACACCAGATTGAAGACGGGGCTGAAAACATTTCCAAATCACTGGTTGTGGATGCCATTTTTCTAGTTTCTTGCGGTTTTCGAAGATAGGGAGCCGAAAGCTACTGCCATGGAAGCGTTCGTATGTACTACCAGTTACTCGCTCTGTCAACGTTTTCCGTTATCAAAATTTGGTGAAGGCTGCTCTAGTCATGGTGAAAGAGCCGTAAAAGTTGTTGTCGTCAATAGGATCTCAACGAGGTTACGGGGTTTGCCATTGAAGAGGCACCGACAGTTCAAAATAGTGGCGGCTTTGGTGGAAGCTGCTCCTGCTACCGGAAACCTAAGAATCGAAGGGGAATATAAGTCTTCTTCGTCTCCCTCTCCCTTCCTGGTTGCTAGTGCTAAAGATCGCGCTAATGATATGCAATCTGAGGCTAAAGCCATGACCCGTGCCGCTAACGCTTCTGTCTATACTCCTCAAATGCTCGCCAATAAATATGGTTCTCGCCCTCTAATGGTGCGTCTATGGGACATGACAATTGTATCTTTCATTGATCTTGTGCGCGATTAGTTCCGGACAACTTTCAAATTATTTAAGTATATTCTTCTGAGGATAAATTTACATTCTAGCACCTCTTGGCTAAATTGACAGGTCTTGCAGAGGGCTTTTGAAATTTTGTTCAGTTTAGGTTCATTCGGTCTGAAGTTGTGGCTGGATCAAATGAATGATCAGCTTAATGATAACAAAAGAGTAAGAGCCGTTCAGCTCAGGAAAATCTTTACAGGGTTGGGCCCCACTTTTGTAAAAATAGGTCAAGGGTTGTCTACCAGACCTGACATCTGCCCCCCTGAGTACCTTGAAGAACTTGCTGAACTTCAGGTATCATTTATCGTATTGGTGGTTTTCTAATCTTGTTGTATCTCTCCTTTACAAGTTTTAATACTTTTTTTCTTGCTACTTTGAACTCTGTCCAAATGCTACCGTAGTATCTTTTGGCGAGTGCAGTAAGAAAAAATGAGACCTGAAAGTTGACCTGTTACTGTACTCTTGATCGGAAATCATGTATGATTTATAACTTTTGTTCTTTGGTATTTAAAAACCTGATTCTGATGAGAGTACAGTGGGGACCAAGGACTGAAAGAGAAAATGAATCACTACGTGAGAAGAAAGGAATATTATTGGGCTGCTGTGTCAGTAGGTGGTTAGTGGGTTTGTCTATTTGCTGAGGTTGTTATTCTGTAGTATATTATTTTGTCGTATGTTAGTAGACTAGCTATTTAAGGTAAGGGCTGGAAGGTAAGAAAGGCAGGCATTGTCTTGGTATTTTCTTGGCCACGCTTGTGGAGTTGGCAGGCTAGTCCTGATTTTTCCCCTTTTGGCAGAGCATCGCTCTGAGTTGTCATCCCCCCCTCTGTCTACCTTTTCCTAAACTATCAATAGAGATGGTGACTGTTTATTAGTACGTATTGTGTGTGCTGTCTTAATTAGTGTGGCTTCATCAATTGGTATCGGAGCCTAGATTCTGTTTAGTGGGGTGGGAGATGGATTCAATACACACGAGCCTCCGATCTTCAACGGAGAAAACCCCCGAGGTTGGCTGTGCAAGGCGGAAGAATACTTCACCCTCAAATCCATTCCCGATTGTTTCTGGTTCCAAGCAACGGGGGAGTGTCTGGAGGGAGAAATTTTTTGCTGGTTCGAAGAGGTGTGGATGGACTTCGGCGAGCTACCGTGGCGGGATTTCCAGAAATTACTCCTTGAAAGGTTTGGAAAATCTACTCACTCTCACGCGACACAAGAAATGGAGGTGGAGGAGCCATCCGACAAGAAAAAGGTAGAAGAATCTGAGGAACTAGAGCCGACGGTTTTGTCGAATCCGACGTTTCAGTCAGGAAGGTTTCATGACCGGCTGGAATTCGAAGGACAGGAATTTAACAAACCAGTGAGGGTGGCCGCCAAGGTAGAAGGAATCCAGGAATTGGGAGAAAAATCGAAGGCACAAAGAAGAAGGAAGGATCGGAAGGTGAACTCTAGAAGGGAGGATGGTAACCAAAGGGAAGTGAATAATGACTCTATCGGTTGGTCCTATTATGCTGGTACGAAGAGTGGGGAAACAGAAAAGAGGAGAAGACAGAAAATGATTCATCGATTGAAGAAGGAAAAAAAGAGAAGGAAAAAGAAAAGAAGAGGAAGGATGATACCGGGGTGCGGTGGAAAGCTTGGAGCGACAGGGTGTTCAGGAACTATTGCGACTATCCTTCCTCGATCTCGCAGGTACACGGCTAGAGTCTTCAGGCAGGGGCGTTTCTTCCGACAGATTCCAAGAGACCCTAACGCCGGTCGCCGGTCGCTTGTGCTTCGTAGGAAGATGAGGAAGATGATTCATGAAAGAGTAGTGAAGGATGAGGTGGCCGCTGGTGTCAATCGAAGACGTGGGAAGGAACGGCGGTTGAAGCACTTAGAAAAGGGATTTTTTTTTTTCTAAACCTGCCCAGAACCGGTTAGTTTTTTCTAACCAGACCCAAAACCGTCTACTTTTTCCCACCTCTGTCTGCACAAGCGGAACAGTGAATGGTATTCTCGACCGAACTCAAACAGGTAGCATCAATTCTGGGTCCTAATTTTTAATTCCTAAACCTAATTCCAGTAAAGTGCTCCAAACCGAACTTGCCCAACTGTGCTCTTCATCAACTCTTTGGCTGGGCAAAATGGATGCCCTGCACACCTCACCGCTCGATACACTCACAAGGGAAATTCAGGGGTGATTGCGTACATGGGAGAAGAAGGCACACAGAGGTCAGTGGCGGTTTGGTTGGGGCGATCATCAGGATAGACACCTCCAATGCTGCCATCGCTGCTGCCCTTCTTCACGGCTGCTCTTCTCTTCTCACCACCTTGAGGACAAGGTGGTTTAACGGGGGAGGGATGATGAGAGTACAGTGGGGACCAAGGACTGAAAGAGAAAATGAATCACTACGTGAGAAGAAAGGAATATTATTGGGCTGCTGTGTCAGTAGGTGGTTAGTGGGTTTGTCTATTTGCTGAGGTTATTCTGCAGTATATTATTTTGTCGTATGTTAGTAGACTAGCTATTTAAGGTAAGGGCTGGAAGGTAAGAAAAGCAGGCATTGTCTTGGTATTTTCTTGGCCACGCTTGTGGAGTTGGCAGGCTAGTCCTGATTTTTCCCCTTTTGGCAGAGCTTCGCTCTGAGTTGTTATCCCCCCCTCTGTCTACCTTTTCCTAAACTATCAATAGAGATGGTGACTGTTTATTAGTACGTATTGTGTGTGCTGTCTTAATTAGTGTGGCTTCATCAGATTCCCTTCTGTAAAATGGTTCAAACATATGTCAAATCTTACTGATTTTCCATTAAAGTGGCTCTGCAAAGTCACTTGCCGAATGTCTCTCTCACCTGCACATTTAACATCTATATGATGATACTCTGTAGCAAAGCTTAGCACACATGGAATTGGTGATAAAAACCCGCTATAGTGATTAATCAAAGACTGGATATAGTATAATCTTTGTAAGCTCAATCTGTGTCTGCAATCACAAGTTGCTACAGTGAGAATTTTCTAAAAGAAATTGATAGAGCAAGTGTGGGACCTAGCTGATGATCCTAGACCCAGTGTTTATCGTGGAGCCACCATGGTCTACACAAGAATGAAACTAAAAATCAAGAACTTATGGTGTGCAAGACTTTAAATGATTGTGTGTGAGTGTCTGGACCCAGAGGTGTGGTTATACCATGCAAAGAGATACTCAACTGTTAGTGATCAAAGCCACCCATAGGGGAAGCTTTTTAAGGGGAATAATGATACGGGGTTAAATGTTGGCAACCTGGGACATTTTGGGCAGGGAAGCACATAAAAGATGGGCACTTGGGGGTTAACAACTACCCGTGTGCAGGAAAGTACAAAGAGTGTGTTGCTCAGAGACAAGAAGTGCACTTCATCAGTATACCAAAGAGAGGGTAGGGGATGGGCATATGGAGAGTAATATTCTTTGTGTCTACAGCTTGCAATTGGTAGGACCTCCCAGTGTGTTCTCTTGATTTTCTTTAATATTTGTTGTGATATCTTTGGTGAACTGTTCCTCAGTTGTATCATCTTGTATCAAGTACTTGAATTGCTTGAGTTCTCAATGGATACTCACTGATTTTTATCGCTCAAAACTTGCTATATGAGGCAACTGAATGTTTTCATTGCAACCTTCTATTTTCTTCGTAGACAAAAGAAGACAGGGAGAACTGGTGCATATGTTGATCTTTATAATATTGCCTTTCCTTCTACTCTCTTTTGATTTGGTGCTTGAAGGCTCTCATTTGTAATTGTGAAATAATAGGATGCTCTGCCGACATTTCCGGATGCAGAAGCATTTTATTGCATTGAGAAGGAGCTGGGACTACCTCTGGACTCAATCTATTCATCGATATCTCCATCTCCTATTGCAGCTGCTAGTTTAGGTCAAGTTTATAAAGCTCAGTTGAAATATTCTGGGCAGAACGTTGCTGTGAAGGTGCAAAGGCCTGGCATTGAAGATGCTATTGGGCTTGACTTTTATCTCATAAGAGGTTTGGGGTTTATAATTAATAAGTATGTGGACGTAGTGACAAGTGATGTTGTTGCACTGGTTGATGAATTTGCTAGAAGAGTATACCAAGAACTCAACTATGTACAGGTAGCTTTCTAGCTAGTGCTTTGCCAGTTAGTTTTTTTTTTTCTCCCTGCAAAATGCTTTTGGAACATGTATATACATCCAAATTAGCGTTTGTGGTCACTAACTTAAATGATTTGTATTTGCATGATTGATTCGTTGAATCTGTATTACATGGTAACGCACTTATTGGCGAGGACATCTATATCTAACTTGTTCATAATTTCCTGATACCAGATCTGACAACAAATGCAGCTATGTAGATTTTGTTGAGGCTTAATTCTAAATTCGGCAGATGTATGCAGGAAGGGCAAAATGCAAGGAGGTTTAAGAAACTGTATGCTGACAAGGAAGATGTTCTTGTACCTGATATCTTTTGGGATTACACTAGTGCAAAAGTGTTGACAATGGAATGGATTGATGGCGTCAAGTTGAACCAACAAGATGCCATAGAGAGGCAAGGGTTGAAGGTGCTGGACCTTGTCAACATTGGCATACAATGCAGCTTGAGGCAGTTACTTGAATATGGATATTTTCACGCAGATCCTCATCCTGGTAATCTTTTAGCCACCTCAGAAGGAAAGCTTGCATTTATTGATTTTGGAATGATGAGTGAAACTCCGGAGCAGGCCAGAACTGCCATTATTGGCCATGTCGTCCACATGGTGAATCGTGATTATGAAGCTATGGCTCGTGATTATTATGTGTTAGACTTCTTAACGTCGGATGTGGATGTCTCTCCTCTTGTGCCTGTACTCCGTGACTTTTTTGATGATGCTTTAAATTCAACTGTCAATGAGCTTAACTTTAAAACGCTAGTCGATGGACTTGGAGCTGTCTTCTATCAATACCCATTTAATGGTGAGCTGTGGTCCATTTATTCCCATCCCATCTCCTCTCTTATTTCTGTAGAATGACTTGGTTTCATGAATTTTCTACATGAAGTCTGATCTGAAGGTTTATCTTGTCAATTTCTTGCAGTTCCAGCGTACTATGCCCTGATATTGAGATCTCTTACAGTCCTTGAAGGGCTAGCACTGTATGCAGATCCTAATTTCAAGGTTCTTGCGGCTTCATATCCGTATTTTGCTAAGAGGCTTCTGACTGATCCAAATCCGTATCTTAGGGACGCCCTGATTGAGTTGCTTTTCAAGGATGGGAAGTTTAGGTTGAACATTAATATTTCTGTCACTCTACGGTAGCATGTTTTAGATGTTGGCTACACAGTATCGTGACGTCCGTTTCTTGTTGCAGATGGAATAGACTAGAAAATCTACTAGTTCAGGGAAGTAAGGACAGGGATTTTGCTGCCAGAGACGCGTTGCAACCTGTTTTGAAGGTGCTGTTAGGTCCTGATGGCGAAGAGTTGAGAGTCTTGGTGGTCAAGGAAGCTGTCCGTGTCACTGAAGCTATCCTCCTAGGCACTGTAATTGATACTTATAATTTGTTCCCAGATTTCATGAAAGCAGTTATGGTGAACGGCCGCTCAACAGGTCCTCTTGCAGTAAGTGCCACTGAACAAGAAAGCATGATGGAACTCCGAGCACGGGTTTTGAGGATTTGGGGACTTCTGCAATCGGCCAGGAATTTTGATCCGTCCATGCTACAACCTATTTTACAGGTAAATTGATTCATGTCTGTATTTGGTAAGCTGTTTAACAAGAAGTATTTTAAACTGCTTTTATCCTGATTATAGACATAATAGTCATATATGAATAATGCACCTTTTATAATGGAACGCCTGGAAAATTACTTAATCACCTCACCTCATAAATCATGAAACTTCCTATTATATACTAATGTCTTGCGTGCAATCTTTTTTTTTTTTTTTTAATGTCTTGCCTGCAATCTGCTGAACCGTATGATCTAATTCTTACAAAGCTAATATACGATTGCAATGATCAGATCCTCGAGCAAGGGGAAGTACGCAGTCTCGGAGGTCGTGTTGTTGGTGGTATTGCTCAGCGCCTCGCCGCACGCTTCTTGCAGCAAATTCTTAGAGCTCCAGTCAACGTACCTGTTTCTACATGAAAAAGGCTGTAAAAATTACTGTATTTACTTGGCATTTTCTAATTGTTTTACATAGTTGTCAATGCTTGTAGCTGTGTTAATAAACAATGGGCTCTGGTTGATCTAAAGGTTGTATAGCCTTCATTCAGAAGGAATCAATGGACTCACAATTGTTGTATATAATAAGCGACTAGTATTGCAAACTAGTGTTACACATATCTCCAAATCTAAAGGACTCCATGTAACCCACAGTTCACCAATAATACGAGCAACACGTTCAGAAACATGAAATCAATGATTATCCAACACTGTTTTGAGCCTGCTTCATTATTCTTCCGCCCTCATCAGGCAATTATGCCTTCCTTGAAATCAGTAGGTACTCTAAGCGTCAGCCAGTTATTGCAAACTTGTTTGATAATGTTAGACGACTAGTCATTGGAGATATCAACATCATAGTTTTTTTTTTTTTGAATCTAACACTTGCTGTTACATATCATATAACTGATCAAACGGATAATCCAAATTACAAGCACTAGCTAAGTTTTGGGGAATGTCTTCACCTTTCTAAAATTTAAAACCACTAGAACTATTGTACATATAAGACACAAACATGACAGGTTGACAGACTGCTATCAAAAGTGATATTGACATGAACAAATTGAGTTATGTAGGGAGATTAATATTATGTTTCGTACTTTCTTTGATTGTGTCATGGTTAAATACTAGTGAGATAGTATCAGTGATCTTAGATGTTCCCAACCAATAGTGAGGTGTATTCAGGTTTGGTTGTTACAAATCTGATGATTGGCTATTGATAAGCTTAAGGCGGTGATTAACACAATGGGGAAATATATACAAAAATAGTGTTAGACATCAACTGAAGTTGTCTTGGATGGTTGTTATTGAATCAAATCTTGCTTGTACTAAAGCTTACAAATGTTCGATGTCTCCTCACAACATGATCTTCAACATCTCATGTGATGGGATTCCTCCTCTGCAGGGCCAGGTCAACATCATAGTTCTTAATTCAATCTCTTTCCCAATCTATCCTTCTATGTTAAGCACCAGATAAATGAACATCTTGGGATGTTCCAACAATGCTAAAAGATCTTTGTTGGTATGATATAATTAATCTCACCTTAATCATGTTATTAAGAGAATTAATCACATTTCTGTATCTCTAACGTGTACCTTGACAAGAAGCCAACAAGTAGGACGTAAGGAAACCGACCTCCAAGCATCGAGACTAGGAAGCCAAGCCCTTTCCTAGCCTGAACCTCGGCTTCAAGGCTAAGACTAAGCCCTAGGTTTATCCGGCCATAGTCAACCAAGCTTCACTAGCGAAGCACCCCAACTGGACATCCCGACCAGCCTCCTTGACCAACTCTGATAGCTCTGCATCAGCATCGAGAGGATGGTATATCGACCCAGAGCTCTCGAGAGAAGGCGATTCTAGAGACGAAATTTTTTCGTTCTCTCTCTTTTTCTCTTCTGTACTAACAGAGAGATCGGTGCAGTGACTTGCTTCTCCCCTCTTCCAGGGATCTGTTCTTCCCCAAATTGAGCTCTTGTTTCAGAGGGTAGGAACCTAATTCCCGTTTTTAGTCTTTTCTCGGTGTGTCTCGGTGTGGCTCGCAGTCGTCGGACAGTGGAGCTCCTTTCATTGTGTACTTCTGCTCCATCATACAATCGGCAGTTGCCGTGGCAACCATCGGAGGGGAGTCACCTTCTTTTTCCCGATCAGGTAGTAGTTGTCTGCTACTACTTTTAGGCCCGAGTTTTGGGTCTCGTCCTTCTCTGCATTTGGGTCTGGTATTTCTCTATCTGTGGTCTTTTGGTTCAGTTCAGAGGTACGTGTTTTTGAGGGATTTATCGTGTTGGACTGTTGGTAGGCTAGGATTGCAGTTTTTCTTTGATTTCTAAGCGACCTAGGTTTTGAGTGCAATTGGTGTTTGTGAATATGTTCCCTCTCGTACATTGCTCTAGTTTTGGCGATTTCCTGCTTTGTTTTGTTTACTCTGAAGAAGTTGATTTTGAAGATTATCTAGTTCGAAGCGGGCTGACAAGTGCTTCATCTTTGTCGGCTCTGGAGGGAGATGAATTTCTTATCTTCCGTCTGAAAGTTAAGTGTTATTTTACTGGATTGCTGAAGAAGAAGCTGGTGTTCTGTTGCCTGCGTCTCATGAAGTGGAATGCTTCAATTTCTTTTCAAATTGGAGTCTCGAATTCAGTAATGGTTTGAAGCTATATCTTGCTGGTTTTTAATTATGGTGTAGTAGAAGATGGGGAAAAGAAGTGTAAGGGACCCAAATCTCCATTCAAGAAGAATCAGAAAAGGGGTAAGAAACAGGCTGCTAAGATCTTACAGGATTCGATTAGTACTAAGGAGAATCTGCACAAGGCTGCTCTTGCTGATAAGCAAGGCAACCAGGAGTAATGGATCCCTTTGATCTCTACTGCTGGGGGTTTGGTCTCCTCCTAGCAGCTCTTCCTGGATGTTTTCCAAACTATCAAAATAGTGCGGCTAACAGTCCTTCAACAGAGACTGAGATGCAAGGGAAGTTAGTTCTCAGGGTGATGGTGTTGTCGAGTAAGTGCAAGACAGGTTGTAGGAGGATTTTGTCCAAACTGGGAAAAGGAGAGGTTTCTCAGTTGGTTAGGGTGTTACTCTTTAGATGGTTGTTTGGGTTAATGATTTAAAAGGGGAAGAGTAAGAATAAACTCAGAAATCACTGTTTCAGTAGACAGAAGAAGAAGAATTCGATGTTCGACAGTGATCAGAAGAAGGTGCAGATGGAAAGGAGTAAGTGCAGTTTAAAGATCAAAGCTGGAAAGATCTCAAGCACTATTAGTGTGCAAATTGTTAGATTGTTACCACGATTAATAGCTCTGGAGCTTGTCAATCTGATGGGTAGCCTTAGCTTGTGTCTCAATCTAACGGATAGATCGATCAAGTGGAGAGATTGGAATGTACTTAAGGGTCTAGTTATCAGTTTTTGGTATCACAGGCTAGTTTGCTGGTGCTTTATGGTGGCTCAGGTGACCCATGAAGTGCTTATATATATTCTTCGCCCAGTTACGTCTCGCTTGTTCTTGACGTAGCTGTTATAAAATTTGTATATTTGTGAGTTATACATAATAATAAAAATATTTGTTAAATTTTATTCCTTAAATAATTAAGAAAAAATAATTGTAAAATACCTTAAACTCTTCAGTCTGGCGATAGTCGTAGAATATCTTCCAGTCCTCCTCCGTGATCATACCATCATACACTACCCACGGTGGTGACCTCTTGGATCCCGCTTTGGTAATCCAACCATCTACCAACCGATGCTTGAACTGTCGCAGCGATGTCGCTAGAAGTGATTCAATCTTCGTCCGAATTTCATCCGCGACTTTGTACCGCTTCTTCACCATCTGCCACATGATTTCTTTGTCTGCCTTTTCTTGATCCTTCTAATCCTTATTAATCGAGCAATGGAATTTTACCATCAATCCCAAGTAAGAAGCAAACTGCTGCTTCGACCCACCAGAATGTCGGAGGTACTTGTCCCAGACCAAATCGATGGGAGAATCCTTCTTCACCTTCAACCCATGGGTCGGTCCACGTCCCTTCCGAGGATTTTGCGAAGTAGATGCAGCTGGTGGTTCTTCAGCAGGGACGTCATCGTCAATATCATCCAACCCTAACAGTAAGTCCTCTTTGACTCTATCGTCAGGATCCATAATCTGAAAAATATTCAATAATTAACAAGGTTAATACAAACATCTACTGAATCAAATATTGAAACATGACAAAAATGAATATATATAATATTGTCAATCAGACTTACAAAATGTCATCGTTCAATCCACAATCCTTCATTGTGGTCGGACCTTCGATATTCAAAATTAGTTACATTATCTACCTCCATCGGCAGCCGAATAGGTACATATGTTTCATCTTCACAGTCGTATTCATCCTCATCAACAATATTATCAATCCCAACTATCGATCTTTTACTCTGCATTACAATAGACCATCTGGGATTACACTGATCACGACAGTAGAATACTTGTTTTGCCTTTGATGCAACAATAAAGGGTTCATTAGTAGGAGCCGCTGTCGTTAAATCAACTAGCTTCATGCCATGATCCTCCTCACGATATCCCTGTTTGTTGTCCACCCATTTGCAACGAAATACGCAAGTTTCATAACTAGTGTAATTCAAGACCCAGATATCCTCAATAACACCATAATATTCGTTCTTCAGTGTATTGCGACTTGTTCCTGTGAAAATGTCTTGTGAAGCGATAAGATGCACACCACTGTTCTGGTTTGTCGATTTACAATCTTGACGTCCAGAGTAAAAAGAAAATCCATTTACATCATAGCCTTCATAAGACAACACATCGAGATTTGGACCGAGTGCCAACAACTGGATCATTTCATCCACGTTCCTTGGATCTTCGTACATCACCTTCTGTCTGAACCACTTAACAAATGTTGCATTCTGCTCCTTTTTTAATTTGGCATTACTCATCGTTGGGTGTTTTGTTTTGAGGTAGGCTAGGTGTGCATCGAAATACGGTTCAACACCTTCAGAATGATTCAACACAACCAGATGTGCCTTGTTCAATGTATCAATATCAACTCTGCATAATTTTTTTCCACAGGTACCAACCCCTTTAAGCCTGCCATCATGTCTTGCTTTTGGTAATCCAATAACATCAACACCGTGTAAGTAGTGAGTGCAGAAGTTAACTACCTCCTCAGTTATTGTCCCTTCAATTATGCTTCCCTCTGGACGCCGACGGTTTTTCATTTTCTTTTTCAGTATACCCATATATCTCTCAAACGGATACATGTATCGAAGGTATAATGGACCACAATGTTTGATCTCTCTAACAAGATGAACAAGTAGATGCACCATAATATCAAAAATCGAAGGAGGAAAATACATTTCCAACTGACACATGGTGATCACAAGGTCATTCTGTAGTTTATCCAGCGTCTCCACATCAAGCACTTTACACGAAATTCCTTTGAAGAAAACACATAACTTTGTAATAGTTTTCCTGACATCAGCTGGAAGGATCCCACGGATTGCAACCGGAAGTAAGTGCTGCATCAACACATGATAGTCGTGAGACTTCATCCCTACCAATTTAAGATCAGACATTGATACCAAACTTGATATGTTCGATGAGTAACTAGATGACACTTTAATATGACGAAGAGAACTACAAAAACTTATTTTCTCTTCTTTGGATAATGTATGACAAGCGGGAGGCAAGAATGTTCTTTTCCCTCTTTGTTGTGGCGTGAGTTCTTCTTGTATACCCAATTCAACCAGATCTTTTCTACCCTTCAAATGGTCTTTTGTCTTTCCTTTCATGTTAGTAGTGTCACAGTTACACTTTCACCAATGTTTTTCTCCACGTGCATAGCATCAATGCAATGTCTCACCTCTAAATGTGCCAATATTCAACACTAGTACAAAAAGGGCCTATTTCGGCGGTTGTAAAAGGTCTATTTCGGCGGTTCTAGAACCGCCGAAATGGAGACCACCGAAATAGGTATGAGACCCTATCTCGGCGGTTGTACAACCGCCGAGATAGAAACACCTATGGTGGCGGTTCCTAGCTACAAACCGCCGCCATAGGTGGTTGTTTTTTTAAAAAAAACACACCTATGGCGGCGGTTGTTAGCTAGGAACCGCCGCCATAGGTGGTTTTCAAAAAAAAAAACACCTATGGCGGCGGTTCCTAGCTAACAAACCGCCGCCATAGGTATTTTTTTAAAAAAAAAAAAAATTAGCTGCATCGTCTTCTTTCTCGGGAGCGAGATGCAACAGTTTTGCATCTCTGTAGTGGCGCAAACGCAAGAGAATGAACAGTGGCACAGAGCATGTAAGCTTCTTGTTCGCCTTGCAAAATCACCGTGAGTGTGAAGAGATTGTAGTGGCGCAGACACTAGAAGAGAATAAAGAGACACAAACACAAAGAAGAGAATAAATAGGCGCAAAACATGTATGTTTCTTGTTCTCCAAAAAGAAAATATAAGTTTGAGTATATTACCGGATCCAGAATGAACTACTTCAGCCCCGTCTTCAATCTAGTGAGTGAAATGCAACGGTTTCAGTGATTGTCACTGCATAGGCGTAGACACAAGAAGAGAATGAAGAGATGCGTAGACAAAACAAAGAGAATGAAAGGCGCAGAGCATGTATGTAGCTTGTTCTCCAAAGAGAAAAAGATAAGTTCGAGTATATTACCGGTTCTAGAATGAACTACTTCAACCCCGTTTTCAATCTGGTGAGCGATGCAGAGAGGAGCGTTTAGCAAGTACATTCGCCAGTTAGAGTTGCAAAATTACCGTGAGAGGAGAGAGATGAAGAGCAGTTGTGATATATATAATGAAATAAAGTCTATTTCGGCGGTTGTTAGCTAGGAACCGCCGAAATAGACTGAAATTTTCCGCGGTCCGAATTTTTGAAAAAAAACCCTGGAAAACAGGCTTCCGAAAATTTTATGTCTAAAAAAAGGCACCTATTTCGGCGGTTCCTAGCTAGGAACCGCCGAAATAGGCTGAAATTTCCCGCGGTCCGAATTTTTTGAAAAAAAAACCCGGGAAAACAGGCTTCCGAAAATTTATGTCTAAAAAAAGGCACCTATTTCGGCGGTTCCTAGCTAGGAACCGCCGAAATAGGCTAAAATTTCCCGCGGTCCCAATTTTTGAAAAAAAACCCGGGAAAATAGGCTTCCAAAAATTTTAGTTTAAAAAAAGGCACCTATTTCGGCGGTTCCTGGCTAGGAACCGCCGAAATAGGCTGAAATTTTCCCGCCGACCGAATTTTTTGAAAAAAAAAACGGGAAAATAGGCTTCCAAAATTTTATGTCTAAAAAAGGCACATATTTCGGCGGTTCCTAGCTAGGAACCGCCGAAATAGGTGCCCCGAAAATTTTATTTCAAAAAAAGGCACCTATTTCGGCGGTTCCTAGCTAGGAACCGCCGAAATAGGTGCCTTTTTAGACAGAGAATTTTCAGGGAACCTATTTCAACGGTTGTTGTTACAACCGCCGAAATAGGGGCGCCGAACTAGGCGTTTTTTGTACTAGTGCAAGTTCCCAAAATATTGATTTTTTCTTCCAGATGCTCTTTTCAGTGGCTTTAATTGGTGGACCGAAGTTGTTCACAACATTCTTCAACTGATTGTAAGTCTCAACAGCAGATAGTGGTGGTCGTGCGACTGCATGATCCGTTTTTCCATCAAACTCTTTTGTCATCTTACGGTATTTGTGACCTTTCGGGAGGAATTTTTGATGGCCCATGTACACATTTTCCTACTGTGTTTTAACCGTATACTGCAAGTTCTATCTCCACATATAGGGCACGCTAGAGCTCCTTTAATTGTGTATCCCGAGAGGTTGCCGTATGCAGGGAAATCATTGATTGTACAAAACAACATAGCCCGGAGCGTGAAGTTTTCCATACCGTATGAATCATACACTGTCGCACCTTCATTCCAAACAATTGTAAATCGTCAATAAGTGGTTGCAAAAACACATCAATTTTGTTTCCCGGTTGTTTTGGACCCGATATCAACAGAGAGAGGAGAATATGTCTGGGTTTCATACACAACCATGCGGCAGATTGTATATTGTCAATAAAACAGGCCAAGTACTGTGTATACTGCTCAAAGTGCCATAAGGGTTCATCCCATCAGTGCATAAACTAAGTCTTAAGTTCCTTGGGTCTGTACCGAATTGAGGGTATATTCTGTCAATGTTTCTCCATTGTGGTGAATCGGCTGGATGTCTCAATTTACAATCATCCTTTCTATGGGTAGCATGCCATCGGAGGTTCTCAGCATCTTTCTGAACTGCAAACAAACGTTTGAATCGGGGAATTATCGGTAGATACCACAACACCTTCGCAGGAGAACCCACTTTAGTGCTTATGTGGTTTCTCTCACCCTTTTTTACATAGCGTGATTCCCCACATTCAGAGCAATGGTCATCCAACTCATTCTCTTCCAGTACAACATACACCCATTTGGACAAGCATGTATTTTTTTATATTCCATACCCATCGGACACATTAACTTCTTTGTTTCATAAGTTGTTGTGGGTATCACATTGTCCTTTGGTAGTACATCCTTCAGTAGTTGTAAAAGATCTGTAAAACTGACATCACTCCATCCATGTCTCGCCTTCAGATTGAATAGTTTTAGGACAACGCTCAATTTGTTTTGCGTTTGCGTATCACATCCACTGTACAACGGTTCCTTTGATGCTTGCATCAGATTTTCGAATGTTTTGGGTTTGTTGGAAAAATGTTGTTCAACATCTTCCATCATCACATTAAGGTCCTCCTGATCATCTGAATCACTAACTAGTGAATCATCTTGAGTATCCCCAAAATCATGTGAAGCATCCATTTCTGATTGTTCTGCAACGACGTTATCAGCACATTCAAACACTTGTACTGAATGTTGACCATGCAGTATTGTTATGGCTTCATAATCTGTTGTAAACCCTCTACGAATCAGATGATCCTTAATCTTGTCCACACCTCGGTATTTGAAGTCGTTCTTGCAATCGACACAAGGACATCGAATATATCCCTTGTCCCTTGGTTTAAGATTGTCAACAAGGACTTTGCAAAATTTATTGACCCCTTCTAGGTACTTGATGTCCAATCTGTCACTGTACATCACTGAGCGCTCCATCTCCTTTTTCAACACACAGATGTCGTGAACTCGTTCCATTGATCTCCTCTTTTTTTATTTACAGATTTAACAACCTAAACCTATCCAATCACCTTCGATCTCACCTAGGAACAAGTTAATAATATACAGTAGTTCAGTGATAATTTCGGCAGCATTACCCTACAGTTCTCCTAGTGTAGATATATATATATATATATATATATATTTATATGAATCGTTTCAATTCACATATATATATATATGTACACTAGAAGAACACTAGGGTAATGCTGCCGAAATTATCACTGAACTACTGTATATTATTAACTCATTCACAACCTAGATGGTGAGATCAAAGGTCATTGGACAGTCCCAACAGGGACTATCTAAGACATACCTCTATCAGGTAAATCTCAGACAGTAATTCTATGTTTGAATTGATTTTCCATTGTTTAATAGAAAAACAAAAATAAATTGAAACGTTTTAAATACCAACCTGATGAGTACTGGATGGTCAGCTAGCGCGAACAACACAAAAGAAGGAGAAGTAGGCAAATGCTCTTGCGCGTAGTATATAACACTATTCAATGAAATTAGAATAAGGTTTTAATTTTATAAAAACTTGAATAATTGAACATATTAAACAAACGAACATAGCTAATGTTATTACCGGTTATTTTTGCTCTCCTCGTCTTAATTCGATTGTATTCTACCTCAGAGCAACCTGCAAGAGATGAAAAAATTGAAACTGTAAGTAATTATGAAGAAAGTTAAATTCGATGGAATTAGAATCAGCTTAAATTCTGGAAAAAATTTGGCATGACCTTTGTGTATTTTTAGATACTCCACATTTTGTTAAGGCAGAAACAAACACAGTAGCAACAACATTTATTCTCAGCAAACCATACGAATTATTATCAGACAGACAAGTATGCAAATAGTAAATGTATATATAATATATATGATCAATGAACAAAAACAACCACCCCATTTCAACTTAATCTCACATTTCACCACACTATGCAAATATATATTCTAATGATTGCAGAATACAAGTAGTATTTAGTATAACGTTTATTCGTGACAATATATAAGTATTTGTTTCTAAAATCATAATCAGAAACGTAAGTGTTTTACCGTGGGTTCTGATCAGGCAAACTGGTGGCAGAGGTTGACAGCAGCAGATAGTGCGACAAGTAGACAATTCGACCGTGTGTAGTGACACCTATTCAATGAAATTAGAATATAAGGTTTTAATTTGAAAAAATATGAATAATTGAACAAATAAACAAACGAATATATTTAGAATAAACCATGTTATTGAAACATTTTTAAAAAACTAACCTAATGAGTAGGGATGATCAACTCACAAATGTGATGGAAGAGGAATTTTTCAACCGTAGTAACACCTATCCAATAAAATAAGAATAAGGTTTAAATTCTGGAAAAAATTGGGCATGACTTTTGCGTATTGCTAGAGACTCCACACTTTTTTTAAGCAGAAACAAACACAATAGCAGCATAATAGCAGGCTAAGAGGTGCATCCTACATCACACACTACTAGTAACATTTTTTAGAAAAGACTGCAGTAACAAAACAAATGACAATAATTCTATGAAAAGAAGAGCACATCCCGACATTTACGCCGGTATAAACCATTACCATCGACACGTTTTAAACATATCAAACAAAATAAATACTACGACGAACGCGTAAACAACAAAACTCAACCCAAAACAGTCATCTATTTTTTTTATAATTAAAATGTGGATATCAATAAAGAGTTACTACTTTTCCACATGGGCTCAAAATCTTCAACAAATCAATATAACCAAATCAAATATACTATGATGATAACTTTCCAGCTCATTGAGATACCTATTCATATTAGCCTTGGTGCCAGTAAATACCAATGAATCTAAAAGGACATTTTTTTTATCGATGGTTGCTAATGACCCATTTCTATTTTCAAACCCTAATCTATAATAAGTAACATTAACTACTAATAAAGTTCACACATTATATATTAAAAGCATGTAAAAATCAGTAGAGAGCTTCATCGGAGGGGGTGCGACTGGACTGTGGGCGGATTTGATTGTGCTTGAGCTGGGGCGGCGTGCGCTGGGCAGTGGAGGAGGGGGAGCTTCACCGGAGGGGGCAACTGGATGGTGGGCGGCGTTCACGGCTTCAAGGCGCGACTGGAGGGGGAGCTTCACCGGAGGGGGAGCTTCGGGAGGACGATAACAAACTGACGAGGGGCGCAGGCGCGCGGGCGGTGGAGCTGCGAGGTGGGGACCGTGAGCAGCAGGGCGACGGCGGAAGGGGGGCAAAACGGCGACGAGAGAATGGGGGAGGGGAGTCGTCGACGAGAATCGCACAGGAGAGACGGGGTGAGTCGGGAGGAAGAAGAAGAATGAGGCGTGAGGGTTTTTAATTAAATGACTTTAAACGACGGTTGATATACAAACCGTCGTTTAAAACCTATGTCACGAGATGAATAAACGATGGTTATCAGATAAACCGTGGTTTTTAAGTTTTGGCGCAATATTTTAAACGACGGTTCAATCGTAACCGTGGTTTAAACTCACTTTATATGACGGTTAGTATAAAACCGTCATTTTATTATGATGAGCCGTGCAACATAAACGACGGCTCGGTAAACAACCGTGGTTTATATGTACTTTATACGACGGTTAATAAACAACCGTCATTTTTTTTGATGGGCCATGCAATATAAATGATGGTTCTGTTAATAACCGTGGTTTGTAGAATTTAAATGACGGTTCCGTTAATAACCGTGGTTTAAAGTGCGTCATTTAAAATCTTTTTTATACTAGTGTCTACAGTTAGAGCATATGATTTACCCTACTTTCTTGCCCTTTCTCTGGTCTAAATTGATAGCTGATGAATGCAGGATGATGATTTTGGAGGCGATTTTCTTGGAAATCATGGCTCAAGGCTAACAGGTTTTGCAACTTTGTGCTCACTTGATGCTTAGGTCTTTCTATGGACCCCCTATCCTTACTTTCCTGATGTTTGATATATTTTTTCTCTTTCCTGATGTTTGATATATTTCTTCTCTTTCTAGGGAAAAAGAGGGCTTTTGGCGAGCTCGATGATGACGAAGATGATATTTTTGGGTCAAAAAAGGTAACTTTCTTATCATGAAACTATGCATACTTGAATCACTCTAATTTCAGTTGACAACTTCACAATTTTATATTAGATGTAAGCTTCTCTTTGTAGTGAGATTTACTGTAGCTGGATTTGTGGATGGAAGGGTGGAAATACTGTTCAAGCTTAGTGTTAATGACACATGGGAAAGGTGGTTTCTTATTGAGAGATAAGATAATGGAGGTCAATACGGGACCGTGATCAAAGAGTTTTTTTGAGCACCAGCTCTTCAGGGAATGGTAGCTGCACAATTATCTACTTCCTACCTCTTTTTTAGAAAGTCACATCGTTCGGTGTTGGTATGTTTGTGGTATAAATGTGGTATTTCTGAGTTTGCCATCTTTGAACAACAATTTTCAAAACAGTCACAAATATACCAGCACAAAACAACAACAAAACTACCAACAATTTATAAATGCCGTAAACAGAGGCGGAGCCAAAAAATTGTAGTTAAGGGGGTGAGAATATTTTAATAACATTAATTAATATTTAAAAATTAATTTTCAATAAATTATTTTAACTTTTCAATATTTATAATTATATTTTAAAAATGATATTATATATTAAATTTGACACAAAATTAAATTAAAATTGAAATATATAGATTAATATATAAAAAATTTTATTTTCCCTTTTTTATTTTTAGTTTTTTATAAAGATTGATATACTAAATTATAAATTAATGAAAATAATAAAGAACAATAAGTTTAAACTAGTAGTGTTTTTCTAAAAACTTATACTAAAAATTATTTGGAGTAATTCTAATATTTTTTTAATTTATAAAATCTGTAATAAAAAAACAAAAAAAGTATTTGTATTATGGATAGAAGGGGTATATGGTTACTAACAATGATATAATAATCAGTTTTACTTTTGACTATATTGCTAAAATAAGGTATAAAATTTGAATATTTAATTATATCTACATATAGTAATATATAGATATAATTAAAACTATTACTATCTATCAAATTTAATAAAATATTCTACAAGGAAAAGAGCAAACTAATAAAAATTACGATGTAAACTTTCAATTATATCAAAATTATTAGAGTACAAAATACTTGTAGTATATTTCAGAAATATCAATTATAAGTATTCAACTTGTTAAGTAATGATTAATTACAAAACTATTTGTACAAACTATTATGGTTTGTCAGTATATCAAAGTTATTATATATTTTATACCGTGCTTAATAATTAAAGAATAATTTTATATGTTAATATATTTTATTTTTCATTTCTTGGCATATCCAATATTAAATTTAAATTTATGTTTTTGAATTTCATTAAGTAATATTTAATTGAATAGAATATATTGTTTTAACTACAAATATATGTTTAAATAAATATTTTATCAACAATTAAACAATATATAATAATAAAATAGTAAGTGATAGTAGTATATATATATTCGCTTACAATTAATTATTTTAGAGCTCATTATTTTATTACTAGAGAGAATTGCTTTTTCATTTCAATGATATTATTTATACCATTAAAAATTAAAATAATCTTAAGTATTAATACATTTGAAATTTTATATTAAATACTAATATATAATCCATAAAATTTTATTTATATATATAACATCTAATACATTTGCTCTAAATAGCATGGTTTATTTCTTTACTTTTTCAAATATATGTAAACAATTTATTTATAAATTAATATGTATACATATTATAAATTAATTGTAACTAAAATATTAATAAAATAATAATAATTAAAGACAATAATTGAATATATATATTTTAACTTTACTAACAAAAAATGTTTTAAAATGTAATATAAAATTTTTAATTGTAACACCGAAAACGGTAAACGCACTGCACATGACTAAGATAACTAACTTATTCAAAACAGTCAGACAAAACCGCCGCCTGCTGAACACTATTTTTTCAAAACAACCACAAAACAACCAGCACAAAACAACCAACAAAACACCACAAAACAACCAGCCAAAACAACCAGACCAAAACAACTACAAAACTACCGTAAAATACCATGCCAAACGCCTAAAAACTACAGACCAAAACAACTACAAGTATTTTGCATCTAATCCACTACATTGTGGTTATCCCTTTGTTGTTTTTCTGGGGCCGTGGATTGGTGCTCGACGAATAGAATTATTGGGTATGTGCACAAGTAAATCAGAACCACTTATTTTTAATATAGAAAATATATACTTGTAGTACCAACTGTCTTTATGCAACTACTGTTTCCACTTATAAGTACTCATAGACCTCTTTGAGCTCAGATCTTGGATTGATTTTTTAGCAATCGTCTGAATGACTAGTAATGTGAACCAGAAGAGAAGCAGAAGGAAATTATATGACAAGTTATGAGCCAGCGAGGGTTAAATCCTTAGCCTACATATTTATGTTATCTCGGAAATTTGAGTTATTTTTTAGATGCTCTTGAAGAATCGTTATAACAGCCATACCGACTCCTAGTTTGTTTTGTTCTTTAGGATATAACTATAAACTATTGATAAAGGGAGAGAACACAAAGTTGGGTAATGCATGTAGTGAAGAATTTATGAGCCTGAGAATGCCCATTGTTTTTTTTATATCTATTCTTGAATATATGTAATCAAATGTGAGTGCGTCTTTTTATTGACTTGTCTCTCTCTATCTACCCCATTTTATTCACCATTCATGCCGTCAATGATACTTATCATACAGATGAAAATGAAACTCATATATACCAAAGCTTTACTTGTTAGTTGTATGAAACTAAACATGATAAAAAAAAAGTTGTATGAAACTATTAATTTTTTCATGTGGTCTGTTTTGCTTGAAAATTCTATTTTTGACATCCAAGACCACACTTCTCAGTTTTTTATGATTGTCTGGTTCAAACCAGTTACAAGGGCGATACTCAAGCGAAGCGCCATTCTCGCCAAAAAACATGAAACAGAAGAAAGAACAAATCAGGAGAAAAGGAGAGAGAACAAGTCTCTAGAAGACATGACTATATGAGAGGGAAGGTGAATATCATGTTTGCACCATTCCCAGCTCGAGCGTTTGATCAAATCGACTGCTTCATCCCAACATGGAGCTTTACCTTCGAAGACCAACTTGTTCCTCAGATTCCATACTACTCCAATCATATGCAGAAAAGTAGACGACCAAAGGGAGCATTTTCTGCGGTTCCTAACCATTCCTTGCCAGGCCATGAACAAACCATTAGGAGACTGTGGGAAGATGAAAGGAATTCCCCACCAATCTAGAAGACGACACCAAATTTTTCTGGTATGAGAGCAATGGATGAACAGATGATCCGCGGTTTCCACTGATCGCCTGCAAAAGGGGCAGAGCAATTGACTCAAGGGGATCAAGTTTTGCGCAAATAGGACATCTTTTGTTTGGATTCTGTCGTGCAAAAGAAACCAGTTTAGCAGCTCAAATCTTGGAGGTGCATGCTTCCGCCAGAATGCACGACACCAATCTACACCATTGGTATGCTTCAAATCTGTCACGGCTTCATAGAAGGATTTGCTAGAATATATACCATCCGATGACAAGGCCCAAGTAAGTTGATCGTTTTCGTTATCTTCTGCGCATCGTGTATGGGATGAGTTGATCAGGGCCAAGAGCTGCTCAACCTGTGCTCTTTCATACAGAAATAAAGACCTTCTCCATATGAACGTCCATTCCCATTCTGTACCATTCCAAATTCCTATATTGTGCATTGTAGCAAACTTCTGTTCGTTGATAGAGTACAGTCTTGGAAACACCTCTTTAAGTGAGCTGGAGCCAATCCAAACCTCGTGCCAGAAGCAAATTCTACTGCCATTTGCTATAACCCATTTAACATTTTCCTCCATTACTTGTGCATTGGTGGGATGCCACACAGAGATAGTCATGATGGATTTCCATAAACCATTTCGCCTAACCAAATGCCATTTGTCATCTGTTATTGGGAGGGTGATATTGACATTGTAGATTGAAACTATAGTGTTCTTCCATAGTTTGTCATCGTCTCTTGCAAACTTCCACCACCACTTGAAGAGAAGGGCAACATTTTTGGCCTCAATTAATGTCCACTATTCCCAAACCTCCCTTCTCTTTCGACCGGGACAACATACTCCAAGCCATAAGTGGCAAGCCACGCCGGCTACCACTATTCCAGAAGAAATTTTGTTGCATGTTGTATATTTCTTTCACAACAGCCCTTAGACTTTTGAAAAGGCTTAGATAATAGAGCGGGATACTTTCTAGTACTGCTCGAATCAACACAAGACGTCCTGCTTTTGAGAGGGAGGAGGCTTTCCAGCCCGCAAGTCTTTGTTGAATTTTGTGTAAAACCGGGCGCCATGTAGCTGATTTCTTTAGGTTTGCACCAATGGGAAACCCAAGGTAGGTGGTTGGAAGGGGGCGAATTTGACAACCTATTACTTCACCGATAGCCAGGATGATATCAGAATTTGTGTTAATGGGTGTAGCAGCCGATTTAGCCCAATTAACTTCCAAACCAGACATTTCCGAGAATACCGTAATGCATAATTTGATAGTGTTTAGTTCCTCTCGAGATGGATGGCAAAATATCAGCGTATCATCAGCGTACTGTAAGTGTGAGATGAGTATCTCATTCGTACCAACATGAATGCCTTCTCGAAATCCCATCCAAAAGGCTTCTTCAAGAATCCAATTGAGTCCTTCAGCACATATCACAAACAAAAGAGGGGAGAGTGGATCCCCTTGCCGGATTCCCCGTTTAGGCTTAAACGGTGTGGATGGAGAGCCATTAATAAGTATCGAGATGAGAGATGTGGAGACGCATTCTTCTACCCAGCTCCTCCATGTAACATTAAAACCAAAAAGCAGCAACATCTTATCAACAAAAGCCCAAGAGAGATTGTCAAACGCCTTTGTGAAATCTATCTTTACAAGGATGCCAGATTTGCGCTTATGCTTAAGCCAAGCAATGACCTCATTAGTGATAAGGGGACCCTCCGCTATGTGTCTTCCTTTCACAAAAGCTGTTTGGGTACCCTGTATAAGTTTTCCAATCACCCCGCTTAGTCTTGTAGATAGAATTTTTGAGATAACCTTGTAAACAGACCCGATCATGCTGATAGGGCGGAATTCCTCCACGGTCGATGCCTCTGGGGTTTTTGGTATTAGGGTAACCCAAGTAACATTGCTTCCTCTCGGAAGCTTGCCAGAATAAAAAAAAAACTGAGGATGGAATTCGAGAAATCTTCTTCTATGATGCTCCAAACACCTCTGATGATATTAAAACTAAGCCCATCATATCCCGATGATTTGTTGCCCTTAATCGACCAGACTGTTGCTTTAATTTCCAGCAAGGATGGTCTCCTTGTGAGCTCACTTGCTTCAAAGGTTGACAGCCATGGACGACCAGAAATCGGGGGTGACGAGCCTGAGCATGGCTTGCTAGAGAAGATACGCATGAAATACTTGTGAATGGCATTAATGATTTCTTTCGGATCACTAGTAGGAGCACCGTTAACTTGTAACATGCTAATCATATTCCTTCTCCTGTTGATCGAGGCCTTACGGTGGAAGAAAGTTGTATTTTGATCACCTGCACGTAAAACTTTTTCATGTGATAACTGCTGCCAGTATCGTTCTTTTTCGGTAAGGATCTGAAATACTAAGTTTGTCAAATGAGCTCGCCGCAGGTGGTCAGAATGTTCTAAATCATTTCGCTCTACCATGTTGTCGATCCTTTCTATTTCCGAACAGGTTGCTTCAAGCCTTCTGTCGATGTGTCCATACACGTTACTGTTCCATTGCCTTAGATAATTTTTAATCTCCTTCAGTTTCACTGTGATTGACTTATTTCCCAGCCTACTCCATTCTTGTTTAAAAAACTGCTTGAAGTCTTTGTGTTCCAGCCACCCATTTAACGCCCTGAATGGCTTTGGTCCCCAGTTGTGATCCACTAGAGAGATCTTCATGAAGCGATGGTCCGATTATCACCACGGATGCGCCGTCAACATGATACCAGGGAAACTTGTAAGCCAATCAGCCTGGGCGAAGACACGGTCGATCCTACTCATCGACTTCCTGTTTCGCCATGTATATTTGACTCCATGTAGGTCAACCTCAATTAGATTCATCTGCTGCAGCCAGTCTAGAAAATCCTCCATACCCCTTGTGCGCACCGAATTAGATCCCCTTTTCCTGTCACTCCCTTTGACAACTTCATTAAAATCTCCTTCTATTAGAACCGGCTTACTAAAAGACTTGGCTAATAATTCCTCGTACATTTCTTTTCTTACGTCAGGATGCGTCAGGGTGTATACAAAGAGAATAATGCCGATGAAGGATTTGGCGGGCCAAATGAGTTCAATTGCTATCCAACGGGAACCTTGGTCAGAGTTTTGTACTTGAATACATTGCGGGTTCCACATCACTAATAGCCCACCTGTATGGCCTTGAGCGGGGACTTCAATAGAGTTTGAGTTATGCCTTTGTCCCCAAAGGCCAAACCTTTCATCCAACGGTCGAGCTCTGTGGGTCTCCAGTAGGCCGTTTAACATTGCCCATTTCTCCTTTCTGCTGATGCCTCTGATATTCTGAAAAGAGATGGTATTTGCCATTTGGCTGAGAGTTCTACCTCTTTTCTACTCTTTTACTCCGTCGCAGTAGTTGCGTGAAGTTCTGTAAAGCAGTGTTTCTCAGTGTTGTGTTATTGGCACTCACCATTTATGCAGGTAAACTCAAAGCTGGAAGATGCAGCACCTGGTGTGGCAACTAGAATGATATTATCACTTCGTGAGAGGTACTCCCTATTATGAATCATCCTCATTACATTAATTTGTTTTGCTTACCTTTTATTTAATCATGGCTGGTTAATCTAATGTCTTTTTCTATTTTTTCTCTTCTCTTTCAATTCACTATCTCCAAAAGTGTAAGGATGACCTTGCAAAGTACAAGCTATGCTCTGATCATATTAATTACTGTGGTTATGTTAAACGGGTGGTTTGTTAATATTTTTTGTTCAATCTATTTTTTCTTCTTCTTTGGTGATCATGATGTCACAAGCATTATGATGTTAATTATATGGTATTTTTTAAATACTGAGCCCCGGCGGCTTGGTCGGTAGTGGAAGGAGTGGAGAGATACCCTTGAACCAAAAGTCCTGGGTTTGAAACTCACCTACTGCTGTCACCAATAAAAAAATGTGGTATTTTTTAAATCCTTTTTTAGTTTAAGAGATTTATAGTATTTAATTGGTGCATTAACATTGTGCAACCCTAGAATATAGTAAATTTTTGGTCCTTCATCACCACAACACCAAGCTTGGATGGCGCAAATTGTATTTTCTTGATACCTTTTCTAACTATTTCCGAAGGGTTTGACTCACTGTGGACACAACCACTTACACACTTAAGTGTAACTACATACACATTCTTGTATACAATGCTGTATGGGGGTGATGTTTTTGGGAAACATTGATACAATATGATCAGACCAAAAATGCAACTTCACCACTTAATTATATTAGTCAAGGAGTCACACGATCGTAGAGTTTAAATCATAAACCTCCTCAACATCTATTTGCAGAACTCACTAATATATTGTAAGTAGAGTGTATCCTAGGGTATATATGTACTTTTCTAGTGGTGTACCTTAGGACCCTATTATTGTAATTTTCCCCTCCTTCACTATATTAGTTACGGGGACATATAAAGGCCCATATTCTTTTACTTTCCTTTATATGTTGACTTACATACATAACGAGAGTCCAAGGTGTTCGACTCTTCTCTTAAAACTCTGGAACTCATCTTCTTCCTCCGGAATAATGAAAGTTTCGTATGTTCTTTGTTAGACTTTGTCATGGTATCAGAGCGATCTGTGATCCACTGAGAAAGAAAAATGAGTGACACAGGAAAGAATACAGAGAATACTATGGGGAAGGCAAGTTCCCAATCGATCAAAATGATCCACTGTACGTAGCATCTAACGAACAAACTGGGCAACCTTTGGCTCCCAAATTCACTGGTGAAGGCTTCCTAGCCTAGAAATGGACAATGCAAGAAGCTCTCATAGCAAAAAACAAGGTTGGTTTTTATAGATGGGAGCGTCACACAACCCGACGGCAAGGATACGATTCGGACTGCAGCATGGAAGCGGGCAATTTCGCTTGTGGTCACTTGGTTGATTTCGTCACTAGCCCTCAATATCGCTCGAAGCGTAATGTACACCAGTAACCCTAAGCAAATCTGGGACTGGTTGTGCAAGCGATTCGGAAAGAAAAATCACGCCACTCTGCATAATATCAAGACACAAATTGTAAACCTACGGCAAGGAGACGAATCTATCACTGACTATTTTATGAGATCGAGAGAAGTTTGGGCTCAGTAAGATTTGGCTAGGCCAATCGACGATTGCGTCTGTTGCTCCTCTTGCAAATCGAAGGATAATCAGACGAAGCGACGCGATGAAGAGGAGATTATTCACTTTCTGATGGGACTGAGTCGGTCTTACGCCCAATTGCGAGGGCAAATCTTGGCGATGAATGAGATTCCTACCCTTGAAGAAATATTTTCCCTCATTTTGCAAGAAGAACAAACGAGAGAGAACTTCGACTCACGAGAGGAACAATAGCAGTCTGTTGCTCTAATTGCAAAAGGGGCGGAAATTCAAGCTTCAACATACAGAAAAACACGAATTCATCTCCCAACCCTAGGAATTTGAACAAGAGAAACTAGATAAAACCAGTTGCTAGCATCAAGAAAGACCTACAAAAGTGTACGAATTGTGGAAAAATAGGACACAATCGAAATGATTGTTGGTGGCTAGTTGGTTTTCCAACCGACGACTCAAGGAAAGCAAGAGAAACCAGAATTGGATCTGTGGTTTCGGAACATTCAAAGGCAACTTCGAACACTGAGAACACAATTCAAGAATTGCTAGTTAAAGGATTCAGTCCTGTTCAACTGGAGCAGCTTGTCGCATACCTCCAACTGCAGAAAGATGGTCCCGGAACTTCCAAACAACCTAATTTTGGTGAGTTTACAGGTAAACTTAAAAAATTCAGTACTGCTTTACCATGCTTAATCTCTAATACAAACTCTTACATGATCTTCGAAACACATGGATTCTGGAGCCACTGAACACGTCAGTGGCAACAAATTTTTTACTTTAAAATTATGCTAATCTTGAGGAGAAAAGAGAAATCACACTTCCAGATGGAAATAAGAGAAATGTTATCTGTGTTGCAGATCTTCTCACACGTAATGAAACTTGCTTGAAAAATGTCATGTTCGTTCCTTCTTTCTGTTTCAATATTTTATCAGTATTTAGACTCGTTGAAGGTCTGAATGTGACAGTGATATTCAAAGTTAATACTTGTTTTCTGTAGGATTGTGAGAGTGATTTTTCTAAGGAAATAGGAAAGAAAATTCAGGGTTTATATGTTGTAGATATATAGTCTCTTTGTGATTTCATTTCATACAAGAAGCTGTTACTTGCTTGTTGCATAAACACTTGTGTAAACTCCCTTAGAGTGAATGATAAAGACAATCTGTTGTTGTGGCACAATAGGTTAGGCCACATATCTTTGAAAAGAATGGAAAAAATAATGAATCTTCATGTGCCCAAACATCTCCAAAAGGGAATTCTGCCATGTACAATATGTTACAAGGCTAAAGCCAAACGACACAAATTCACCCTTTCTGAAATCAAAACTGCTCAACCATTTGAATTAATCCATGTAGATGTCTGTGGTCCTATGAGGACCCAAACTCTTGAGGGCCACAAATACTTCTTAACCCTAGTTGATGACTACACTAGAGCTACCTGGATAGTTCTCTTAAGGACCAAAACTGAAGGCCATGGAAAAGATCAAAACTTTCGTTTAGTTAATTGAAAGGCAAATGAATAAACACATTAAGATAATTCAAAGTGACAATGCATATGAATTAGAAAATCACGAGAGGGAATCAAATTCTTTACAAAAAAGGGGATAATCCACCAGACGAGTTGCCCTTACAACCCTCAATAGAATGGGGTCGTCAAGAGAAAACAGGGGAACCTCATGGAGATAACCGAGCCCTTCTTTTTCAATCAGGCCTAAACAATCATTTCTAGGGTCATTGTCTACAACACGTAGCCTACTTAATAAACAGAATGCCTAGAAAAGCCATTCAAAACTTAACTCCTTTTGAAAAATTATATGGCACTACACCCAACTACAACGAAATTAGGAGCTTTGGGTGTCTATGCTACATGACTAACATCAATCCCACCAGAGGCAAGCTTGACCCCAGATCATCTACTTGCGTCTACATTGGCATACCCAAAGATACCAGGGATATAAGGTTCTCGTCCTTGAAACTAAGGAACTCAAAGTCACACGTGACTTAACCTTCTTTGAAGATATCTTTCTCCTAACAAACAAAGATTGGATCAATACCACTAATCCAAGTCAACACGACACATACCTATTCCTCCCTCCTCCCAATCTTATAGTTGAGGATGACTCTTGTACGTCACAGTTTTTTGAGGCAAGAGAAGAGTACCGTCCTCACAATGCTACTCCAGATCCAATCACAACCACAGATAACACCGTCACACAACTTGAGGGACTTAGAAGATCCATCAGATCACATAAAGTTCTCTCAAGATATGACGATTACATCATGACCTCCAACATGAATGATCAAGACCCCTTTTCTGTCATACTTGCCCAAAGACTTGATAACACAAATTATAACTCTCTCCAACGGCCCATTTTTAACACTCTCACCGAGCATATACCCAACACCACTATTCTCTCATGTTATCTCCAGCAAAGCACCAACAAACTATTGACCCACCTCCACAATTTGAAAGAGCCCACAAGCTACAAGCAAGCCAGCAAGGACCCGAACTGGGTCAAGGATATGGCTGAAGAATTCAATGCTCTAAGGCACACAAAAACTTGGACCATTGTAGACCTCCCTAAAGGCAAGTGCCCCATTAGCTGCAAATGGGTCTACAAAATAAAGCTCAAAGCCAACGGGGGCATTGAGAGATACAAAGCCCGATTAGTCGTGAGAGGTTTCACCCAAAAACACAGTCTTGACTATGAGGAGACCTTCTCCCTAGTAGTCAAACTAACCACCGTTCGGGCTCTTATAATAACCACCATAAAAAACAGATGGATTATAGACCAACTAGATGTCAATAAAGCCTTCCTCCATGGAAATCTCCACGAAGACGTTTATATGAACATACCCGAAGGTGTAGAAGTCAATGAGCAGAACAAGGTGTGCAAGCTACAAAAATCCCTCTACGGATTAAAGCAAGCCTACCGCCAATGGTACGAGAGACTTGCCAATTTCCTCAAAGATCTAGGATTCCACCACTCCCAAAACGATTACTCCCTTTTCGTTAAAAAGAACAGAAACAATATCGCTATTAGGAGTTTACGTGGATGACATCCTAGTGGTGGGAAACAACATCAAGGAGGTAAAATTTATAAAGAGACAACTCGACAAAGAATTCAAAATAAAAGACCTAGGTAGACTAAATTTCTTCCTCGGTATGGAGTTCTTGGAAACTAACAACGGTGTTATTATGTCACAACAGCGATACATCAACCAAATCCTGCATGACTTTGATGCGCAAAACATCAAACCTTCTGCTTAACCACTCCTAATCAACATAAAGTTGTACAAAAACAGTGGCTCCACATTAGAAAACTCCACAACTTACAGATGTCTCGTGGGAAAATTGAATTTTCTTACCAACTCCAGACCCGATATATGCTATGTTGTTCAGTTCCTTAGTCAGTTTCTTCCGGAACCCACTTCAGATCACCTAAAGGCCGCCCTTCACACTCTTTCCTATGTTAAAGGAACATCCGGTTTTGGTCTACACTTCAACAAAGAATCCAACTTTAAGCTAGAGGCCTACTACGATTCAGATTGGGCCTCCTGCCCCAACACATGAAAATCAATATCCGGATATTACATCCTTCTAGGTGGTTCCCCCCTAAGTTGGAAATATAAGAAACAAACAATCATCGCATCATCCTCCGCCGAAGCGGAATACAGGGCAATGCGACAAGTTACGGGAGAGATAAGTTGGTTAAGCCGACTTTTGAATGAAATAGGCGTCAAGGACATCACACCTGTTCCTCTAAAGTGTGATAAATTTGAAGCTATACACATAGCTAGGAACCCCGTATCACACGAACGCACGAAACACATAGAGTTAGACTGCCAATTCGTGCATGAAAAACTGCAAGCAGGTCTCATCCAGGTCCAATATGTCCCTACCACGCAACAATTGGCCGACGTCATGACCAAGACACTTCCAGATAAACAGTATTATAACTCTTTTCATACTCTAGGTTTGAAACACCAAGAAAACGGATAGCTTCTCTCTATTTTGTTTGTTGTTTTTCTTGCAGGTATCTACAACTGAGACACTCCATCTCATGCAGCAAAGAGCACATCTCCATTCACTCGAAGAATGTACTCTTTGAGGGGGGTTGTAAGTAGAGTGTATCCTAGGGTATATATGTACTTTTCTAGTGGTGTACCTTAGGACCCTATTATTGTAATTTTCCCCTCCTTCACTATATTAGTTACGGGCACATATAAAGGCCCATATTTCTTTTACTTTCTTTTGTATGTCGACATACATACATAGCGAAAGTCCAAGGGGTTTGACTCTTCTCTTAAAACTCCGGAACTCATCTTCTTCCTCTAGAATAATGAAAGTTTCGTATGTTCTTTGTTAGACTTTGTCATATGTTGGGCATTGCTTAGATTTTGTGCTTGAACACACTGCACTCGCCGCTTCTTAGAGAATCTTTCCAAAATATTCTAGGGTCGTGATGGTGTGCTAGATGTTAAAATCGCAACAGAGCCTTCATGATATGTTGTTTGCAATCAGTGATGTACAATAGAGTACGCTGGAATCTGCTTTCATCCATTATGTTGCTTGCTTTAACCCAAGCCTGGGTCACTGTTCATTTCTTTTTTCAAAATGACATGTCTCATTGTGGTGTCTTGTTCAGACAGAGCTTGAAGCTGCAAAAACTGAAATTTAGAAATGACATTCTTCTTTTCAAAATGAAACATTCTTACCTCTGGGTGAAACCTGGTTAGTTGTTGATTTCTTCTGGAGATTTACCAACTACTTTAATGTAGAGAAATTCCGTTTTACAGTTTTGATTATTTCTTTTCCTTCAGAACGTAAGCTGGTGGTCAACTACCTTCAGAACCTGAAATCGTCTGAGGAGTCTTTGAAAGAGCAGGTATGTGATTAGTCTGTCATTTTTGTGGTTGTGGTTAGACTGGTTTTGATTTTGAATATTTAACCAGGTAGAAAAAGCAAAGAAAAAAGAAGCAGCATTTATTGTCACATTTGCAAAGCGAGAGCAGGAGATAGCAGAGCTAAAGGTAAGATACTCGTGTTGAATCCCTTGTATTTAGCTTATGATGAATAGACATTTCTCTTGTGTTAAAGAGATGTAATGCTTCTGTTGAATAAATAGATTCTTCATGCAGATGAACATCTGGAAGATTCTTTATTTTCTGAGATGATTTCTGTTTCCGTGGAAATTACATGGAAATATTGTTTGATTGTGTCATAGATGTATGATAAACTAAACACCTTGCCTTGTTGCTTTACTAAGTATTTCCTATCGTTAACTTCCAAATGTTTTAGTCTGCTGTTAGGGAATTAAGATTGCAGCTTAAGCCATCATCAATGCAGGTACATGATACATTTAGTTGTTTTATGCCATTGTTTTGTGGACAATGGACATAGAAACTCTAATTTAGCTGCTTGACAGGCCAGAAGATTGCTGCTAGATCCTGCAATTCATGAAGAATTTACATGCCTGAAGGTTCTATTGCTTTCCCACTGTTTCTTTACTTAGTATTACTTTATTAAACTGTTTGGTTTTTTGTTGTATTTTTTCAGCTGTGGTAATTAATGTGTCATTTGATGGCAAAATCTGGTCGAAGAAAAGGAAAAACAGGTGAAAGAACTGCAGGATAATGCTACTACAATGAGCTTTACTGCAAATAGCAAGATGGGCCTGATGGCAAAATGTAGAACTCTGCAAGAGGAAAAATGAGGAGATAGGAAACCAAGCATCTGAAGGAAAGGTACTTTTTGGAGAACCCAATGTTCATAGGATCACGATCCGGATCGTAGGATCGTACGATCCTACGATCCCACCTCATAAATACGATTTGGATCGATGCTAGACTCGGAATTTGGTAGGATCGTGGTAGGATCAGGTAGGATCGGTGGGATAGTTCAGGATCACGATCCAGCACTGATCCCACCATTTTACATTTTACAACATACAAATATATAAAAAAACATAAAATGATCTTTATCTTATTCACTGATATCACCTCACGTCCTCACCTAATGACTTAACTCGTATTTCCTAAATTATAACCCAAACTTATTCAATCTTCCTCTTCATCCAACCACAACAGCTTCAATCCTCTTCATTCAACCACCAAAGTGAACATCAACTTCAATCCTCTTCAGTTTACCAGCAAAGCAAAGTTGCACATCAACTTCAATCCTCTTTGTTCAACTAGCAAAGAGAACAACAACACAACAACTTTAATCCAAAATCGAACCGCAGCACATCAACTTCAATCCTCCTCTTCATTCAACCAGAAAACAACAACAAACAACAACACAATAACGAACAATTGGTTTCTTTTTAACAGCTGTTTTTTTCTTATCAAACTAAATGTTAATCAATATCTAGCATATTACAGTGGCATAATTGACCAGAATAAATTTGGCTACTATCTCATTATAATTTAGTGTTAATGTTAATGGTTCGGTTTTTTCTTTTGACTATCATGATGCAAAGACACCAGCGTTACATCAGTGTATGTCAATCGTAGTGGCAAAATACTGGATTGAAATGCTTATTTGAAATCTTATAAAGCTAGTGGTTAGATAATAATTACTTAATTTGTTCTTATTATCTTCTAGTATAGAGCATATTGTGGGACTTTTAAGTTTTGAAGCTGGCAAGCACCAATGTCAGATTCTGGTTGGAGCTGGACCTAGAGGTTATGTTGTAGGTAAAACAAAAATTACTCCTAGTAATAGATCAGATCCAGGATGGGAACAAGGTATTGAGGTTGATCGTGCTACTAAAAAAGTAAAGTGCATGTACATGTATTGCAACAATGTGTGTAGGGGGTATTTATAGGCGGAAAGCCGGAAACATTATCTCGTTGGCACCAACATAGATGTTGAAGCATGTTTGACCGTCCCAGCTGATTGATATTTATCATATCTAACATTTTTTTTGTTTAAGAACTGAATTATGAGATTTGTGATTTCGCATGCTAATATTTTGATGTTGTAAGAGTATTATCTTACTTATCGATTGCTTAAGATGATGAAAATATATGTTATCTTTGCTTATGGTTTATTTGCCGTAAAATTTTATATGATTTTTAGATTGGCTCATGCTTTTTCTTATTGAAGTTTCATAATATGCAAGATTACATGAACTACGAACTTATATTTATCAAATTTTGTAGGATCGTTCGATCCTACGATTCGATCCCACGATCCGATCCTAGGGGTCCATTATGATCCTACGGTAGGATCGCGATCCTGAAAACATTGGGAGAACCTAAGATAAAAGTACCTAAGATGTACCAAGTTACAGTTAGTATTATTGGTATCCCAGATTAATTTAAGATGTACTATGTCTGCGGTTGTGCTCTCCAAGCAAGGGTTATATGAGTAGTAATAATATACAGAAAAATCAAATGTCTTGGTTCTGAGGGCATAATTTTAGGTGAGTTATTAGCTTTTAGCTGCTTTATAAAGAGAAAGTAAAGTTTGTTGAAGTACTTAAAAGCTACGAGGGCAAAGCTAACCAAGCCTAAAGCTTTTTTTGCTGATTGTGCTCATAATTTGAAATGTATGATCACTCTTCTAGGCCTTTGGGTTTTAGTTTTTTGATACATGTTGCCATGTGTTTGTGTTCTTTGATATCAGATTCATGAGCTGGCAATCAAACTTAAGTTGCAGAAGACTCATAACACTAAACTGAGGACTCAGCTTGAAGGTAATAGCTTGTAAAAGAGGGCACAAAATATCTGACGATCAATCGTACTGTTTCATTGAGATATAGACGGTATTTATAGCAGTACATGTATCGATATAAGGTAAGATAGAAAATGGGCTATTATAACATAACTCGGCCCAAGTACAAGTGGGCTGACTGTGGGTCAATTATCCCCCCGCGAGACAAATGGCCTAGAGGATAGGGGAAGTTTGCCTCAATTTGTCAAGAAATTTGACACCGAATTAGGTTTAGTCAGTATGTCCGCAATTTGAGCGGTGCTGGGTAAATGTTGGATCTTTAGGCTTCTTTGAGCAACCCTTTCACACACAAAGAAGTAGTCGATGCTGACATGTTTGATGCGGCTGTGGAGGGCTGGGTTGTTGGCGATGAAAGTGGCACCGAGATTGTCACAATATAACTGCGGAGGATTGCGTAGGTGAAGACCAAGCTCAGTCAGAAGGTTTTGAAGCCAAATCACCTCGGCAACAGCAGAGGCGACAGATTTGTATTCCTCCTCGGTAGATGAACGGGCCACCGTTTTCTATTTACGCGAGGACCAGGATACTAAATGACTCCCGAAGAAGACGAGGTAACCGACAGTGGAGCGGCGGTCCAAAGGAGATCCGCCTAGTCGGCATCCGAGAAAACATGAAGCTCGGGCATGAAGGAGGCATCGAAATGAAGACCCAGATTTTAGGTTCCACACAGGTATCTTAAGATACGTTTTGCAGTCTGCCAATTTTGTTCAGTAGGATTGTGCATGTTTTGACAAGCGTTGTTGACTGCAAACGATATATCGGGCCTTGTTAGTGATAAATATTGTAAACTTCCGACTGTCTGTCTATATTTGGTGGAATCTGAGAAGGGGGGGAATTGGTATTGTCACTATTTGAGGGAGGTGCCATGGGTGTTTTTGCTGGTTTTGTGTGAAGCATGTTTGTGTGTTTGAGGAGATCATAGATGTATTTTGTTTGTGTCAGTAGAACTCCGCTAGATGAGCGATGGACATCAACCCCTAGGAAATAGTGTAAAGGGCCAGTAGCTAATATGGGAAAGTGAGAAGATAGGGGTGTAGTAAACTGAGAGATGAGTAGAGTGGAGGAGGCAGTGAAAAGAATGTCGTCCACAAAGACTAGAACGAACATCCTTTCCTGTTGTTGTTGATACATGAACAGAGAGGAGTCTGATGTAGATGCCTGAAAGCCAATGTGTATCAGAAAGGAGCTGAGTTTGGAGAACCATGCCCGTGGTGACTGTTTTAGCCTATAGAGAGAGCCTTTCAGTTTACACACATGGTTGGGGAAATTGGGGTGAACAAACCTTTTGGGTTGGTGAGTAAAAATAGTTTCTTCTAGATCACCATGAAGGAATGCGTTTTGTATGTCAGCCTGGTGCATAGGCCAATTGTAAGTTGTAGCAATAGAGATGACCAGTCTGATAGTGGACACTTTCACAACTGGACTATAGGTGTTAGTGTAGTCAACCCCATAGGCTTGATTGTACCCTTGAGCCACCAGGCGTGCCTTGCGCCTCTGTAGAGTACCATCAGAGTTGAATTTGGATTTGAGGATCCATTTGGTTCCTAGGACATTCATAGAGGGGAGGAAAGGAACCAACTCCCATGTACCAATGTCAACAAGCGCCTTGTATTCCTTTTGTATTGCCTCTCTCCATTCAGGGTATTTTTGGGCCTGATTGAATGTGGGAGAATCTTGGACAGAACCAGGTTGTGTGGTGGTGATATGAGTTTGTGGCCAGAATACAGTCCCATCCGTGAGAGCTTTGAGTTTGAGGCTATTTGTTTTAGATCTGGTGATCATAGGATGTGAGGTAGTAGGGGGTGGGGAAGAAGTGGTGTCTTGTGGAGATGTGACTGCAGGGGAGGAGGGAGTAGTGGTGTCTCTATGGGTAAGGGCTTGAGAGGTAGCAGTTCCATCAGAGGGTTAGGGCAGAGGAAGGGTGGTAGTGGTGGTTGTAACATCATAGGAGGAATCAGGAAGATAGGGTTTTGTTGGAGAGGAAACTGGTGGTTTTGTAGTGTAAAAGGGAAAATGGAGTTCATTAAAGGTTACATCACGAGAGGTAATAATTTTCATTGTAGTGGGATTGAGATAGAGATAGCCAGTGTGTGAAGGAGAGTACCCAAGGAAACATGTTCTTCAGATCTGAAGGACAGTTTATGTTTTTGTGTGGGGCGAAGGTTGGGCCAGCATGCTGATCCAAACACACGAAGTTTGAAATAGTCAGGGGCATTATGATAGAGAAGTTGATAGGGAGATTAATTGTGGAGGGTTTTTGTGGGGCTGCAGTTGAGGAGATAGGTAGCAGTGGTGGAAGCATAGGACTAGAAATGCAAAGGTAATGAAGCTTGGGCCAGAAGGCATAAAGCTTTGTCCATAACCATCCTGTGACGTGTCTCAACCATTCCATTTTGAGGGTGTGGGTAAGGGCATGTAATCCTGTGGTTAATCCCTTTGGACTGAAAAAATTCTTTGAGAGGCATGAATTCACCCCCTCCATCTGTCTGAACAAACTGAATAAAGGTCCCAAACTGATTAAGCACCATAGTATAAAAGACAGTGAAAACCTTAGTAACATATGATTTTAAAGATAAAGGGTAACACCACATGTAACGACTGAAGTCATCCACAATTAACAGATAGTATCTGTAGCCCTCAAAACTGATAGTATGTGCAGGACCCCAAACATCTAAGTAAAGTAGTTTGAAAGGTAGAGTTGATTTATTTACAGTATCTGGATGGGGAAGAGCATGAGCCTTCCCTTTACAGCAAGAAGAATAGAAAGAAATAGTAGTAGAGCCAACAGTAGGTAAACGAAATTTATTGATTGTGAAAGTTGTTTGTGCGGTAGAGGGATGCCCAAGGCGATGGTGCCAGACCGTAGAGGTAGTCTTGACTCCATTTAGGATAGTGGTGGCAAGTATTTGAGGGGCAGTGGCAGCGGGAAAGGTGTATAAACCATCCTTAACCGGTCCTTGTAGAAGTGTTCTCCCAGTAGGACAACCCTTCAAGAGAAAACAGTCCTTATGAAACTCAAAAAAGGTATCATGTTCAACATTGAACTTATGAACAGAAATCAGATTTTTGTTTAGACCAGGAATATGTAATATGTCAGAGAGGGTAAACAGCCTATTAGGAGCAGATAGAGTACTAGTTCCAACATGAGAAATAGGTAGAGTCGTACCATCACCCAAACTGACATAATCAGTTCCTTGATATTTAGTGGCTCCTATGTTCAGTCTGCTGAAATCACCTGTAAAATGATTAGTAGCTCCAGTATCAGGAATCCAATTGGTAGATGGGGAAGTAGGGTAATGAGAGGTAACATTTGCTTGAAAGTTCTTTAGAGGTGGTGGCTGGTAAGATTGAGTGTATTTGTGATAGCAATTTTTGGCAACGTGACCCCTTTTATCACAGATCTGACACTGAGGCCTAGTATCTGAATAGCCTGCAAAATTTGTATTAGATCCTCCAGAAAACTGAGTTGTGTGTGATTGATTGCGATTTCCAGAATAGGAGCCTCTTCCCCTAGATCTGTTTCCTCCAGATCTGTTTTTGTCATTTGTGTTTTTGGTTGTATTATCAGATTTGGAGGTAGAGTTTAGGCTGATGGTGTTTTAGATGGTTTTGTTTTGGTCTAAAATTCGGGCTTCCTGATGTAGAATATTGCCATACAACTGAGATGGAGGGAGAGCTTTCGGCTGTGTGAGAATGTGGGTCACCATAGCATCATATTCAGGCGGGAGACCTTTTAAGATATAGGCTTGAAGTTCGTGATCTGTGATAACATGATCTGCAGCTGCTAAGGCTGAGACTAGATTTTGAGCATGATTAAAGTAATCTATCACAGTTTCACTGCCTAGCTTTTTAATACTAGCCAGTTGAAGCAGATATTGCCCAAAGTGAGCTTCTGATTGTGCACCAAAGATATCTTCCAATGTTTGCCACATACTAGCAGAAGTTTTATATTTAGCGGCCTGAACCACCATAGATTCTGTAAGAGAAGATAATATGACACTCATTATTAATTGATCTTGATTCTGCCATTTAATATATTCTGCATTTTCCGTCTCAGATGCCGTCAGAGTGGGACATGGATAACTACCATCAATGAAGCACCATAGATTGTTACATCTAAGGAAGGGCTGGATCAGGCTCCTCCAGGTAGGATAGTTGTCGTTGCGTAACTTGATGAGATGAGATGCTGCAGCGAGGATAGAGTAAGTAGGTTTGGAGTGGGTAACGACAGTGGTGGAGGTCCCAGGAGAAATGATTTCATCCTTGTCACCGGAATTACCAGAGGAAGAATTGGTTTGGGACGTCATCTCTAATGACGAAAAAAAAGGTGGGATTCAACCCGTTTTCGGTTCTGATACCATAATAGCTTGTAAAAGAGGACACAAAATATCTGACGATCAATCGTACTATTTCATTGAGATATAGATGGTATTTATAGCAGTACATGTATCGATCTAGGGTAAGATAGAAAATGGGCTATTATAACATAACTCGGCCCAAGTACAAGTGGGCTGACTGTGGGTCAATTAGAAGGTTGGCCGTCTAGTCAAATTGCAATGTATATCTGGGGTGGCTGGAAGGATGCTGATAGAAGTTACTGTTTCATTACTACATACAGGGTGATTGTATTTTATGTCCCGACTCCCGTGGGATAAAATGAAGGAATAAGCTTGCCTTTAACTGTTAGTTGTCGCATTATTTAGAATGGATGTTTATGCTGTAAGATTTTAGCTTTACTCTCAATTCCTTGTGCAGGGGTGTGTAAGCATGTGGAGGGGCTGACAAATGACGTAGATAAATCTAACGAGATAGTTCTGATACTGCAAGAGAAGCTGGAGGAGAGAGATTCTGAGATCAAAAGGCTGAAGATCGAAATGCTTTAATATAATGCTAATAGGAAAATTGTAGGACAAACAATATATAAAATGAATAAAATAATAAACTAAACCTACAACTCTACTACAAGTAGCAAATAAAAACCCGGTCAGAGTATAGTGTAAATATATTACGACCGAGAGAATCGTACCCAAGGGACTTATAGAAAACTAGTCATAATCCCGATAATACCTATTAGGGGGGAATTGAAAGTGACAGTTAAACTAAAACTAAATAAACTAACTTGATTGGGAAGATGTCAATGTAAGAGTATCATATGATCAATGATCAAGGGTGGCAAGTCTCAAAAAGAATTTAGTCTCGCAAAATGAAAGATGCCGGGTCTCCTGCCGGACCACCTATACCCGGCATAGTCTAGGCCTTCGAATGTGCCGGACAACTTATATCCGGCATTACATCCGGCAATGTTGATTTCGTAAATACCACTTCCAGAATCGAATCTGAGTAAAGGAACTCAATATCCTTACTCGCATCGTGCATAGCCAATGCCGCAAATACAACAAAATAATGGGAAATAAGAGATTAACCCTAAACCTTAAGTCTTGCTCCCGCTGAGGTGCATAAGACAATGTTAAAGATTACCAAAATCCTAATCTGTCCTATTCTTGTCTTGTGAACATTAAATAGGACTTAGAGATAAGAGAATAAGTAGCTAATTCATTCTACTTGTAAGAAGATTAGAACTCGGGTTAAGAAACTTGAAAATTCCATAAATGATCATAAGAGTTTTACAAGGAAATCTTCCCTAACCAAAAACCTAACAAAGAATTCTACATCACCATCCCCACAACTACAAGAAGAGAATACAAAGAGGGAGAAGAAGATGTTAATAGCCTTAACCCGAAAAGGTCTTCTTCTTCTTTTGCGTGGATGGATCCGTATACCTTTTTGGACACCAACAATGGAGAGAGGTGGAAATATAGAAGTGAATGGCGTGGATTTGGTATGTTGAAGTGTATCCAATGATGTAGACTCTCGGCTTATTTATAGGGCTCAATTGTGTCTGTTACCGGGCGTCGTGCCGGATGAGGAGTAGCCGGCACATGTGAAAAACGTGTCAACTGCTCAACGGTCGAAACCGCAAAAATCCGCGCGAAACAGTGCATATGCTGGGTAGCAGATACCCGGCATCATACCCGACACCACCCTAATCACCAACGGTCAATAACTTCTATCACTTGGTCAACCGGGGCGACTCTTCACTTATGCCGGATGGAATCGACCCGGCATTGTGTCCGGCAAAGCCTCTTTTCTGATCTGTGTTTATGCCGTGCAGGATCAGCCCGGCATTGAGTCCGGCATCAACTGAACTTTTGCCTAGAAAATCATTCCTTGCATAAAAACATATAAAAACATAAGACTGAACTAATAAAACACTTAAATACATAATATAGCACAAATAACATATATATAACCTTATTTAGATAAATATAATACTAAATCTAGCACATAAAATATGATAAGTTTGAGGCTTATCAAGGCCCTACACTTACCATTGGCTAGTCCTCAAGCAAAATTAGATTAGAAAGGAGTAATTACTTATGCACAAAACAGATAAACTTTAGAATGACAATGAGATAAATATTCCCAACTATCTGACTCTAATCCACAAGTATCACTTAAACCTCCTTATTCCATCAGAAACATACAAATGGGTATAAAAGCAAAGAATTTTCAAAACCGATCAACACTTTCGGGCTATTTGGTATAAAGGATTTTTGTAATCTCTCCTTTTCCGGTTTCCATCATTCAGCTCTATTTTTCAAGACTTTCTGAATGTGGCCAAGACACTCATCGATGGTTTTTATATTCAGCCCAATTTTGAAAGGGTTACTGAATCAACCATGAGGTTTTCTGCATTGAAGAATGGGGAATTTAGGAGAAAAATAAAAGGAAAAAACTCTCGTTTCTTGCTTTTATTCTGAGGCAGTTCATTGCAACCTCAAAGAATATAATGCTTTTCCTTTGGAAGAAGATTTTTTTCTTTCTTTTTGTTTTCTTTTTCTTCTTCTTCTTTCTTTTTTTCCAAAAAAACCCTATTTAAGATTTTCACAATTTGAAAAGAGAAGGAAATAGTACCCAGAAGTACATAAAGGAAAGAAGTAGGAGAAAGATCATATACTCATGTTTAAAAAAGAATTATGAAGTTGAAAACAAGAATCTATGAGTCATTAGAAAGCTTACCTCTTGAGAGAACAAGCATTAAGTCATTCCTAATCTTATCTCAATCAATAACATGCAAAAAGTTTAGTAGAACATTGATTAAACGCACAACTTATGCATATTATTATAACTTTTTTTAAGGGGGGGTCCCTGCCCTACATGAAATACCCCGAACTAATAAAATATGGATTAAACATCTAATCACATTAATTAAGGCCTAAACATGCCTTAAAAGTCAATTGAGAACAACAGTGGTCAACACAAAGCAAGATATTGCACCCTTTGACTGTTTAGGGTAAATAAATACCCAAATGAACTTATTAGGACCTAAAAATTTGTCCTAAGCTTATAAACACATAAATAAACATATTACAATGGTTGGTAAACACTCCAACACAAAGAACAAGCATTTTCATGCTTCAAGGTCAAGTAAGGCAAAAATGTGCTCTAAGAAAACCTTAAAGGTCTAATGACCTCTAAATGATATAAAATTGGATTCCATGATCAAATATCATGTAAGGAACACAAAAAAACTGTTCTCAAAGAAAACTGAGCTCAGAAACACCTTGCGACACAAAATGTGCACTAAAATACCTTAAAGCACGTTTTTGTGTATGAGCTCTAAGATAATGACTTTTTGTCATTTTAAAGACTAGAGTATATTCTTTATATCATTAATTTTACATGATAGACTATATTATAAAGTCTAAATCAAATTTTGAAAATAAAATCAAAATGGGTAATTTTGGATGAATAGTACCCAAAAATAACATTTAATTACTAAGTATTAACCATGGTCAAATGTCACCCATTGACTTGACCATGCATTGCCGACCTCCTATGGCTGTCATACCCACCCATTAATCAATCTCTAAAAAAATATGTAGCTAATCTAATGACTCACCTATTTACTATTCGTAAAGTAATATTAAACTAACTTAAAAGCAAATCTAGCTTATTTACCTCATTTTTCTTGCTTCCCAGCAGACACCACACATGCTCATCCTCTCTTTTGCTTCTCTAAACCGTGGAGAACATGCCAAGTGCAGAAGAGAACAACAATTGACATAGGTAAGCTTATTAAGCCATTTTATATTCATTCTCTTCACATTTCTTTCCTCTTTCCATGGAGCTAAGCATCAACCATTTCCATCCATGGTTTTAGGTTGTTTTGGAGGTTAAAAGGAGGGCAAGTCTCGGCTGTAACAAGGGAAGAAGGTGGAGAAATCTAATCTTGTTCTTAAGGTATAAAAATGTGCTTTAAGCACTTATCTTTTGATTCCCTTCAAATCCGGTTGTGAAACTTGTTTCCTAGGCTTATAATCTTCTTCTTAACATACTTATTCAGTTGGTACATCAAGAGCTTCAAGGTATAGCCAAATCCAAGCCAAAAACACCATTTTTGGCATTTTAAACAAGGTAAAAATTAACCATCTTCTAATCTGAGTTATACCAGTTTAAAGCTTGGTTTTAGTAGCTCTTTTGATACTCTTGTTCTACTGTAAAAACAGGCCGAAGAAAACTGTAACACCCCAACTACCACCGTACACATAACATCAACTGCAGCGGAAAATTCAACTCATCACATTACTTATTTCAATGGTGTTACACGCCGTTAACCACCCACGTGGCTAACAAGGCTAATACATGTACTTTGTATCGGTCTGATGGACTAGATTCCGAGCAACTACACGTTACAATTGCTTCCCTTAACAACAACCCATATACTTTATACATTCCAACCGTACCGAGTATTTACAAACTAATGCCGATAACAATTTCGGTCTTACTACGCCTACAATGCTTACGCCATTTAAATGGCTACCCATGCATAAACATCTACCCCGTCCTACTCTCGAACGGCTTCCAGCTCCTTGTACCTGAAATAGAAAAGGAGAAAGGGTGGCCCCCAAGGGGCTCAGCACCTTTGCTGGTTTGGTAATCCCGCAGCCCACATGCTACCGGGCCACGCACAACTAATTGTCGTCTTAGCATGCGATTGATTATTCAAATCATGCATGCAACTGTACACACAACACAACAACATTTCGCCTCAAGGGGCTCAACAAACGGATAATACATCCTTACTTGATGAGTCACTCAGGTATTCATTATCCCTAGATGTTCCTCCTCTAACGGACACTTCCTTAATAGACGACACTTACCCTTAAATCGGGTTTATCCTTAAACGCCTCTTGGCACAAATGGGATTCATTTCCATGATCCACACTCCATATCTTACAACATATCACATCCTCACATAACAAAACATAACAAACCTTTCTCGTTCCGACGACACATGATAGCATCGCATCATTTTAACACCTAACGTATACATATCAGCATAGCAAGGAAATCGCATAGCACAATAACAACACAAAACACCATAAGATCGGTTCACACAAGGAACCTTCCACCATAGTTAGTATACATAGTGAGCTAGAGATTTTGCCAATCTATGCTAAGCTCGTTACCAACCTCGTTACGTTCAGTTATATCGAACGGTTAACTTAAACCCAAGGTGTGTCGGATATAGTAATCCCAAGCACCCGAAATAACATTTGTATGCCCCTGTGGCCCGACGTGAGTCAGTAAACTAGCTTTGGATAAGCTAAGGGAAGGTAGAAACAAATTGGAATACAACCTAACATACACCAAGAGAGTCGAAACCGGATATGACATCGACTCCCGTCCTCACAAGCGTGGCCGGAACAACCGGACTCTCACCCCCATTAGTAATATACACTTATAAATAAGTAGTTAGAGATCCATTATGGAGCCTATCACATCCACACACCATACGGTATCATAACGAGTTAAGCATACAAGGGAGGTTCACACACCTGCATACAACAACAATATCCACTAACTCACACATAGCCGTGGTTAGAACGTTCCCAAGGTTTGGGTCGTTAACTCCGAATACCGATCTCTCACGTTTCCTATTTAGTTAGCTAAGGTTCAACACTTATTTGAGGTTAAACGGTATCGGAGACCAGATGCTCACATAAATGAATTACTATAAACTCATTACATGTTTTAATCTTACAAGGTGGCAAACACTCAGAAAAACACATTGGCATACAAGCCGGTGTAATCCGGTAGGACACAGGTTGCAAGAAAACCATACCTTTCACCACGGTCCATATTGTGTCCTCCTAGGTTCCTCGAACAAATCCCGTACAACTGGTAACATCACAATTACTGTCATAACATCGGGGTGACATGATTGTTTAATATTACTAATGCCCATAGTTAACCCCATCATCCCGTTGTACTTAATTTATTTATGTGATCTTAAGTTCACAACTTACACATTCACTCTCACACTTGTTTACTTCCAATGGCCTTTAAAAGTCACCAAACAAGGCCTAAACATCATCTAAAACCATTACCATTCAATCCCCCATCATTAGGAGCCTTAAACAAAATTTTTTCTTCATTTCTGGTCTGGACCGCCCCTCTGGGGCGGTCCCAGGGGCGGTCCACAACAGATGCTACACGTTTTTTTTTTCACTTCTCTGCACTGGACCTCCCACAGGGGCGGTCCGTAGGGGCGGTCCACTGCAGAACCAATTTTCTAATGTGCTTTTCTCCTCTTTCTGAACTCCAAATTCATCCCAATTTTTTCCTATGCTTTACACATGTTCTTCCACATGTTTTAACATCTTTTGGGCACACTTAAACCTCTCGAAACATCCCAAAAATTCCTTAAACTTTTACTCAACTTTTACTAAGTCCTTAACACTTAGAACATTTTTTTCTTACACTTGTAACTTGTATTCTTGCCTAAAACTTCACCTAACCAAAGTACTCCCTCACTACCTTATAACCACCCTTTTAAACATCATTTGCACTACACTCATCCCCTTTACACACACTCCTCAAGTCTTTCCCACAAGTTCATAACTAAACCTTCACAAGACGTTACACTTTCATTGTTCACCAAACTTTGCACAAGACTTTATGACACCTCCACCATCACCTTGGTGTATCAAGAAATCATCCATTAGTTCCCTAAATCTCCAAGACTATGCCTAAGGCATCTTAACACCTAAGAACACCTTAATTCACTTTCTTTCACCATCTTAACACTTAAAAATTCCTAGTACCTTCTAGGTCATAAAATCTCATTACAAACATAAACTCTTTTGTTTATCAACTAAATTTCGCCATAGCTTCTCTTGTATCACCTTACAAAACCAAAACACATTGTTTTTCACCTTTAGACAATCAAGAACATTCAATCTCTTAATACACACTCTTATACATAAACATATGGTTTTTCATCCTTTAACCATCAAACACATTCACCTTCACAAGAGATGTTCTTTACACATAACTAAACCTTTAAACTACACTACATCACAATATGGTGCATAAACTTAAATTGCTTGGCACTTAGGCCCTTAAATAACATAAACCATAAACACTGAATTTCCACATTTAAATGCCTTCAACCTGCGAATACACACAACAATGCTCCCATGTCTTTTTAGTCCACCTTGTGGATAGTTTTCTAGCTCATTTCCCATTGGCTCTTTAGGTTTTATTAAGCAAATATAGCTCAATTCCCTAGTACATAAAACCACATTAAGAGAGGTCATTTACCTCTTTGTTTCCAAGCTTTCTCACTTGTTTTCACTTGTTTTTCTTGATTGAAAATCGGCAAGGAGCTTTTTCACTTGTTAACCTTCTAACCAATACACATATAAGGGTAATGAGTATTAAGTTTAATACTCAAACTCATAATTAAACCCTAGGTTTACATAAGTGTCTTAAAACACTAAATTTGATGATTACCTTTGGAATTTGAAAGAGAGCTTGGTTAAGTGGCAAGATAGGACTCCTCCTAGACCCTGAAGATTGAATTAAGCTAAGAAATAGCAAGACAAGGCACCATTGTAAGGTGAATTTTCGGTTATACAAGAAAATGATGGGAACTTGGATTTTCTTGATTTTCCTTACCTTGAAACAAAGGAGAATGACAAGGCATGGACATATGAGCTCAAGCTCCTTCAATGGTGAATCTCCATGGCACCGAAATGGAGCTTTTGAATATTTGAAAAGATAGGAATGTAGAGCTTACTCTAACTAAGACAACGGTAGTCTCGGAATTAAATTCGGAGCTTGGAGCCATGAGTTACAAGCATTCAAAGATGGAGAATAGCTACTTGCTGTAGCAAAACGAGAATGGAGAAGGGAGGATGAGGTTGGAGACGGTGGGTACCAAAAGAAAAAAGAGAAAGTGAGGAGAGAGGTAAGTTTTGGAGATATTTAAGTTATAAAGCAAAAAGGTAACCTTTACTTACTTTTCTTTCTTTCTTTAATTGGCAAGTCAAGTGTGATGACTCACACCCCTAAAACCGTGGCCCCTTACATATATAACATATATATGGCCTTTGTTGACCAATTAAACAACTTATGTTGACTTATAACTTAAACTAGCACTATTTGAGCACTATTCACAAATTAAGGCACATATTTGTGAAATTTTTGATTTCCCATTGATTTGACTTCCTAATGTGATACTAAGTAGTACAAATATTAATTAAAGAGTAATGATGGTCATTTAGCCACTCAAAACTCATTTACAAGACAATTTTTCAAAAATGTGCTTTAAGACTCCTTAAAGCACATTTTGTGTTTTAACTTGTTTTCAAGCTTGGTTTTCTTTGGTAATCGATTTAATATGTTCATTAACATATTTATAAGGTATAGGTATGACCATTAGGTCTTATAAAAATTTATCCCAAGCTTAAGCACATTTTTGCTCATATTGACTTTAAGGTATATTCTTGTGTTTTATTTGGTTTAACTGTCCACCAAGGTTTCCTAAGGACTTATTTAGCCTTATTAAATCATAATTGAATATTATTAAGTCTTGGTAGGCTCTTTGGGTCCTAACCAAGTTCACTCCGAGCTTAGAGCACGTTTTTGCTCAAACCGTGTCTTAGTGTTTTATTGTGTTTTTACTATGGTTTAAATTGTACATTGATGTTCCTAAGGCACTTTTAGCCTTTTAATACCATAGTTTAACATTTTCACAACATACCAAGGTTTGGGGTATTTCAACAACTTATACTTTCCTTGGTATTCTAAGGTAAATTTACCTTGAAAATATACATTAAACACTTCTTATGGTTAGATCTTGCTTGGAGACTAATCATGCCTTAATTTATGTTTGAAAACATGTAAACTAAGCTGTGGAAAATTAATCTCCAAACAGCCGTGGCCAAACAAGGCCTTAACTTGGCAAAAATAAGGTATAAATCACTTAAACTTACACTTGGTATATTAATATGTGTTTATACATATGTGTATATATATGCCGTGAGCGAACATGTTTATTAAGGTCTTATTTTGACCTTAGGTGATTAAGGAATGGTTTAGTAAATTTTATAACTAATTAATTAACATAATTGTCAAATTTAAGACATTATGTGGAAAATTGGTAAATATGGAAAAGATATGTGTAAGGCCGAGAGTTTAATGCATTTTTGGGCATTTATGTGTAATTCATTTTATAAGCTAATGTTTGTAATAAGGCCATGTACTTTAGGCCATTTTATTTATGTATTTATAAGGTTTTAATTAAGTTTAGGTGGTGAATATACATTACCGCATGGAAATGTGGTATAAGGTGAAATTAAATTAAATTTGGGGGCTATATAATAATAAAGCCGAAAATTGGAGGTTTAAATGAGTTTAAATAAAAATTATAAGATGTTATAAAGTTTTGGGGTTAAATGGTAATTTCTGAAAAATATGGGTATAAACCGTAATATATGGAGATTGGTGGTCAAGGAAATATTAAGGAGGTCAACCTTGACCATATGGTAGGTTTTGACCAAATTAGATAAGTTAAATAACTTATTTAAGGTTTTATAATAAGATAAGTATTTAATTGTAACAATTTTATAACATATGTGGTGAATATGTTATTACCGAAAATAAAGGGTGTAAAATGGTATTATAAACACCCATGGGCTATTAGGAATTTTTAGGAATTTATTGGGTTGATTTTGGAATTAAAATAAACTATATATGTATAATATAGTTACTATGTCATTATGACACTTTGGAATAAAAGATGTGGTGGAATAGTAACAACCGATTATATATGGGTTAATAATGTTAATTATAACCCTTGGGAGAAATTTGGTGATTTTTAGAAGAATATAAGAGTATTTAATAAGATATATGTATAATATATAGTTTTAATGTTATTATAAAACTATATGTTATAAATTGGGCCAAATGGCAATTATAGAAACTTGGTGGGTTGAAAAATAATATAGGATATATATTGAGGTCTGTTCGGAAATTTTACAAAATAAAACCATAGGTTATACCCTTTTATAAGTTAAAAATGTTATATTATATGATATATATAACATGGAATAAATAATGGGGTGATTTTGTAAATAAAGGAAACTATGGAATATGAAAAAGAATAAGGTTTTGATATGGTGCCCATGCGGCAATATAATATAGTTTTGTATAAAAACTATAGGTTATAAATTAAAGGAAATAAAATATCTGTAACACCCCATCTCGATCCAATCGTGGTTATCACAAACTTATCACCATATATACAAACTCTGCAGCGGATTCAAATACATTCCAGGACCTTGCCACGGTCTGACTACAGAATATACCGAACATTAGTACAAACAAATCTTAACCCAATACATATCCTTCTTACAAACCCCTCACAACCTATACACTTTACTAACTCAAATTGCCATACGAGTGTACATGCACAACTCGTAGGCCACACTTAACCCGTAACGCTTGTACCCCTTCTTACTCTCGCGACGGCCGCCTCCTGACGTTCACCTGTGTAGTAAAAACAGCCCCCAAAGGGGGTCAGCATGAATGCTGGTACGATCCTCTCATGGCCCCCAAGCTAACGTGGCTACGACGACTAATTGTCGATAGCATGGAGGTTGATTAGATGCACAACATAATAGAAAGTACAGTAACAACAATCCAAATATGAACAATCAAAGTTCAAACATAGTGAACGACTTAAATGCGTTCCCTTAATTAGAGAGTTAATTATTTAACTCCTTAAGTTATGTTTCCTCTTAATCTTAGTCCATCCTTATCTTACCTCAATCTTAGTCTTATCTTAGCCTTAGAAACAACCATCCTTTAAAAAGGAATGGATGTAGCTTATCTTAGTCTTATAATACAACCCATCTTTTAAAAAGGAATGGTTGCAACTTATCTCAAACCTTATCTTAATCTTAGAATACAAACCACTCTTTAAATAGAAATGATTGCATCTTACCTCAATGTTTATTTTTGTCGGGTCAAAAGCAACCCTAGCCAATGAGCTATTAACTCCATTGGTTGAATAAACAACTTATCTTATAATTTAGGATTTAGGTGATCCTACCGCACCATCTTAATGCCTCCTACCTTGGACTATATGTCCAACGTAGCTGAGCCGGCAACCGACTCTAGGCAACAAGTCCGAAGACAAGTCCTTAAGCGGAAGTCGGATCTGCTATAGATACCGACCCCCTTTTTCCTTAGCATGCATGACCGGAGTCAGTCCCGGTTCCTCACTCCCCCCTTAAGTTCCAGTTAGTAGAAGTCACAAGACAATGTTTGTTGGTTAACCTCTTCGGTTTATAACAAACTTATATTAGGGAGCGTTCCTTAGTCTCACTCAATTCCTTACTAAACGTTGGTTAGTAAGTTCTCACAGTAAGTTGTGTTAGTTTTCAAACATCACACAACAATACAATAAACATAATGTTCCGGTTGCATGCTTTATCTTGTTTAGTGAGCACACAAAAACAAATAGCACACAAGCCGAGGGACACCTCGTTAGCAAGCAGGTCACAAGAAGAACTGTACCGTTCACCGTTGGTCGTTCGGTTGCTTACTCTCCTCTGGAGTCCAAATTCTCAAACCCTAAAACATTCATTCAATTTTAGGTTGTTAATTACTTTTCCAATAAAGCTAACTTGCTTAACTCACTTAGTCACTAATGATCCCCATCTAACACCACTTAAGTTCTTATAAACTTAATCTTAAGTGAATCACTTCTCCTCATAACTTATACTTATTCACCCACTTAATTATCATTGTTACTCACCAAACATGTCTTAAACAACCTTATATTATCATTACATATCAATCCCTTCCATTGGATATCATTTCCTAACCTTAAACAAAGTTTTTGGTCAAAACAGCACCGCGTCCGAACTTGTGTCCGAGCTTACCAAGTTCAGACGCAAGTCGAGACTCAAAAGGGTGCAATCAGACGTGTGTCCGAACATGTGTCCGAACTTCCCTAAGTTCGGACATAGGTCGAGGAAAAATGAAAGGAAGAATTTCAAGTGTCCGAACATCTATGTCCGGACGGTAGTTCGGACTCTAGACGAGACTCAAAAATTCTAATCGCAACAGGGCATGTCCGAGCTTCCAAATTCGGACGGAAGTTTGGACAGGCCAGAATATTCATCTTCTACACCCTTAAACACTTATCTCCTTTCTTGCAAAAATGCCCAACTCTTCCACAAGTGTCCCATTATGTCTTAATACCATATAGGCACTTAAACCCACCTTAGAACATCCTTTAAAACCTCCTTAACCATTTTCTCAATCCTTACAAAAATTTCTAACACTTGTCACTTATTTCCTTATTTTTCCAACATGTTATTTTTGTCTGAAACTCTAACCATCCAAAGTGTTTCCTTCCCAATCAATGTAACTTCTCCCTAAGCATTATTGCATCCCCTCTTTGCTTGCCAAACCTTCCAAGGTTATCTTGCATGTCCATGCACAATTCCTTTCTCTTCCTTTTTCTACTCATCAACCTAAACTCATGAACTTACCTATGCATTTCTCCCCATCTTCTTAGCACCTTAACCTTGTTCTTCTTTACCTTAACTATCCTACACCCTCTTTGGACATTTCCATCTCCTTTTACTCACTTACTCACCATTCTCATGATCATACACTCTTTTACATTCCTAGTCATTTTCCTTGACATTTGACAACATTCTCCCACACCTTTCTCTTCCATCACCTAAGTCCACTCATTACCATCTAAACTAAACCTCATTAGTCCACTACTAGCATCATCACACTTACACAAGCTTCTCAAAACTCTCATTGTTATATTCCCTAGTTCATACCTAAATTATCCTAAAGCATTATACACCTTCTCCTCCAAATTTGCACGAGTCTTACCATTCCTCTTACCATGACTTTGGTGTGTTCAATACACCCACCAACCTTCTAATCCTTCCTAGACAACTCTAGGTCATTCTCATCCTCAAAAACTCCTTAGTTAACTCATTTCCACTCAAATTCCTTTTAATGATCCCAAGTGAATCCTAGGGCATCTTAGCTCACCACTACCACTTAAACACTTTGTTTTCTACTCAAATTTCGCCATAGCTTCTCTAGTATATTATCATGCCCAAATGCATTGTTTTCCTCATTCAACCATCTCACACACATCAAGTTCTTTCTCATCATATTTTATCACTCAAACCAACTCATTCACAACAACTCAATATATTGCAATAGTCTTAAATTGCATAGCACTAAGGCTCTTAAATAACATGGCTCGTAGGCCCTTAAATGACTTAAACTTAAACACTGAATTTCCCACATATAAAAGCTTTCAACCTGCAAATACACACAACTATGCTCCCATAGCAATATAAGTGTTCTCTTAATTCACCTTATACTTATCTTACTAACTTATTTCCATTGGCTCCTTAATCACAAGTTCATAAGCTAGTTTAAATTTTTTTCCTAGGTTATATAACCCATTACCTAATGTAAGCCCTAGGCTACATTGGTACTCATCTAGAACTCATTCCTTAAACCTTAAACCACCATTAGGTAAGCAATTTACCTTGTTTTCTCAAGCTTATCTTAACTTCCTCCTTAGACCTTTTTCCCTTGGGAATCTCGGCCACCATCTTAACCTCCCTTGCCAATGTTCTAGTCAATACACAATGACTCTCATGAGTGCTAAATAATACACTAACCTTAAGGAATAAACCCTAGGTTGAAAATGTGTTTTAAGGTATTAAATTGAATGCTTTACCTTGGATTCTCAAAACAAGCTTGGATATGAATCAAGTAGTTCCTCCTCTAGCCCTTGGAGAATAGAATCAAGCTAGAACAATGGATAAAACAAGGTATCTTAAGAGGCAATTTTCGGCCAAGGTGAGGAAGTGATGGAAACATGATTTTTCTTACATTTTCTTTACCTTAAGAGAATGGAGAAGCTAATAAACTCTTCAAACTTGATTTTCCTCCATCAATGGAGATTTGCCATGGCTCCAAAATGAAGCTTTTCCCATTTTGTAAAGATAGAAAGCTAGAGCTTGAGCTAACTAAGAATAATCTATGCTCACTTTTTGATTTGGAGCTAAAATGAGTAACTTATGGACATTTGAAGATGGAACAAGTATGGAGCTGGTTGGGCACGGTTTGGAACAGAGAGAACAAGAAGAAAACCATGGAAGAAGAAGAGGTAATGAAGAAGAGAGGAGAGAGGTAGGCTAATAAGGATATTTGCTTTATAAAAGTAAATAGTAACTTTCTTTACTTATCTCTTTTTTTCCCTTATTTGATGAAGTCTATGGTGACTCATCCTTAGAAAACCGGCCCCCTCTTTATAACCAAGATATTTATGGTCTTGGTTGACCAACTAATTGACTTATGTTGACTAAAACTTAAACTAGTCACTATTTGGCACTATTCATAAATTAGTGCACATATTTCTGAAATTTTTGATTTCCCATTGATTTAGGCTTCCTAATGTGATACTAATTAGTACACATGTTGATTAAGGTGTAATCATGGGCATTTAGCCACTCAAAACCCATTTACAAGACAATTTTTAAAAAATGTGCTTTAAGACTCCTTAAAGCACATTTTGTGTTTTAACTTGTTTTCAAGCTTGGTTTTCTTTGGTAATTGGTTTAAAATGACCATTAGGATATTAATAAGGTCTTATCATGATATTTGGGTGCTCAACCAAGTCTCTCCAAGCTTAGAGCATGTTTTTGCCCAAATTGCCCTTAAGGCATTTTCTTGTGTTTTCCTTGGTTTAAATTGTCTACCAATCTCTCTAAGGCATATTTTAGCCTTACTACATCATATATTGATGTTTACTTAACATACTTAGGTTTGGGGTATTTCAATCTACCCCCCTTAAAAGAACTTTATCCCCAAAGTTCCCATGCATCATATCCTATTAGAACACATGTCTTATCTCATTCCATAGATCATATAGATCATACTTATGTATACTTAAACTCATTGAATCATTAGATCCACCATATGCTTATACTTAATATCACACAACACGCTTAAGCATGTACAACACTCAAAATTCCCTTTGTTCCTTTTGATGATTAAAACAATCACATAATTTTCCAACGTATTCTCCCATGTCACCGGTCCGTAGACAATGGCTCGTTCGTCCTCATCACCATGGGCCAGAATACAAAACACTCTGCTCTCCCCATGTCACCGGTCCAAAGACAAAGGCTCGTGCGTCCTCGACTTCATGGGCGAGACTCAGTAGAAAGGTAATCCTTTTTACGAGGTCATGTGAGGAATAATTCCTCTAATTAAAAATACAATCAACTCCAATTTCATTTTATCCTAATGCCCCTATCCTTAGCGTGATTTAATTGTGACCACTGGTAGGGAGTTTCAGGAATCATCCAACCCTGATGTGATCAGCATCAGTGTAGAACTATCCTTCCACCCCAATTTGTGTTTGGTTTCCCTTGATCCCTAGAAAATCAAGTTCCACCTCCCACGTCATTTTCAAACATCCAAATAATTCACTCATGTCCAATTTTCTATCTTTTTAGTTCTTCTAATCGTAATCAATACATCTCCAAGGTGTGGACTCAGTCCATCAAACATCCCCGATTCATCTCTTAGTAATTACCTCAAGACTTAAATTCCTACTAAGTTCTATAACCGTCTCATACCAATTCTCACCATCTTATATCTCATAGCATTACTATCTTCTTCCTCATTCTCATGTCAAATAATATCTCATAGTGTTTTCTTATTCTTATCTCACACATACTTCCATATCGACTCATATCCCATATATTCCTTATTTCTTAAGTCTCCTTAATCCTCTTCCTTAATTCTCTTAACTTGAACTCACACCGGAGTTAACAAGATAGGTACTTAATATGTATGGTATTCACATCTTCTGTGCGCAATAACCATAATTTATCTCAAAATGTTTATGTAAAACATATTCTCAAATTCTTTTGTGCTATGCACACCGTAGTTTATGTACTCAGTACACAAACATACGCTAGCGGTTTTCGCTCTACCCCCCTTAAAATGGATTACGCCCACGTAATCAACACCATATCATTCTTGAACATAAGTTCAAGATGTCTAATTCTCACCAAGCATTCTAGCTTCCATATGATCTATCTCACTTACGCTTCGATCAGAGGTCATAACTATTCTAATGACTTAGTCTCTGCATCGAGGATTCTTAACGGTACTTATACTATATTCTTAACTTAGTTTGGTCCAACCTCAAAGGTACTGATCTGCTAGCTTCCGCTGCACAACTCTGATAATCTTAGGCTTAACTGCCTTTCTAATCGTTCATAGTATTGTATATCCTTCTGCCTCCTTACAGTTTAGGAATATTGGTCTCTCAGTGGACACGTGTTATCTTTTATATACACGACCTTAATGAGTTGTAACTCGTCTATCCATTCTCCTTGAAGATCTTATGTTCATACTCTTAGTGTTTTCTCGAATGTCTAAATTGTTCTCTCCAACTGACCTTTGGTCTGAGGATGACCCTTAATCTGAAACTACTGTTTAGTGCTTATTGCGCTTTACAGCCTTATCCTTAACACTTTAAGACATGTCCAATGTCTGTGCTTATCAATCCGTGCTCTTCGCACTTCATAGTCCTTAATTATTTGTTCTCTGATTCCCTTGTGTTATTGGTTCAACTGAATTCTTCTCTTCAACTGTTTGTGGTAATAGCTGCTCTTGTCTGATCTTGCGTCGTTGTCCGTGGTACGGAGTCGACTACTTCCCGTGTTCCTTACACCACTCGTCTACATGCATGGGGTACCTTACTGGTACATTACTACTTACCCAACTAACTCATAAATGAGCGTGTCAGGCCTGCAAGCCCCTGTGGGGTGCAGTCGTCCCACGTTTCATTTTAGTAAACTCATAGTGTCCGTCACACGTTTAGCTATTGCTAATTATGAAGTATTCTGTTGTCGATCTCCTCTTTCATCGTTCCATAATAACATTTATTGTTCTTCTTGAAGTTAATCAAGGGAAATCCATTTACTGTGTTCTTAGGTATGGTATGCTCTAGCTCCTTTCTGTATTCCGTATTGACTCAATTTCTTAGTAGCTTAGGTCTCTTTCCATAGAGCCTCTTATCTTCTTTCTCATATTTATTCTATTAGGAATGCACTTCCAGTTCCTTAAGGAATGGGTAGTGTGCTTCCTGTGTAATCTTACCAAACCAGGTCCAGTCTACTGGCATCAATGCACAGTTCGTCTACCATCTTATTTCCTTACTTATGCTGCTCTTAACTCATAAATCTAATTACCTCAATGTCAATATTTGACGGCTCATACATAACGGTCACTTTACCGCGCACCATGACTTAATCCCCTCATATAAATATTGTACTCACGACCACTACTACCGTGGTAGTTGGCCTTTACTCTGTTGCCCATTGATGGTGCAACTCCTTACTCATTTATTCAAACATCTTATCTTATATTCAATTCCTTCCTGGTGTAAACACGCTAGGGTTTCTTTAATTCCGGTGTTTGGCGGTTGCCGTACCGTGTTGTAAAATGGTTGACTCTTAATATGAAGATGTTCTGCTTCAATCTCAGATTCGTAAGTAGGCTAATTTCTCTTGCATTCTTTCATCCTTAATGATGTTATCTACCATGTAATTTTACCGGTTACTGAAGAAGTCATCCGTTTACTCACAAGCTCTTCTGAGCGTTGGTCACTTGACATGCCATTCTATGCACTTACAATATTTATCTCTGATGATTACTGATTCTTACATCCTGGGTGTTGGATATGAGGTCTATCTCTATATCCTTCCTTATTACTCAAGTGTATCTGGTATGAGTAAAGGTAGTCTCAAGGTTTACAGTTTCCATTCTCTAACAAATGTATTATTTCTCTAACAAGTGAAAGCCCTTTTTGAGGGGTTTATTCCCACTCTTGGCCTCACAACAAGGAGAGGTATCCCCACCCTAAAAGGCATGGTTCGTTCTCCGCCCCTGCCAATGTACTATCTCATTATTCTCATTGGTGCCTTTTCCTGGCAATGTGTTCCACAATCTAAGTTATAGGTTTGGTAACCGTTCATATCTACGAATTGTAGTTCCTTCGTGGCTTAAATAAGCTCTCTTACAACTTACTGCGCCTCGGGCTCTGATGTGGTTAACATCCTTGGCTCGTAGGCTCTCAGTGCTTAATGTCTCAGTTCATTACTTGTACTCTTACTCATCCGTAGGGTATTCTCATAAGTTTCTGGTCTTTTGAACACTATCCACCGTTAGGTTACATACTAAATGTAGTATCGGATTCCATGGTAAGTGGCTGCATCCTGCTTCCTGCTATGGAAGTTTATTTAGGTGATCTGAGGTTACTTAGTGTCTTTGACAATACTGTCATTTTACAAGATTTATGTCTTTTAGCAATCAGGGTTAGGTTCGTATTAGGCGTTTGCCTTACGGTGTCCAAGTTGGATATCATCCTGTCATCCTATGCTTCCATCTCAACGCTTCGTTCAACTTCCGTTGACTACGCCACCCGTCAATGATAAGTTATACTTGGGTGTTAATGAGTTAGACAAGCAGTGTTAACTATCATTCATCAGTTTGCTCCTTTTCTAGGGTTGTACGTCTTTAATCCTTGGTAGGTTATAGCTTACGTTCATTTCCTTTATCCCTGTTTCCTAGGTTTTCCAACATCTTCTTGAAGAATGCTCATTACTGGTGTTCTTAGTGATCAATCTGGGAGTCTTATCCCATTCTTGTTGAAAGTCGTTGTGTCAACAATCTCCATTGTATTTCATAATACTTCCTTTGTATATTATTGCCTACACATGGTTTTGCTCGGATCATTGAGCGATCTCTTAGGTTTTTCTCTTGGAGTTCGGGATTGGTGTTTTTACCGTACTGTCGGTTGTTGTTGTAGTAGGTTGCACCGTTGCTGATATATATATCATCTAATATTTTGTCCAAGTTCAGTTCCCTGCTGACTGGTGTATCCACACATCTCATCATGGTCAGGCCGTTAGGCCCTTCCAAGGTCTCATTTTCCCGTTTTTTTATGGATTACAATCCAGTATTACTACAACTGTAGCGTTCTGTTATTTCGCCATGATGGCTTTCCGTACTATTTAACCGTGGTAGCACTTGCTATGGTAAGTGCGCCATGCAAGATGAGCTTCCGGTACCATGTGCGTCGGTAGTGGTACTTCCACCTAGTTTCCATATCTTTGGTAGTCCCCGGGACTCCTTCGACGTTCTCTTATTTAGGATAACTAGCCATCCGGCAGTTTCCTGGTTATTTTGACCGTATTGTCACTTATCCGGGCGTTCCTCTTTCTGAGGGAACCCCTTATTATTTTCTTATGTCTTAATCCTCGCTCCCGTTCCCACACATTTTGTCGTGGTTACTAAGTAATGATCCCACTTTAGGTACTACATCGTAGTCCTATTCTTGCGTACAGTTGTATGAGTTTCTACCGTCGTCTGCGTTACGTCGGCCAGGTTTGCAACCTTCTTCATTGTATGGGGTTTGGAGTTCCCGTTCCTAACTAGACTTTCCAGTAATCTTATCCCTCATACTTTGTATCTCCCTCTGTCATGCTCATTCGGACCACTGTCCGATACTCATGTCGCTTATTCTTTTCTTATCCATTGCACTAGTAGTACTTTTCTTATCATTGGTATGGCGGGTTATTTCGACTGCGTAGCATGTCGACCCATGTTGCCGGTAATTACCGTTCCCTTATTGATAGAATTCCATAGGTAGCGCCTGTTTCTCTGTTGCGCTCCATTAAAACGTTCAAGTTCTCATAATCTGTTGTTCAACAAGATGTTTCTCGTATTGCTTCTGTTAACTAACTACCAGATCGGGTTTTCCCGAGTAAGAGAAGAATTTCTTCTCTCTGGCATTTGTCCCCCATAATTCAAGCAAGGGATGTGAAGGGCGGGTCTAGGTACTATGGATATCCGGTGAACACCGGGAAGTCCTAGCTAACGCACCTCTTACTCTAACACTCAACCCTTAACCCATAACTCAATTTCAACCTCAGTATTCTCCTAAGTTCGGTAATTCTTATCTTTAGAGCGTAACTACGCTCTGATACCACTTTTTGTAACACCCCATCTCGATCCAATCGTGGTTATCACAAACTTATCACCATATATACAAACTCTGCAGCGGATTCAAATACATTCCAGGACCTTGCCACGGTCTGACTACAGAATATACCGAACATTAGTACATACAAATCTTAACCCATTACATATCCTTCTTACAAACCCCTCACAACCTATACACTTTACTAACTCAAATTGCCATACGAGTGTACATGCACAACTCGTAGGCCACACTTAACCCGTAACGCTTGTACCCCTTCTTACTCTCGCGACGGCCGCCTCCTGACGTTCACCTGTGTAGTAAAAACAGCCCCCAAAGGGGGTCAGCACGAATGCTGGTACGATCCTCTCATGGCCCCCAAGCAAACATGGCTACGACGACTAATTGTCGATAGCATGGAGGTTGATTAGATGCACAACATAATAGAAAGTGCAGTAACAACAATCCAAATATGAACAATCAAAGTTCAAACATAGTGAACGACTTAAATGCGTTCCCTTAATTAGAGAGTTAATTATTTAACTCCTTAAGTTATGTTTCCTCTTAATCTTAGTCCATCCTTATCTTACCTCAATCTTAGTCTTATCTTAGCCTTAGAAGCAACCATCCTTTAAAAAGGAATGGATGTAGCTTATCTTAGTCTTATAATACAACCCATCCTTTAAAAAGGAATGGTTGCAACTTATCTCAAACCTTATCTTAATCTTAGAATACAAACCACTCTTTAAATAGAAATGATTGCATCTTACCTCAATGTTTATTTTTGTCGGGTCAAAAGCAACCCTAGCCAATGAGCTATTAACTCCATTGGTTGAATAAACAACTTATCTTATAATTTAGGATTTAGGTGATCCTACCGCACCATCTTAATGCCTCCTACCTTGGACTGTATGTCCAACGTAGCTGAGCCGGCAACCGACTCTAGGAAACAAGTCCGAAGACAAGTCCTTAAGCGGAAATCAGATCTGCTATAGATACCGACCCCCTTTTTCCTTAGCATGCATGACCGGAGTCAGTCCCGGGTTCCTCACTCCCCCCCTTAAGTTCCAGTTAGTAGAAGTCACAAGACAATGTTTGTTGGTTAACCTCTTCCGGTTTATAACTGAAGAGGGGAAAATATGTCCAGGAGCCCCAAAGAAAGAGCAATAGCCCAGTAAGGCCAGAGCAACGACCGGGCATCCCTGACTAAGCCCAGACAGGCCGCAAGCAGTGACCGGTCGTTTTCGACCGGTCGCTAAGAGTCCTAGCACAAAGCGTAAGGAGCAACCGATCGCCAATGACTAGCCACCAAAAGCATCGCTACGACCAGTCGATTATGACCGGACGCCTGGAATGTAAGATGTAGTATAAAGAGCGACCGGTCGCCTGTGACCGGTCACCAAGTATAGCACGAATAGCGACCGGTCGTTTGTGACCGGTCGATAGGTGAATAAAGCAAATACGGGTAGCGACCGAAAGTAGGGAAGTTAGGATAAGATATTTATCAGATATTTTGTAGGTCTACCAAGATATTTCTGTGCCAGCCTAGCACAATGTGATAAGCCAGAAGGCCTGTGAGAAACACTATAAATAGGGGTTCACCCCTCAATGAAAGGCACACGAACAATACCTGAGAATTCCCACTGTTGCTTTGATTTTACGAACCTCTCTCCCTTTATACTCCCCTTATCCGGTAACAAGGTAACTCGGTAGAACTCGGCGATAGATTAGAATTCCAACTAGTGAATTACGTGAAAGGACTGTTCGAGAGTTTAGGGATTTATACCATTTCATTTGGCGCCGTCTGTGGGAACCGAACAGCTCAGATCTAGCAACCACGAGCCCACCGATGAGAGTAATAACTTTGGAAAACATATGAAGTCGACACATCTAAGAACGAAACTGTGTTTTTACAGGTTAGGTACGAAAATGGCACCCAGGACAAGGAAAAATCTGCAAACCAACGACGAAGTACTGGACCCGAGGCAACCCACGACTCCATTTCCAAAAAAGACTTGGAGAACATGCTGACGAGCCTCACCAGATCCATCAACGAAAAAATCGTGGAAGGAAACGAGCTCCTGCAACAGGAATTGATGCAGAGGGACGAGGAATTCTAGCGAAAGTGGGAGGAGATGTCAGAGGCGATAGATCTCCTGAAGGGCCGGGATGTGGCCGGAAGCAATGACGGGATAAGAGGCACCCGAGGGGAGGCCTTAATCACTATCGAGGAGGAAGAAGATGACGCCATCGACATGAGCCTATACCCCTTCTCCGAAAAGATCCGCAGAGCTAAACTCCCGCCCCACTTCGTCGCCCCAGCGGTGGAGAAGTACGACGGTACTGGGGACCCTGCTCAGCACATTAAGAAGTTCATGTTCGTCATGAACACCCAGGGGATTAGCTCCCTCGCTTTGTGCAATTTATTCCCTGGAACACTCTCCAAGAGGGCCTTGAGCTGGATCTCGTCTAGACCACCCCAGTCAATCTCTAGTTTCAAACAACTAACCGAGGAATTCCAGCGATACTTTGCGGCCAGTAAAAAGGTAAAAAGGGAGACAATAGAGCTCATGGATGTGAAACAAGCAAAAGGGGAGACTGTGAAAGAGTACAGCGAGCGATTCCACAAACAGGTGGCTGAAATTGATGACATCGACGAGAAGATACTGATCAAGGCCTTTGGTAATGGCCTGGCCCACCCCCGCCTCGCTGGAAAAATAGCCACCAAGGCGCCAAAATCGCACGGTGAGCTGGCCGAGATGATCCACGATTTCCTCAAATCAGAAGTGGCGGAGAATAAGGCCAAAGAGCTCCTCAACAGCTTTAGAGCTCCCGCCGCGGGTGAGAAGAAGGGAAGCCAGACAGGAGGGGTGGTTATGACCGGAGGGTCGCACCAAGGGGGAAGCCGGTACAAGCCTTATTCCAAGACCCCGGCCCCCCAGGGACAGCAGGCCTCGAGCTCCAGAACCTTCCCAACGGTACTGATAGACCCAGGGAAGTATGCCGCTGCCGTAAGAGAGGCTCCTGCCCCCACCGAGAAAGCCCAACCCGGGAGAGGTGCCGGTGGCCTTCTGTGAGTATCATGGGCACCCAGCCACAGGACCATCAATTGCGCAAACCTCGCCAAGGAGCTAAGGCTGATCAAGGAGAACAAGAAGAAAGGAAGCAGAGCCCAACAGGCAGCACTATGGTGGCCAGACCTCCCGGCCTAAGCCAGAAGAAGAAGTCCACCCAGAGTTGGACCACAGCAAGTCCTTCGGGTAATCACAGTCTGTAGATTGCATAGGGTAATCCTCTAGGAAAGGGGGCGAAGTCCCCCTTTAGAAAGAAAGAATCATCTCTGTATCCCGCGGGAGGCCATGACTTGCTACTACTAAATTAAAAGCTTTTTTACCATATAAGTGAACGCGTATCCCGATAAAGCTTCATGTATTTCGAAACTTACAAATAAACAATGCTAACAAAACAAAGATAAAGAAACTAATAAAACTTTCCTTGAGAACGTTCACAGGATTATTCTCAGAAGTAGGGCCCCTGACCCCCAAGGAAAGGAAAAGACACGTCCCTGAGGTTCAACGGGAACTCCCGGACAAGAAGGACGCGAAACACCAAAAGCTTCCTCCCATCTACTTCACTGAGGATGACAAAGACGGAGTCCTGTACCCGCACAACGACCCGCTGGTCATAAGGGCTCAGGTAAACGACCGCATGATGGAAGGAATCCTGGTCGACAGCGGAGCGGGTGCTAAAGTCAGTTCTACTGAGGCAGTAAAGAAACTCGAGATACCGGAAGATAGGATCAAGCCCTATTCAGCTGTACTGGGTGGTTTCGTAGGAGGGATCTCGGCTAAGTCTACAGGGAGCATCGACTTCACCATCACCCTGGGGCAAGGGGATGAGAGGCGCACGGAAGAACTGACGGCCTTCATCCTTCCTGGGCTCTCTGGGTACAATATGTACCTCGGGCGACCAGGAATAAATGCCTTCAGAGCCATTTGTAGCACCCACCATCTAAAAATGAAGTACCTGACCCGGTCAGGGAAGCTCGTTACGGTGAGAGGGAGCCAGAAAGTCGCGCGGGTATGTGAGGTACGGATCATGGAAAATCTACCAGGGAACGAGACCGTCAAAACCGCGGGGTCCGAGAAGGAATTCAAGGGAAAGCTCCCCCTCCCCGACGAAACAACGGGGCGGTACGAGGCACCCGCTGATCCCCCCAAAGAGAAGGGCCACATTCGCCTGGAGCACAGAGGAGATGCCCGGAATAAGCCCAGACGTTATCCAGCATAACCTCAACGTAGACCCAGTGCACCCGTCAATCCGCCAAAGAAGAAGGGTGGTCGGAGCGAGAGGGACCAGGCCGCTCGAGAAGAAGTCCAAAAACTCCTGCAGGCGGGTTTTATCAGAGAAGTGTCTTACCCCAAATGGCTGGCGAACGTGGTTATGGTAAAGAAGTCTAACGGGAAGTGGAGAATGTGTGTGGATTTCACCGACCTAAACAAAGCATGCCCCAAAGATTTTTACCCGTTGCCATCGATAGACAAACTGGTTGTCTCGTCGGCCCAGAGCTCCGTCTTGAGCTTCCTGGACGCATTCTCCGGGTATAACCAGATAAAGATGAATGAGAAGGACTCTGAGAAAACTTCTTTCGTCACCTCAGCAGGAATCTTCTGCTACAAAGTGATGCCATTCGGATTAAAAAATGCCGGCGCGACTTTCCAACGAATGATAGACAAAGTGTTCCGGGAACAACTCTCAGAAATGTGGAAGCCTATGTGGATGACATAGTCGTGAGAAGTCCGTCCAAGGAACAGCACATGAAAGACTTGGAAGAGACATTCACCACGCTCGACAAATTCCAGATCAAGCTAAACCCGGAAAAATGCGTATTCGGAGTCACCAAAGGAAAATTCCTTGGTTTTATCGTTGGGCAACGAGGGATAGAGGTGGATCCAGAAAAGACCCAGGCGATTCTTGACCTCAGCCCTCCCCGAAGCATCAAAGATGTCCAAGCTCTCAACGGAAGGCTCACGGCCCTAAGCAGGTTCTGTTCAAAGTTGCAGGAAAAGGCAATCCCGTTCTTCAACATATTAAGGAAGAACAGCAAGTTCCAGTGGGGCCAGGAATGCAAAGAAGCCTTCGAGAGGATCAAAGAAATGCTCCGAGAGTTACCCAAGCTGGGAGTCCCAGCGCCCGGTCAGGACCTCTACCTCTACCTGTCCATCAGCATGGGCGGTGGCAGCGGTCCTAATCATGGAGCACGAAAAAAAGGAGATTCCCGTCTACTACACAGGGAAGATCCTGACCCCCGTAGAGAGACGCTACACCAACATTGAAAAGGTCTTTCTTGCCCTGGTGGTGGCATCCCGGAAGCTGCGTCCATACTTCCAATCGCACCGAATCCTTGTAAGGACTAACTGGCCGCTGAAGCAAATAACGAATAATCCGAATGCGTCGGGACGCATGGTAAGCTGGGCAGTCGAACTCACCCAATATGAAATCCACTTCCTACCGCGAACGGCGATCAAAGCTCAGGCCCTAGCGGACTTCATAACAGAGACCAGCTTCGACCAAGAAGAAGGAAAGCCACCCACCCCCTTCATCATCCAGGTAGACGGCGCTCGGTGCAAGACAGGAGCGGGGGCAGGGATTGTAGTCCAAACTCCCGATGGACGAGACATCAACTACGCCTTCCGGTTGGAGTTCGAAGTAACCAACAACGAGGCTGAATACGAGGCTCTCATTCAAGGCCTGGAGGTTGCCATTGCCCTAGGCGCAACGGACCTGGAAATATACTCAGACTCCTTACTGGTCACCCGGCAGCATGACAACATATATGAGGTAAAGGAGGAAAAACTCTGGAAGTACTTACTCAGGGTCCAAGAGCTAAAAACAAGCTTCTCGAGATGCGAGCTGAAGCACCTTCCCCGGGCAAAAAACACCGAAGCGGACGCGCTAGCAAAGTTAGCAAGTATGGCCGAAAGGATACCAGGTAGGGTGTGGTTGGAAACCAAGACCAGTCCCAGCGTAGACGAAACCCAGGTCCTGGCAACTGAGCCCCTCACGTCCGAAGAATCCTGGATGACTCCGATAGTGGAGTACATCCTTGAAGAAAAGTTGCCACCAGGAGACAAAGAGGCTAGGAATGTAAAGCGGCGGGCAGCGTCGTTTTTCCTCGAAGGGGGACGCCTCTACAAAAGATCATTCGCGAGACCCGCCCTCAGATGCGTCACGAACGAAGAGGGAAGTGAACTCATAAAGGAGGTGCACGAAGGGGTATGCGGAAACCACCAAGGAGAAAGAGCCACGGCCCACAAAATCATGAGGCTCGGTTACTACTGGCCAAGAATGCAGGACCACTGCAAGGAATACATTCGGAGGTGCGCCAGATGCCAGGAGCACGGCAGCAAGATACACAGCCCCCCGGCCATGCAAAAAGCCATACTATCCCCGATACCGTTCGCGATGTGGGGGCTGGATATCATTGGCCCCTTCCCGGAAGCATCTCCCGGGAGATTCAAGTTCATGTACGTGGCCATTGATTACTTCACAAAATGGGTTGAAGCAATGCCTACCGTGTCCATCACAGCCAAGAGGTCGCAAGAATTCATATGGAAGCACATTGTGTGCAGATTCGGATTACCGAAGATCATAATAACCGACAATGGGACACAGTTCAATTGCGACAGTTTCGGGAGTTTTGCGAGCAGTGGAAGATAGAGATAAGATTCGCATCGGTGGCGCACCCCCAGGCCAATGGGCAGGTTGAGAACACAAATGGGCAAATCATAAAAGCTCTTAAAAGAAGGTTAGGAAGCAAAAAGGGAGGTTGGGCCGAAACTACACCAAGTCCTATGGTCCTACCGAACGACGGAAAAGGGACCAACCGGAGAAACACCCTTCAGATTGACCTACGGCTTAGAGGCAGTTGTCCCTGCTGAAATCATGATCCCATCAATCCGCTGGGAGTCCTATGACGAACAGCTCAACGATGAAGGAATAAAAGATTGCTTGGACCTACTCGAAGAAGAGGGAGCCGTAGCGGCCGCCCGGATGGCAGAAGACAAAAGGAAGGTAGAAAAGTACTTCAATCGCAAGGTCAGGGAACGAAGCTTTGTCCCTGGCGAGCTGGTCCTAAGAGAGGTCAAGCAGCCCAAAAAACTCGACCCCCAGTGGGAAGGTCCTTACGTTATCCATCAGAAGGTTGGGCGAGCTTCATATCATCTAAAAAATAGCGAGGGATATGAATTGCCCCATTCCTGGCACGCAGAATGCCTCAAGAAATTTTATGTGTAAAACCGATGTAATGCTTTGACAAACATCAATAAAGGGAATTATTTCTGGAAAAACACGCATCAAAAGAAACACCCGGGCCAAGGCCAACAGGATGTAATGCCCTGAAAAAGAAACACCCGGGCCAAGGCCAACAGGATGTAATGCCCTGAAAAAGAAACACCCGGGCCAAGGCCAACAGGATGTAATGCCCTGGAAAAGAAACACCCGGGCCATGCCCTACAGGATGCAATGCCCTGAAAACCTTGTTATGAGTTGTCGCACTCAAGCAAGAACAAAAATGAAAAACCCATCTCCGAAAACCCCGGGAGCTCTGGTCGCCTGTAATGGGTGAATCATTAGGTGTGGGACGCCACACCGTACCCTGGTCGGATCCCCCCGCAACTCTTCCTCCATTACACGAGGAAAAGGAAAGGGAAAGGGGAACGACCGCGAGTACCATCACTTGGCTCCCAAAGCAAGGAAGGGAAAGAACAAACGAGAAATGCCCGGTCACTGGTTGCGACCGGGCAAGAGCAGGAACGACCGGTCGTCAAAAACGACCAAGTCGCATCCTTAAAACACAAACGGAACGACCGGTCGAGTAGGTGCGACCGGTCGTACCCACAAAATAAAGACAAGTGACTAAGGGAAAGAAATCGATGGCACATGCAAAACAAAAGCGACCGGTCTGAAAGAACGACCGGTCACAAAACAAAATGGCATTAATTGGAAAAGCAACTAACAAATGATTCCATTAACTATTGAAGGCACGTGTACATCAAGACCAAAAGAGGGGAAAGAAAACTAAAACTAATCTAAGTTTTCGCTGGCCTATCTAAGTCTCTTTTACAGCATCGAGATTCGTGGCAGCAACCCCTTGGACACTCTCCGAAGACTCGGACCTCCCGGCAGAGGACCGGAGGCCTACGCCACCCTGATGCGCGGTGCTCCCGGGAGGAAGAAAAGACGCCTGGCCAGGAACAAAGCATGTCTCCCCAGGAAGGCACCCGAACTTCTCAAGCACCTCGTAAAAGGAGGTCTTCTGCGCAACCTCCTTAAAAGACAGCTCCCGGTAAAGGCCGTCATCCATGACTTCCCCCTGGCCCGTAAAAAACCTCGAGACAATTTGGCGGCACGACTTGACCATCCTCCCGCATTGGGAGGTGAAGGATTCCTTCAGATGGGCAAACTTCGTGCTCTGCTGCTGCAGGTCCTCTCGCACCTTCCGAGAGTAAGCCTCGAGACCGGCCACCTGCTGCTCTAAGGTGTGGGCATAAGCCCGGTACCGATCGCGGTTGGCATTCGCGGCAATCAGCTCTTCTTCGAGGTCATCAATCCGCAGGTTCAACCTCTCTAGCCCCTCGACGGGATTCCCGGGCCTCGAGCCTAAGTAAAGGGAAAGGGAGGAGAAAAACTTTTATTAAAGAAGCAGGAAAAGCAACATAGGATGATTGGGAAAGTAAAGAATTACCTCTCGTGGCCAGCTCGGAGTTCTCTAGCCGCAGCCTAGCAGACTCCTCCTCCAACATCCTTACTTTCTCTTCGGAAGAAAGCCGTTGCTCTATGGAGGCCGCGAGCTCACCAGACAACTTGTGGAGCTCGGCGGATAACTTCTCCTTTCGGAGGCCAGGACCTCGCCCGCCCGGGCCACCTCCACCGTCTTCGCCTCGGAAGATGACAACTCCCTTTTCAGGAGAGCATTCGCCTCGGAGGCAGAGTGAAGCTCTTGGGAAAATTTGGCCTTATCCTCAGCAAGCAACGCCTTCTCCTGCGCCAAAGTGGCCTTCTCGGCACGAAGTTTCTCGACCTCTTGATCGTGGGAAGCCCGGGCCTGCTCCACCAAGGACTCCAAGTCAGAAAAGGCATGCAACCGGGCGTCAGCAAACTCACTTCGTACCTTTTTAAGAGACGCGGCTTCTGTCTCCAGCGACCGGACCTGACCCTTGAGGGAGAAATTCTCCTCACGCAGCCTCTTCAACTGCTCCTCGTACTCATCGCTCTGCTTGGTGCACGCCCGGCGAGCGTCGCCCAGCTCCTTCTTTATAGTCGCGGTCTGCTCATGCACCCGCCGGGAGATCTCCTCTTGAACGGTGTCAACGAAGATGCTGTTGGAGGACCGCTCTATCCTTAACTCCTCTTGGGCATTGCGGGCCCGGCATTCCTCGAGGTAGAGCTTCGAGCGGAGAGCCCGGGTGTGCACGTCCACACTTTGGGCAAAAGCCACCGTCTGTACAGAATGAAACAGTAAGAGTAAGAAAATCCCAAAGAGGCATACAAAACCGACGTTAAGACAAATCACTCACCCGGTAGATACCCTGCCACAAATAATCGAGCGAGTCATCTAGAGGGAAAGAGTGGCGCATGATAGCATCCGCTCCACCCCCTCCAATCCTCAACCTCTCCTTAGCCGCAGTAATAGTCTTCATCGGGGCAAAGAGACCGTCGGGAGAGTCAGACCGGCGAATTGCTTCCTTCCACAAGTCAAAATAGGAAGACGACTCGGTCACAGGCAATAAAGGGAGAGGCTGGCCGCGGTGGTAGAACCATCCATCCTTTCCAGACGGCCCACAGAAAGAATCACTGGTGGGCGGAGGAGGTGAGGACGGTGTGGCGGTATCAGCATCCTTCGTCGCCTCCGGGCCCGGGGGCACCCCCTCGGCTGCGCCCGGCGTGGCACCCGCCCCGCAGACGCCTCCCCCCGGGAGAGAAGCCCCGGGCCCAGAAGGGGCAGCCTCCTCCAAAGGCTCCCGTCGTGGAGCTGCATCTGAAGCACCTGACTCATCGAGGTGCACTATATCAGAGGCCTTCGTCCTTTTGGCCATATGTTTCACCTTACCCTTCGAAGCAAGGGTCTTCTGGCGATGCTGAGTAAGGGAAGGCTGACTGGACGCCTCGCCCGCGCCGGATTGTTCTACCCTCTCCCCGGCCCAGGCCTTGCTGCCCTCGGGAGCTGCAAACAGAGAAATACGCACAAGTAAGTAACCTCAAAATAATAATAAATTAAAATACAGGTAACAGCCAAGGCGAGGAAGAAGACAACGAAAAGCCGGAACGAATAAATCACGGAGAATGAGACCGCACATGCACGCCTTCTCTCGACCCGTGGACTAAGATTGAGATCTGACCCAGGCGTAAGAGGAAGAAATACTCGACGACCGGAACCTGGACTAGTGTACCAAGTACCTGGTTGGCTTGAAGTGTCGGGCGACCGGGCCTCCGGCGTCCGAGGAGACCCCTCTTCTCTGCCCCTCGCCGGTCTCTGTTTCTTTGCCGGATGATCAGCTTCACGCCCGGACCTTTTCCGACCGGCAGCAACCGCCTCTTCTTCGCGAAGAGCCGACTTTTCCACGACATCCAGGGTGGCGTAGTAATCCACCTTCCCTTCCCCGGTCTTGAAGGACACCAGCTGCCAGCTATGGAAGGGGCCCACCTTTGCACCAAGCTGAGGAAAATCTGCGACAGGGGGAAAATAGATAAATAGGCGCCAAGGCAAAAGCAAGCAGAAAGCAGGAAGGGCGAAGGAAAAGGCTCTTACCCTCGGAATGTGCAAGCGAAGCCAGGCGCGGGCCAGTGAAAAAGTCCTCCACGCTCGGATGGAGGTCACTCACCGCCTTCAGGACCCGGGACATGCGGAGTTCCGACTTAGGTGACGTAGGGCAGTGTAAGGAACCCTTAATAATCGAGGGACAATAGGCGACCCCAAGATACCTCCCGGTAGGCGGGACGATGACAAACCACCGCGCGTTCCAGCGTTGAGCAAGCTTCTTGTACTCAAAAAGTGAATATCCGGACCGGCCAGATATGGTCAAATTGCTGGAGTCGACCCTGCTGGTGAAGAACTGAACGAACTCCGTTGCAGAAAGTGCAACCCCCTCCTCGGCGCAAAGAGCAATGTAAGCGTGGAGGTGGCACACCGCCTTCGGGTGAAGCTGAGCAAGCGTGCAGCAGCGGCGGATCAGAAACCCCATTACAAACGGGTGGGGAGGAACCGTCATCCCGCGCAGGAAAAAGTCAGAATACACGGCGTACCCGCGGCCGAAGTCATCCAGGGGATGCGAATCTTCGGAGGGAAGAAAAATCTGAGTCCCCGTGGGAACGTCTACCTTCGCGAGAAGCGAATCAAGAGCCTTAACATCTAGAATGCTAGGTAACGGCTCTCGATTTTTGGAATATGCAGACGTCGGTTTCAGGCAGGTCGGGCGGAATTTCCCCCCCGATGTAGAACCTACGATGGCGCTCACAGCAGAGACGCGAGATGATTTAGAGCTAGAAGGCGCCATTGAAGCAGGGAGGTACGGGAAGAGAAGTAAACAAGGAAGATGAAGCAGAGCGAAGAGAGAGAAAAGGCGGAAATAGCAAACCGAAAGAGAGCTCGAAAACCTGTGAAGCGCAAAAATCGGGGGAAAGAGAAAACGTCGCCCTCCCGAAACCTTTTAAAGACGAAAAATTGCAGGGACTCTGCGTATTCTGCAGTGACGGCTGGCGTGCGTGAAACGATAAGAATTCTGCAACGGTTACTCCGTACAGACACAGACGCGAGTGCGGCACAAGCGCGGCACGCGCATCGCACGGACCGTAAGAAGTCCCATCCTTTTGTCCGGGAGAAAAAGGATGGAACTTGTGGGACTGGGAAATAGGGAACGAGAAGGCAGGGCCCAACGCAAAAGCAAGATTTTTTCATTCTCCAAACCGGACCAAAAGAGTCAAATTCTAAGTTCTACTTTCTTCGTAAGACGCCAAAAGTAGAACTTGTGGGACTAATGAAGAGGGGAAAATATGTCCAGGAGCCCCAAAGAAAGAGCAATAGCCCAGTAAGGCCAGAGCAATTACCGGGCATCCCTGACTAAGCCCAGACAGGCCCAAGCAGTGACCGGTCGTTTTCGACCGGTCGCCAAGAGTCCTAGCACAAAGCGTAAGGAGCGACCGATCGCCAATGACTAGCCACCAAAAGCATCGCTACGACCGGTCGATTATGACCGGACGCTTGGAATGTAAGATGTAGTATAAGGAGCGACCGGTCGCCTATGACCGGTCACCAAGTATAGCACGAATAGCGACCGGTCGTTTGTGACCGGTCGATAGGTGAATAAAGCAAATACGGGTAGCGACCGAAAGTAGGGAAGTTAGGATAAGATATTCATCAGATATTTTGTAGGTCTACCAAGATATTTCTGTGCCAGCCTGGCATAATGTGATAAGCCAGAAGACCTGTGAGAAACACTATAAATAGGGGTTCACCCCTCAATGAAAGGCACGCGAACAATACCTGAGAATTCCCACTGTTGCTTTGATTTTACGAACCTCTCTCCCTTTATACTCCCCTTATCCGGTAACAAGGTAACTCGGTAGAACTCGGCGATAGATTAGAATTCCAACTAGTGAATTACGTGAAAGGACTGTTCGAGAGTTTAGGGATTTATACCATTTCAATAACAAACTTATATTAGGGAGCGTTCCTTAGTCTCACTCAATTCCTTACTAAACGTTGGTTAGTAAGTTCTCACAGTAAGTTGTGTTAGTTTTCAAACATCACACAACAATACAATAAACATAATGTTCCGGTTGCATACTTTATCTTGTTTAGTGAGCACACAAAAACAAATAGCACACAAGCCGAGGGACACCTCGTTAGCAAGCAGGTCACAAGAAGAACTGTACCGTTCACCGTTGGTCGTTCGGTTGCTTACTCTCCTCTGGAGTCCAAATTCTCAAACCCTAAAACATTCATTCAATTTTAGGTTGTTAATTACTTTTCCAATAAATCTAACTTACTTAACTCACTTAGTCACTAATGATCCCCATCTAACACCACTTAAGTTCTTATAAACTTAATCTTAAGTGAATCACTTCTCCTCATAACTTATACTTATTCACCCACTTACCTATCATTGTTACTCACCAAACATGTCTTAAACAACCTTATATTATCATTACATATCAATCCCCTCCATTGGATATCATTTCCTAACCTTAAACAAAGTTTTTGGTCAAAACAGCACCGCGTCCGAACTTGTGTCCGAGCTTACCAAGTTCAGACGCAAGTCGAGACTCAAAAGGGTGCAATCAGACGTGTGTCCGAACATGTGTCCGAACTTCCCTAAGTTCGGACATAGGTCGAGGAAAAATCAAAGGAAGAATTTCAAGTGTCCGAACATCTAAGTCCGGACGGTAGTTCAGACTCTAGTCGAGACTCAAAAATTCTAATCGCAGCAGGGCATGTCTGAGCTTCCAAATTCGGACCGAAGTTCGGACAGGCCAGAATATTCATCTTCTACACCCTTAAACACTTATCTCCTTTCTTGCAAAAATGCCCAACTCTTCCACAAGTGTCCCATTATGTCTTAATACCATATAGGCACTTAAACCCACCTTAGAACATCCTTTAAAACCTCTTTAACCATTTTCTCAATCCTTACAAAAATTTCTAACACTTGTCACTTATTTCCTTATTTTTCCAACATGTTATTTTTGTCTGAAACTCTAACCATCCAAAGTGTTTCTTTCCCAATCAATGTAACTTCTCCCTAAGCATTATTGCATCCCCTCTTTGCTTGCCAAACCTTCGAAGGTTATCTTGCATGTCCATGCACAATTCCTTTCTCTTCCTTTTTTCTACTCATCAACCTAAACTCATGAACTTACCTATGCATTTCTCCCCATCTTCTTAGCACCTTAACCTTGTTCTTCTTTACCTTAACTATCCTACACCCTCTTTGGACATTTTCATCTCCTTTTACTCACTTACTCACCATTCTCATGATCATACACTCTTTTACATTCCTAGTCATTTTCCTTGACATTTGACAACATTCTCCCACACCTTTCTCTTCCATCACCTATGTCCACTCATTACCATCTAAACTAAACCTCATTAGTTCACCTTATACTTATCTTACTAACTTATTTCCATTGGCTCCTTAATCACAAGTTCATAAGCTAGTTTAAATTCTTTTTCCTAGGTTATATAACCCATTACCTAATGTAAGCCCTAGGCTACATTGGTACTCATCTAGAACTCATTCCTTAAACCTTAAACCACCATTACGTAGGCAATTTACCTTGTTTTCTCAAGCTTATCTTAACTTCCTCCTTAGACCTTTTTCCCTTGGGAATCTCGGCCACCATCTTAACCTCCCTTGCCAATGTTCTAGTCAATACACAATGACTCTCATGAGTGCTAAATAATACACTAACCTTAAGGAATAAACCCTAGGTTGAAAATGTGTTTTAAGGTATTAAATTGAATGTTTTACCTTGGATTCTCAAAACAAGCTTGGATATGAATCAAGTAGGACCTCCTCTAGCCCTTGGAGAATAGAATCAAGCTAGAACAATGGATAAAACAAGGTATCTTAAGAGGCAATTTTCGGCCAAGGTGAGGAAGTGATGGAAACATGATTTTTCTTACATTTTCTTTACCTTAAGAGAATGGAGAAGCTAATGAACTCTTCAAACTTGATTTTCCTCCATCAATGGAGATTTCCCATGGCTCCAAAATGAAGCTTTTCCCATTTTGTAAAGATAGAAAGCTAGAGCTTGAGCTAACTAAGAATAATCTATGCTCACTTTTTGATTTGGAGCTAAAATGAGT